>CM045907.1:5296825-5750967 GCA_025169955.1 Salix arbutifolia
GTGTCCAGGCGCAAAGCCACGGAAAGCAGGAATTTCCTGCTTTCCGTGAACCATGGGTTGTAACGTGAAAATAGGTGGGGCCCATGTGCAAAAATTGATTTTGCACCGTTAGCCAAATGTTGCTTTGTGTGCTTTTTTTATACCACTAGTAGAAACGCAAAACCAAACGGGCGCTATAAAGCTTGTGTAGGCATGAATGTATTGTTCTAAAAAAATAAATAGTTAACAGGCATTGACTTATTTGATCGGCAAGTACAGTTATTACAATCCCATCAAGTTTTTAAAAGTAATGAGATAAAAAATTAAATTACTTATTAATTCATAATCACTTAAAATAGGTTTTTACATGATAAATAATATTGTTTTTATTATATAGAGCAACAACATTTTTTTTTAAAATTATACTCCTGGTCATCAAAATTAGCATGGATTAAAAAAATTATTAAAAAAAAATATGATGTAATAAATAAATAAATATATTGAAGAACTCATATTCACTTCTATATGTAAATAATAACATTTATTCTTTGTTTTTAAACAACATATATTTTTTCATCACATTAACAAGCATTATCTTTTGAGACGGTGTTGAAAATCTTTCGCTATTTTTTTGTCATCCATGTCAAAAAATGAGGGGGTGGTAGAGCTCCAATAAACTTTTTTTCTTCTTTTTTATCTCTCTCTCCTTTATCAAAATATAAATGTCATTTAATTTTTTAATTTTTTTAATTAATTTCTTTTTTTCAATTTCACCCATCATCATTTAGTTTCACTTAATCTTTATATGAAATTTGATCTCTTTCTTTTTATGATTTTTTATTATTATTAATCCTTTTTTCTAATTATCTATTTTTTTCAAATTTATCTCTCGATATTTGATTTTAAATTACTTTTATTTCAATCCTTATTCTTTAAATCCTTATTTTTTTTTGTTTTTTTATCCCTTCTTATTGTTTTTTTTTCCAGTTTCACCCCTTTTCATTTTGATGATTTGAAATTTTTCATTCCGTATTTTTCAGGGTTTGTCTTCTATAATGTTTGTATTGGACTCATGACTAAAGTTACAAGTTTTGAAGGTCAACACAAGTTGATTTTAATATTTTTTTAGATCATTTTTTTTATTTTACTCGTCGGCATTTTATTTATTGTGAATTGGTCTTCTTGTTTTTTTTCAATCTCCTTTTTGTGGGGTTATACCAGTATTATGTCCATGATTATGAAGGTTAACTCAAGTTCATTAAGATATTTTTTATTGTTTTTTTTAAATTATTTTATTTTTAATTTTACATCTTAATATTGAGTTGTTTGATAATTAAATTTTATAATTTAATTAATTTTAGTATTGTCAGGTTTATATTGATATCACAAATAAATCACAAATTTCACATATTTCAAATAAATTTGAGTCAAGTTTTTTTTAAGTTGTTATTTTTTTGTTCATGTTATTTGCATTAATCAGGATCATTAAATATAATCAAAGTCAATGACTTTTTTTCCTGGCATTTTTTTATATTGGAAAGAATTTAGGTTAGCTTGTAGCATATCATGCACCTATATCTAATGACAATTAAAGATAGAGGTATATGATTAAAATTTAGCTTAAGAGGAAGGTAATTATACCTTGATAAAATAAAATGTATAAACAATAACTATCATATTAAATTCTCACAATAAACTAATACACACAAATACATACCGATTAAAGCAATTGTAAGTTTTAAAGATTAAATTATAAATGAAAAACAAAACCTTTCTTCATATATGCATTAGAGTAATGAATAGTAACTAGCAACTTTGATGAGACTTTTTGTTATCAAATTTATTTTTGTGTAATCTTGTTTGAAAGGTATTGTCATCCTAAATTCATCGGTGCACTCTATTCATGATTTTGTCTAGCAATTGATCAGATATTCCCAATGAAATTTGTTAGTCTTAAAAAAAAATGTCAAGATAATATCATTTTCATATACATGTGGCGATCAAAGAAGCATATTATAAGTAGTTTTAAAGTAATAGACGTGACAAAACATATTGGACTCAATATCTTCCATAAATTTTATATTTTTCATGGCCTTTCCCTTATTGACTAAAGTCTTGAATTGTTAGAATACTCGAGAAAAGTTCATCATTGGAAATCTTGTGTTTTAAGATGAAGCATGATGATAGTTGGATCGTTGAGTTCAAAAACCTTGCCGTCGTGGATTTTTATCGCGTCGTGGATTTTTAGTGAATCGATTATTATTAGACTTGGTTTTGTCATTTGCGTATGCTTATTTCCTGGCAAAGGATGACACGTGTAATTAAGCCAAAAATAAATAAATGAAGGAAGATCTTCCACCTCAGATAGAGTAATTTTTCGAGATGTAACCAAGTATTTATCATATGCAAGTGACGAAAGTCCAACAAATCATAATTTTGAGAAACTCGATGGAGTCGTTTTTGAAACATGAAGGATGAAGTTGCAAAAAAGAAAAGTTAGTAAGCCATGTCAGCAAAGAAGTTTGCCATTTAATTGTTTTTAATATATTAAAATATATATATTTCTGAATAAAAAAGCAACTAAGCACCGCAAGAACCAGCTGGTAGAAGATAAAATTACAAAGAAATAATTAGGTGGGGGCAAAAGGTTAAAAAATGAAAAGGTAGGAAAGGTGATTTGACGTATCAACGTTATTGTAAAATTGAGGGAGATCCTGCCTCATCTCTTCCATTCTGATTTCTGAAAAGTCGAGCAGTTTTTGGGGTGAGGAAGGCGGAGGATATTGCAGCAGCCAGCAAAAATAGTTGTCGCCTAGGAAGGAAGTACATCTTCATTAAATAATTCACCATCGCACGACGAGGGTGAAATAATAAATAAAAAACTTTATCCGAGGATTTCTAACTTTTACCATCGATCTTGCAGTCGCGCCACTCCTCTTCCATGACACGTACCACCAGAACCTGCTGCTGACAGCAACAATTCGACAATGGCATTTCTGTAATATTATTAATTCCTCCCTTTTCTTTTGACCAGAGTGTTTTTCTCAGTCCACTATATTTTTATTAATATTTTTATATAGAAAATACTGTTTTAATATATTTCTAAAATCAATCTTAGCTACGTTTCTAAATAAATACTAAACTTTTCATAAAATCGGATTTTTCTTTCGATTTAACTCTTATTTGGTTTTCGTCTTTTCAAATTCAGTCCTTATACTTTTGATTAATACTTTTTAATCATCTTTTAATTAATTATTATTTCAATTACATCCCTTAATATTTTATATCATTCTCTTAATGGAGTTGTTTTTTCTTTTCATCCCTCCGTATCTTTGTTCATTTAATATTATGCTAGATTTAACCCTTGTTTTTTTATTGCTATTTCTTTTCTTTTTAATCTTTTTTTATTAAGAATTTCTTTTTTGATTTTGTCCTTCAATTTGTAGGGATTTCTTCAACCTTCCAGGTCATATATATGAGATATTGGACCAGGTTTGCTTGGATCTTTTTTTTCCAGGTCCCTTTTTACAATTGGTTATTTTTTTTATTCTATTCTTCTACGAGATTACCTTGATTTTGTGTATCAAATCATGAGTTTTGTTTGTTACCCTATTTTTTTTATTTTATTGTTATCGCCTTTTTTTATATTATATTATCAAATTAATCGAGGTTTAACTGGAACCTTGGATCTCTTAAATTCTTAAAAGCGTTATTATCGCCTACGTGTTTTTTTCAAGTTAAAAAAAAGTTTAGCCCAACCTTCGGCATGGCATAAGCCATTAGCTCAGTATATATTGAGTCCTAAGCATTAAACCCTAAATCTCGAGAATTTAATCTTGAATTCTAAATTATAAATCTAAACTATAATTATAAAATTCAATCAAATTATTGATCTATGAAAACACATAAATCACGGGCTAAGAGATTCAACCTGAGTTAATTCAATTTTAAAACAAAATATTGTTACAGGGGACATATCAAGGAGCTATATTATGTTAAAGGGGTAAAAAAAGATCATCACTTAGATTTATTTATGGTAATTAGGTACACTAACTCATCTTCAAAAGTTTTTTTAGTAAGATAGTGATTATGTTAAAACAAATATGAAAATCACCCTAAAATATTCTATCCAAGATAAAATATATTGTTATTTGGTTATATATATATTATGCATGCACGTTAAAATCTCATCTAAACTAAATACATGTGCTTATTAGAGCTAAAATTCATAGGATAATGATTTTGGATTTTGGGTTGACAATGAAGTGTCCGTTTGGCATTGCGATCCCACCGGCTTTTGACCGAAATTTGATTTTTTTATTTTATTTTAACAACCGGCGGTTTGGTGTTTTTAGATCATTTTGATGTGCTGATTTCAAAAATGATTTTTAAAAAATAAAAAAACATCATTTTGTTGTATTTCGGCACGATAAGCACTTTAAAAAACTACCGCAATCGCACTCCAAAACAGGCCCAAAGTCTAATCCTAACTTTTTTTAAAAATAATATGGGTCGAGATTCAAAATAATAATTAACAGAGACTCGAGTTTTGAATCATTTCCTTTGATTATCCAATCTATATTAATCCACCTAAATTACTTTTTTTACCAAGTATATCAATTATAAATAACCACAACTATTTCATCCATCTCAATTGATATAAACGAGTATAATTGATATGCATGACAATTTAGTGTGAACTTGATAAATACAATCCTAAATGAGTATAACTACCTTATTCAATGGATAATGGATATGATACGGATATTTTCAAACTAAACTCAAACCTAATCCAGTATACACAGTGGTATTATGTAGATATATATGTAGAACATTTATAAAATCCAATATAATATATACATATATCAATATTGACAATAATAGTCACAAAATAAACTCCATGGACAAGACAATAATATATAAGTTTTTTTTGATAATCAGGATGTCCGGATCAGTTTACGCACATAACAACTAATCTTCAAATCCACTGAATATCCTACAAGTTCAGTAAACAGGTAAGGCATCGCGAGGATGATAAGTTTGCATAGTAAGACTTGAACCCGGGTGCAGAAAAAGAGAACAAATTACTTACTCCACTAGGCCATGACCCACCTGTACATATATATAATTTTCCTACCTAATATGTGAGTAGGATATGGGTATAAAGAAATTAGACCCATGCGCTTCCATTTTCATCCTTAATAATCAAGTATGAAAAGAAAAGAATGAAAATACTGTAAATTTATTTAAAACAACATACACGTTAACATACATTTGTGATTCATTATTTAACAAAACAAATTAAATACTTATTCGAGTAAAAAGTAAATCATGTATAAGATTAAAACTGACCTTTACGAGTCTCTAAAGTTGATGGAACGTGAATAATATATATATATATATATATATATGTGTGTATTAAGTTTCATTAAAAATAGATTATTCACATAAAAAATAGGGAAATTTGTGATCATTTGTCTTTACCGTAAAAAGAGGTAACATTAAGTTTAAGGTAATCCTTACAAGACCAACACACAGAGTTCAAAAATCTCTGATAACAAAACATAAGATCTTCTACATAACACTGGAAGAGTGTATTTGATTTTATATAAAAAAAATAAAAGAAAGAAAAGTTATTTTGAAGTAATTAATGGAAAGGATGAACCCACTGCTCGTAGCCATGTCCTTTTTATTTCACAGGCCGGATGCGTTTCGAAGGGAAATTGGCTCGGAGAGTCGGACTCAACAAGCATGAGCTATAGGTGTCTAAAGGCTCGTCTAGTGATAAAAGGAAAAACACGTGGAAACCTAATGAGGAGCTGAGGACTCGTTTGAGCTCTTATCAAATAAAGTCATAGTGTTATGTTATCAAACTCTCACGGGCCAACCTATTTCATATGAGGACTGAAGAAAAAATTCTGTTTCTAGTTCAAACTAAAAGAGTTTTTTTTTTTTTTTTTTTTTTTTTATCTAGACTACCAATCTAGAATTTAAATCATGCCCAAATGAAAAAAAGAAAAGAAAAAACGTTTCAAAAATGTTTTTGAATTTTTTATTTTATTTTTGACTTTAAATTAAATTTTTAAATGTTTTTAAATCATTTTCATGTGATAATGTCAAAATTGATTTTTTTTAAAATTTAAAAAATATCATTTTAATACAACCTTAACTACACTTTAAAACATGCACATAGTCTTTTGAGGCACGGGCTACCTTGAATATGCCTATAAACTTCTAACCTCATGTTTTAATTTCAATTTCTTTGTAATTCAATATTTTCCATTCAATAAAATCTTCTAATTTCATGCTTTAGTTTTTTGGGTTTGTTACATTTATTTAAAATTTTATATATAGGTTTGTACAAGATCTATTTATGTGCAATGTTAATGGATGAGTGTGGGCAAAATAATAACAATAATAATTACATTCATATTTGATGAGTAATTAATAAAATTCTATAGGTTAATACATTTGACATACCTGGAAAATACAAGAAGTAGATAAATCTTAAGTGGAGATAGTCTTATAATTTATATATATATATTTTTTTTATTCTTCTCATTTTCTCTCTTCTTTTTAGTTTTTCTTTTTCTTTCAAATGGATCCTAATAAATAACTAATAAAATATTACTGGTTATTTATCGTCCACTATAAAATGCCTTTATTGATAAGATTTAGCGAGTCAACCTTGGCGTCAACAAGATGATAATTGGTAATCGATCAAACCCAAGATCAATCAATCATAAGAGTTGAACTAACAAAACCAAACCAACCTGCCAGCCTCCTCTCATATTTCATCAAATCTTTAAGCCGAAAAAGTGATTTCTGTCTTGGGTTGATCCTGGTTTGATGGGACTATGCTGGAGTAATAGAATCAAGTCATACACTTCTTCCTCTTCTTCTTCTTCTCATACAGGTACCGACCTTCCTTTCTTTTCTTTAAACAATCAGCAGCAGCAGCAGCAGTAGTATTTCTTATTGAATTCTTGATCCGGGCTTGTTTATTTCATTTTCCTGTTAATCGTGAGTATTTTATTTAATCTTCATTTAGCAAGTTCAGAGGTTCACTGTTGACATGGGTTTTAACATTTTTAGTTCAAAATAAACTTGCATGGATGGCTTTTGTTTAGATAAATTATAATCTGGATGTATTCCATCAATACTTTTAACAATTCTTCAAATCTTATACGTATGAAATAGCAATTATCATGTGATCATGCTTTTAATATCTACACACAAAAGAGAGAGAGAGGACGAGTTTGAATTGAGAAGATGCTCTGTTAGAAACATGCTAATTATTCAATGGCTCTAGTTTTTGTGCTCTTGGTTAACTTGAAAAAAAAATTGTTATGACAATTTCAGCAATTCAGTGTTGAAGATGTTTTACTCCATTTTTCTTTTGTTCGCAGGTTTGAATTCAAAATATGGAAGCAGAGACGGGAAAGGTCTGAGTAGTTCTAGTAGCAAGGTCTCGTTGGTTTCTGTACCCCAAACACCTCGGAGTGAGTGTGAAATCCTGCAGTCTTCGAATTTAAAGACCTTTACCTTCCGTGAGCTTAAGACCGCCACTAGAAATTTCCGACCTGACAGTGTATTAGGAGAAGGTGGTTTTGGATCGGTTTTTAAAGGGTGGGTTGATGAGCACTCACTCACAGCTACCAGGCCGGGTACTGGCATGGTGATTGCTGTGAAGAGGCTAAACCAACAAGGGTTCCAGGGTCATAGGGAATGGCTGGTCTGTGATTTGACTCTAATCTCGTCACTTCTTACTAGTTTTTGGGAATCATTTTTTATTCTTCCATTAAGATTCGTAGGATATTTATGCAGTTATGTAGTGCAAGAAACCTATCCTGATGCCTGATGCCCGTATTAATATTTAGTGAATTGGTGCCATTTTTGCATACCTGGAATGTTTCCCACCACTGCCATGAGCGAAAAAGTGATTTCTGTTGCTCCTTTGGACATGCAGGCAGAAATCAACTATCTTGGGCAATTTCAACACCCTAATCTTGTTAAGCTGATTGGTTACTGCTTAGAGGATGACAATCGCCTTCTGGTTTACGAGTTCATGCCCCGGGGCAGCATGGAAAATCATTTATTCAGGAGTGAGTTATTCATGCAATTCATATTACCTGCCACTTTTGATGTCTCTGTTTTGCTAAGAGCAGCGCAGTCCCATGCCCACTGCACCTTATTTGTAATATGTTACGGAAGCATTAACAGGATTTAGAAACAGGAGGGTCCTTCTTCCAGCCACTTTCCTGGAATGTTCGAATGAAAGTCGCACTTGGTGCTGCAAGGGGGCTTGCCTTTCTTCACAGCGCTGAAGCAAAAGTCATATATCGTGATTTCAAGACTTCTAACATCCTGCTTGATTCAGTATGTACCTGGATAGCATCTTCTTGTCATTTCTCTCTTGCTTTTCTTCTTATTTTTTTATCTTTTTGGTACTATGGTTGAAGTTGGTGAGGTTTGAGCTTCTTTCAGATTCATAATTTGAGCTGCCTCTGTTGTTATATATTTGCAGAACTACAACGCAAAGCTTTCTGATTTCGGTTTAGCTAGGGATGCGCCAACTGGAGATAACAGTCATGTATCTACTAGGATCATGGGAACCCATGGATATGCAGCACCAGAGTATTTAGCCAGAGGTACTATTTTTTGTTTGTGGTTTCATATGAACGGCCCTTGATTCCAATGAATCTGCTTGGCTTCTCATTTGTTTCTGTTTAATATGCACCCATTATCTTTGAAAAACTCAGCCTGCGGGCGATCCCATGACATTGGTTCTGGGGCTGCTAATGAACTCTCTTTGTCCTGCTCCAATCCTTCCTCTGCTATTATGATACAGCAGAATTATCTTTCTTTCTTTTTTATCATTAATTCCTGTTTTGAAATTGGGAAGGTCATTTGACTGCAAAGAGCGATGTATACAGCTTTGGAGTTGTAGTTTTGGAAATGTTATCTGGCCGGCGGGCTATAGACAAGAACCGGCCACCTGGCCAGCACAACCTGGTGGGGTGGGCAAAACCTTACCTGACAAAGAAGCGTAGAGTTTTCCATATTCTGGATGCACGTCTTGAAGGTCAGTGTGCACCCAGTGGGGTCCAAAAGCTTGCTAGCCTTGCACTTCAATGTTTAGCTACAGAACCAAAGTTCCGGCCAAATATGGATGAGGTGGTAATGGCATTGGAGCAGCTTCAAGAACAAGCAAAGGATGGGCCAATTGTTTTACAAAAAGAGCACCATTTAAAAGCTCAGAGGGGCACCAATGGTGGATGCATTACTTATCCCAGGCCTTCTGCTTCCCCACATTATGCACAGCAGAGTTAAATTTCTGGACTTGTAATATGTGCACAGATTTGGATGTTGCTGCGATATTATATACCTGCAAGCAGCGGCAGAAATGTGTAGGATTCATGTGAAATATAGTTGAGCTTATCACTGTATTCCATTTATTATTTTCAAATTAGAGCGAGCATGTTATTGGTATGCGAAAGTATGATTCTCGGAGGTCAGGACATATGGAATGCAGGAGCCATCTTATTTATTTCGAGGGTGCTTGCAAAAAGAGTGAAAACAAAACTCAATGTTCTCTTTCTTGAGCTTTTGAATTATAATCCTCAGTCAAAGAGTTTAATAATAAGAATCTTTTATGTTAATCATTTTTATGAGACCTCGAAGAACATTTCAAAACATTAAGCAATCATGCTGATTTGATTTTCCTGCACCTATATAAACCCAGCTTCCGTTGCATATATTCTACATACCATAAGAAAAAATAGGAGAAAGGAGATGGTTTCTAGCAGGAGATATTATGAGCAGTTTGTGTAATTAGTTGATCATGGCATTTCAAACAGATACCATCACCTGGCCGATGTATCTCATCTGGTAAGAATTTGACAGAAAAAAACACCTGAAACTCTGTAATGGTATTGCACCGCTTGGAACATAAATTAGACGGACGTTTTCAGAATTCCTACGCAAATCGTTGCAGCCCTGAATTGGTTTTGCAGCGAGGGGAGCCAAGCTACAATAACTTCTTTAGAGTTCCCTCAAAGTGAGGGTTTGTGGCAGAGACCTCAGTTTTGGAAGTGCGGATCTCCCAATCCCACCCTCACCCATGTTTAAGCCGGCCAAATTATGCACTTTTCTGCAACATTTCACAGATACTTGAGAAAACCACAGCCTGCAAAGATGAACTTTCATAAACAAACTGTACACCGCCGAATCCAGAAATACCAAGGCAAAGCAACAAAGTTGAAAGATCGAATGGAGCAAATGAAAACGAAAAATAGCAAAATTTAATGAAGCAAAATGCAAGACATTTCATCGCGCCAGTAAAGCAAGACGATCCTTCTGTATTGCCTGTAACAGGTTGATGTCAAAGAGCTCGCATCGTATAGGCATCTCCATCACATAAAATGGGTTCCTTAGGGCATAATCCGTGTATAGTTCATATATGAATTTCAAGAGGCCTTCCATGGATGTGTTCCAGGTTCACACACCGCAAAGAGCTCTGTCTATACGAAATTGTAAACAACATTGCATGAAACTTGATTATAACTAAATCATCATATCATTGTTTATCAAAACCAATCAATTAGCCCTTATAATATATAAAATAATTAAATAATCTCTTTATAAGAGTTTACCATATTCAATTTACTAGGGATTTTTAACTTAAACATGCCCTTTTTTTTACTAGCTTCTCCTTTTATTTTTTGAAAATTAAAAATAAGTAAATAAGTAAGTTGAAAAAAAAAACAAAATAATTTTTGGATTAAATATATTATTTATGAAATATGAAGATCTACATGGCTTGGTTGTGCTTTTGCTATAATTTAAATGTTTTTACTTTAAATTATTATTATTTTTAGATAATCTTTTGATATGATGATATTATAAATATGTTTTAAAAATTAAAAATATTTTAAAAAATAAGAAAATGTTTCAAGTTTAATTCCTGGACTATGTTATACGATATTGGGAACAAATATTTAAAAATTGCCTTCGTGTATCCCTCTTGTCTGCTCGTTCCACAAGACCCGCCCACCCATACTACTCTTAAACGGTTGTTAACTGACCACGTAGCACTGTTAAAATATGCCACGTTGTAGGATGCATATCCCCGAAATTTTCCATCGAGGTAGGTGAAAAAGAAGAAGAAGTCGGGACTCGAGAGCTTAAAAACAGAGACCGCGTTCTCAGATTGTTGTGATGGGTGCTATGGAGCTTCAAGAACCAACAATAGAGATCAATGGCCTGAGATTCACGTATCCAGGAATCGACGGTCACCCACCGCCTGGGTCTAAACCGTTGATCGATGAGTTCTCTCTCACCCTCAATTCTGGTGATCGATGCCTTCTTGTTGGATCCAACGGGGCTGGTTAGAACTTTGTTTGTTTTCATAAGATTGTAGTATTAATATGAAAAACACCAGAATATTAATGGGTTTGTTTTGTTGTGTTGTCAAGGGAAAACTACAATACTGAAGATATTAGGAGGAAAACACATGGTGGAACCCCAAATGGTTCGTGTTTTAGGAAGGTCTGCTTTTCACGACACTGCTTTAACTTCTTCTGGTCATCTTTCTTATCTTGGAGGAGAGGTTAGAAATTACAAGTCATTCATGACTTTGCTCTCTGTTATTATTGTGTGTTGTTGTTTAATTTATAATTTGGAAACTGGTGTTTTATTTCTTGTCTTAAATAAGAGTTTGAGGTACATTACGGCCCACCAGTAACGTGTTGTTGTTCTAATCCTTGGAAGAACAAGAAAAAATAAACTTCATTGCACTGCAATGGATATTCCTTTCAGATCTTAGCTCCCTTCCACATAGAAAAGGATTCCAGCCTGCGAAATGGAAGCAGCCTGAACTGTAAAAAGTGGCCCTGCTAAAATTAATTTCGAGAACAATGTTTAACTGGATGTCATCTATCGTGATCAAATGGAATAATTTGTTTTGCTTTGTCTAATATTGTGCATGATTTGCTTGGCATTGACTATACTATGGTGTGTTCGGGACATTTCGATAAAAAAAAAATACACCCAATTATCCGGATTTTGAGATTTTCATGTTCAAAGTTTTATTTGTTGATAAAAAGTCCTTATGCAGTGGAGGCGAGAAGTTGCTTTTGCTGGTTTTGAGGTTCCGATACAAATGGATGTTTCTGCAGAGAAGATGATATTTGGGGTGGCAGGTATTGATCCTCAAAGAAGAGCTGAGCTAATCAAGGTGAGTTTCAATTTATTCAAGATGCATTTCTGAGAAACTATTTCTCTAGGTGTGCCATTGATAGCAGTGGAACATTTCAACGTTATTTTCTCTCCGGCCCATTCTCCTCCTCGCCTTTAAATGTGTGCCCATGTCACTGTATCTTGATTGGATAGGTATTGGACGTTGATCTGTCATGGAGGATGCACAAGGTCTCTGATGGCCAGAGAAGGCGAGTGCAAATATGCATGGGTCTCCTTAGGCCATTCAAGGTTTCCCTTTTTCTTGCTTCATATCTCTCTCTTGAATCACGAGTTTCCATTATAATGCCTGTAACTTCTCATATGAGCAAGTTATTGTTTGTTGAGGATATCTTCTCTTCCTCGTTCACCCCGTACATTTCTTAATATAAGCCAACGTTACCTCCTTGTTTATCTAGGTTCTTCTTCTTGATGAGATTACGGTTGACCTCGATGTGCTAGCAAGGGCTGACCTTCTGAAGTTTCTAAGAAAGGAATGTGAAGAGCGAGGTGCTACAATCATCTATGCAACACATATATTTGATGGTTTAGAGGAGTGGCCATCGCATATTGTATGTCTTGATTTCTTCAGCAGCTCAACATGAATCCCATATAATGCTTGCTCTTCTCGATGTCTAATTGTTTTCTTCTTTTACAGTTGTATGTTGCTCATGGAAAGTTGCAATTAGCAGTGCCTATGGCCAAGATAAAAGAGACCAGTAATTTGTCACTAATGGTTAGTAGCAATGTCTAATTCTCTAATCCACTTTTCAACTTCTTGATTCAATTTGCATAATGTAAATCCACATACATTGTGTGATGCCGTGATGAAAAATGGACTTGCAGAGAACAGTGGAGAGCTGGCTGAGGAAGGAAAGAGATGAGGAGAGGAAAAGAAGACAAGAGAGAAAGGCAGGTGGTCTTCCAGAATATGAAAACCAGGTGGAGGGAAGTCGAGTAATCGGTGACCCAGCTCGCGTTGCTGCTCGTGCTATGAACAATGGTTGGGCTGCAGGAAGGCTCCACTCCACTATTGCGGGTGAAGAGAACTTCTTCTTGAGCTCAAACAGAGTTTTGAGATAGCTGATAAATTCAATTGAATACACCAGAGATCTGCTTGCTATCAACCTTCTATATACCTGGGAGTTATAGTATTCATACACACACGTGCTTTTTTAGTTTCAAGTCTTTGTTGCGTGAGCATTAAAAATAATAGCTAGCATCATCTTATTCATTTTATTATGATTCATGGATAATGCTTTTTGTTAATGTATCCCCTGTAATTTGTGAAGATCAACAAGAATTTCAAATTCTGTCTTTTAGATCATCTCATTCCGTTTTGTAAAGTTATACTTATCAATGCGTTGCTGTTCTTGATAAACGGTGGTTTTCCAGGCTGTGATCAAATCCTCTCAATGTATCACCTCTCATTTGCTGTTCTTGATGAACGGTGGTTTTCAAGAAAATGCAAGTAAAGAACAACACAGACGGTCCTTTTCAACTATCTTAGAAAATGTTGTGTTACAGTTGAAATTATTCCAATGAATGATGTGTTACAGTTGAAAGAGTATATGGACACACATACTATATTGTAAATGATTGGGATTAACCATTAATAAACTCCACACACTACCAAATTTTTGAAAGTCTATATTATTTTATTATGATAAAATACTTTACTGCCTTTAACAAAATAGAAAAATAACAAAATAACCAATATGAAATGAAAAGACAGATTTTCTATTCATCGAAAGCTTTAATTTATTTGACTTAAAGGGATGTTTAGTAATCTAGCCTAACCTAAAATATATAAAAAATAATCAGTAATATTACTAGACAAAATACTTATAATTTTTTTTAGTCACAATTTAATATTTTCACTATTCATATAAAACAAAAAAAGTTAATATCCTTCCATTTATTATTTGAATGAGAGACAAATTAGTAGTTTCTATAGTCCTACAATGTAAAAAAAAAAACCCTTTTTTTTCATATTTTTGTTATACAGGGAGCCTAGTTTTATTGGTAGTTTGTTGATGTAGAAAAGAGAAGTATATATTATTCACTTTGTTAGAAGCTGTTTGGCTATGTGTTTCATGAAATTTTGATTTTTTTTTCTATTTTAAATGAATATGTTTTGGTGTTTTTAGATCATTTTGATGAGCTGATGTCAAAAATAATTTTTTAAAAAATATCATTTTGATGTATTTCGGCACGAAAAGCACTTTGAAGTTTGAATAGCTACCGCAACCGCTTTCCCAAACAGACCTTTAGTCTGCAAAATCACAGTAAGCTGTCTTAGCTCAGAGGTAGAGAGCATGGTCGTAGGTTCGATCCCCACATACGGCGTGAAAAGAATCTCATATATTTATGTATTAACTGTATTTTAAAAGTGTTTTTGATTTTTTATATTTTTATTTTAAATTATTATTTTTTTGTTATTTTTAGATCATTTTCATGTGCTGATATCAAAAATATTTTTTTTTTAAATAAAATAAAAAACATCATTTTGATGTATTTATAAACGAAAAACACTTTAAAAAACAGCTTTAATTACACTTTCAAACATGTATTAGAGCTTAGAAGGTAGATGGAGAATTAGTTAAATTTAAGGGCATGATCATAAATTCATAATGTTATTCATGAGTTTTGGAAGTTATTTTTTAAATATCATCTGGCATATCTCTAACTTAGATCAACTTTTAGAAAAATAATTAAAACAGCACAACTCATCTAACAATTCCTCCACCACTAGAATGGGGAACTTGTCTCGGACAATTTCCTTGCTGGGAGCTTGGTAATGTACATCTACATCCATGGCTATCTGCATGCTCGGGTGGCTGCTTCCCTGTGCCGATCAAAACCATCATACATCACAAACTTCGAATTCTTAGAAGCATGAGTTTGCATACAAATTGGCATGTAAGATTGGATTCCGAAATTCAGCGTGAGAGTTATTTATCTGGCATATATTCCAATTCCCTTGCCATGACTCCAGCTTTAAACCTCGAAGTTGTGGCAGAGGCTATTTCAAGCCATACACCAGTAGGAACACATGTACTCGGCTCATGATTTACATGTCATTAGGGTTTTTCTTGACAAGCTAATTGATGGATAACAAATATATTATTGCAGTCTGGTCCCACTTGACCTGTTATTTTCTTGCCGAAAGTTCATTTTTAATGATACGAAAGGTAATGTTGATAAGGTATAAATGCCATTCTTTGATTACAAGCCAGACATGGCTTACCTCTTTTGGGCTTATCAGGTATCTCAACACATAACCGAATCGACTCTAATATAGGGATTTTTTTTACGCTTTTTTCTTGAATTATTTGACTTGCTGGGAGCCAGAGACAGAAGGAGAACATATCAATGGTCACGAACTGCTTGCTATTTAAATATTTATTATTAATGGATTGGCAACCGAAGAGCAAGTAAATGAGGCGATGAAGGCAATGGAAACGATAAATCCACCGCAAACTTTGCTTTGGGAATAGGAATCGGTAGACGCATGACCAGAGAAGTAACGGCGGAATTGCATTGTTAGATGCGTGAACGGTTACGATCTAGCTAGGAAACGGACGATGAAATAGGCAGAAGAGAACTGATGCTGACAATTGTCGGTGGAGAGGCCACATGGGGAGTTGCGAGCATATGCACCGGCAAGTGGGCCGCTCTACTTGCAGGAAAGCATATGCGATTATTGCCAATTTGAGAATGGTTGTTGCATTTCATCACCCCTCCAACTAACATCAACTTTCTGATCCCATGAATACGAACCAACCTTTTTTCATGCGATTATTGCATTATCTGGTTTTAGAACAGTTAATTGGTTTGTCGAAAATCCTTAGGGATCTAGTTTAAGCAGGGAGTCATTATTATTTTCAGACAGCATCATTTTGGTGCAAGCAATGACAGCAGTGTTTACACAAAGTTGGAACGGAAAAGATTGACCAGATCGGAATTATATAGTCGGTAGTATTACAGAGATGAAAACACATATCAATCAGGCAAGAGCTGCGGGCCACAAGTTCCTTACTGCAGCCGCTTCAGCCTTTCCTGTTTTTTTACTTTAACCAGCAGGACTGATTTCTTTTTACTTTGATTTAACCAGACCGCTAAGACAAAAGACGCTTCTACCCCCTCAAAAAGACACTTCGGAGGCACTGACCTAATGACTTAACCTAACCCAAAACCCCCCCCGTTGTTCATCCCCGTGAACCCCCAATCGCTTCAAGCTTTCCTGAGAAAATTAGGGAAAGCTGAAGGCGGTGAAACTTACATCGCAGTACTGGTAGGTAAATACTAACAAGTAAAAACAGGAAAAAGGAAAAGAGGAGTGAGCTCAGACGCGGAAATTTTTGCCCGTGAAGGTCTGACCAAACTGCCAATTAGGTGGTGACACGTTTATAGAGGCAGAGGAGCGGCCATCGCTGCCTCTAACCCTGAAAGAAAGCGACTGACCCACGAGTACGGCATTGGATTGCCAGTTCTGTCCCCAGTTACGGCTCATGCTCATCCAAGCAGTGTTGGAGCCCTTGATCCACACATTCACGATATCCCCTGCACCCGCCACGTTGGTCACCAAAACCAGGTTGAAGTAACGGAAACCGTTGATTGTGAATCTGATTCCTCCTTGCTTCCTACACGGTACCCTGGAAACAAGAACAGATCCAAATATAATTACCCCTGATAAATATTTTTCTTTATTTATTTGCCCAATATATGATAAATACAGTAAATAATTATTTTACTTAATCAGTAGGGGTGGTGATGAGGAGGTGCTCAGTCGCCTCTACCCTGATTTTCCGGGAGAATAATGCCATTTATGATGGGAAGGCTATGATTTAAAACACGAGCACGAAGTCTAGTGACTTGTTTTTTTATAACCAGAATGATTTGCCGAAAAAACACTTGGAAAAAGCAAATTTTAAGATGCAGCATTCCAAGATTATACATATTGTAATTTTATTTTATAAAAAATTATTTTTGATATAAAATACTAAAAACTTTAATTTAAAAAAATAAACGTTTTTGTCAAGATTCATATCTTCAGAACAGACTATTAAATCAAATAATAATAAAAATACAAAAAAAATGAAAATGACATGAAAACAAGAAAATGACACATCAAAAAAAGAACAGAATCTGGCCCACGCAAAGCCATTAAGAAAAAAAGCAGATTACTCACCGGCGATGAGCGACAGGGACAATACCAGCACGGTACTGTGCGATCTTGAGGAACATGGGCATAGCAAGGTCGAAGTGAGGACGAGGCGGGTTACACCAACCACCATTATCGCTGGCTTGAGCAAAGTTAGGAGGGCAGAAATTAGTGGCGGTTACTAAGATGGATGGGTTTCCCGGGTTGCACCATCTTGGATCATCTGCGCACTTAATCTCGAAGCAAGCCCCGCAGCTCAACCCATTGTTGAATAACGCCGTGCTTAGTGCTGCTGTGTTCACTCCATATCCTTGGCTATACAGATTGCCATACCCACATGCACCTCCTGAACACAAACACACAAAAGATTTATCAAACAAACAAAATCAATCGAGCAACATTTCACATGCTTAGTCTATTGCAAGCCTGATAGACATTTCTTTAGTATATATGACCCGCTGCTATTTTATTTTTTTCAGAGAAGCAAGCTTTTAGAATGACAAGAGGAAGAAATAAGAGAGATAGGAAGGAAGGGTTACCCATAGTTCCAGAGGCGTCACTGCCGCCATAGAAGGTAGCATGAGCACTCTCCCAGGGCCCGCCGGTGAAAACTCCAGGGATCCTCGCATGAGCTAACACGGAGACAGAGATCAGGAAGACAACGTAGAGCAAACCTAACCGCTGATGAGCCATTGAGAATAAACGGTTTAGTCTTTTTCTGGGTGTGAGATATGAGGAGATCGGGGAGGAGGTGGGGGTATTTATGGATGATGTGGGGGTGGTGAGGCAAGGGAATCGACTCTAAGAATTTACTGCTGCGCAGCTAAGACTACAATACAGTGTAATTAATGGCTTTTTTTGCTTATTTTCTTACGGTCTAGTCCCCCACTCTCTCTCTCTCCCAGGATACATGCTGTGCATTAAAGTTTTCCTTCCCTTTTTTTTAAGAATCAATTGCCCCCACCAATAGGAATCCATGTGCACTCCACGTGATTACTCCATGTTAATTTTGTTTGGTCAGAGGTAGGTCAACTTGAACAACCTTCAATAAAAGAAACCGAGAAAAATAAAATAAAATAAAATAAAATAAAATAAAATAACAAGAAATTACTCCGAGGAGGGAGCCCTGACCCCTGGTTTGATTGAATTACTTATTTTATTTTCTCATTAACCATTTATCTATCTGCTTGATACAGCGAAGTTATTTTTAAATTTTATTTTTATTTAATTTTTAAAAATTATTTATTTTATTGTTGAGTTCTTTTGATAAAATATTTTTTTATTAATAGCATGTTTTTTATTAACAAATAAAAAACAATTATAATATTTATTCCTATTAAAATGAATTTTGTTAACGTCGGTGTTCGGGTCAACTTGCATGCACCTCGACTAATCCCATGGACCTTGAAATTAATGACCATATAAAATTCCAGTGATTTTCATATTATCAACCATAAAATTCAAGCCTAAGACCTTAAGAAAAACAAACTTCTTAATCCCAAACTTTTATCATTAAATTTTTTACCGGATAATTTCTTTATTTTATTTTTTTGTTTTATAAGAGGATAGCATGTTGTTGGTCCAAACTTTTTTATATAAATAAAAAGTTGACACATAATCTAATGGTAAAAATCTCAAGCGTTAAATATAATTGAAAAGTTAGGATCTTACTAAAAAAAAATAAACAATCAAAGAATCTTAATAAACTCATGTTAATATCTAATCCCCCATTAATCACTAAAAGAAAAATCAGCATTAAGCCAAAATTAATTAAATCTCAATACCTAAGTATCACTCATATTATCAAATATAAATTTATTGGCACCAAGATTAGTTTCTCTAGTAGCAATTATATGGTCAATCAATCGTTTTTTCTCTCCCTCTCTATATTTTAACAACTTTATCTTGTATCTCTCAAAACTATAGACTAAAACAATAAAAAAAAGTTTAGAATCTAACATAAAATTATAAAATCAAAGGGATAAAAAATGTTTAAATAATGGCTTTTTGGATGAAAATAAAGTTTTTTTGTGTGAAAATATGAGAAAGATCCTATTATTTAAACTTGATCATTTTTTTAATTATTTTATATCATAAATCTAAATTTGGTTCCATTAAATTACATTCACTTAAATTTTAAAAATTAACTCGAGTTCGCCAAAAACATGCAAAAAAACTAAATTAAATAGCACACATAAAAATATCACCAATATAAGATGAAAATGAACAACTCAAAATAACTAAAATGGAAAAAAAATGAACAATTAGTATGTTTCATTGACATCTATAATAATTTAGGAGAGGAAACACATTAATCAACTATTAAAACCTATACTATTTTAGTTTATTTATATATGGGATAATTACATCGAGCTCCTTGTATAATTTGATAATTTTTATTATTGGTTTTCATGTTTTGTAAAATTACATTTTTGTATCCTTAACCAATCTAAAGTTTGTGAAATGATGATGCTATTCTTATATATAATATATTACAAAAAAAAAAAAACACTATCTCTCTCTCTTGTTATTCTCTTTTCACTCTTTTCACAAAAATGAAAAAAAAAAACCAAATGACTTAACAAAATTAGCTTTTATATCATCGAGTTCAACATAGGTTTCAAGCCAATAAATCAAGGGTCAATTATAACAACAATAATGTGTGTTTAACATTGTGTTTCAAAAATATTTTTGAAAAAAATATTATTTTTTACTTTAAATTATTTTTTCGGTGTTTTTAAATCATTTTAATGTGTTGGTGTCAAAAATTATTTTTTTAAAAAAAATAATACATTTTTTTAATAAAAAACACTTTAAAAAACAAATTCAATCATACTTTCAAACATATATTTTTAGATCACAACAAACTAAGCACGACACAAAAAATGCCGGTAGAGGCCAGCTTATCACTACTAATAACATTGAAGGACTCATGAGCAAAAGATAAAACATATACTGAGATAAGAGTTTTTTGATATAATACTATAACTATGAAAATCCTCTAAGTTATAGCATATTTTATAGCAACATGTCATATGAGAATGCTTGGATCAAACTCTGCCTTGATGCTCTAATTTAGTCCACTACGACCACGTTTTTGTAATACAAGGTTTCCCCTTGCAATGTTCAAGGATTTATGAGTACATGAACTTAATTATGTTTTGTATTAAATTTTGTTAAGCTTTTTTTTTTTTATGATTAAAGATCCATCCTTTAAAACTGTTAGTGACTTCCATTTAAGTTAAATATCTTAGTTCTTCTAGCTTAGTAGACTATATTGTATTATAAAATTCAAGAGAGAAATGATTGATTTTAAGGAAGATGATTTATTATTTATTCTTGAACATTGTTTGACACTGCATTTCAAAAATGTTTTTGAAAAAAAAAATATTATTTTATTTAAATTTTTTAGTGTTTTAGATTATTTTCATAAGTTAATGTCAAAAATAATCTGTTAAAAATTTAAAAAATATTATTTTAATGCATTTTCGAACGAAAAATACTTTCAAAAATAGTTTTAATCACTCTCCTAAACAGTTACTTAGCCTTTAACCCAAATCATATTGACTTGGTCTTATGTAAGACCCTGATTTCCAGAGAAGTGTTTGAGAATGTGTTTGGAAAATGTTTTTGAAAAAAAATGATTTTTTTTATTTTAAATTAATTTTTTTGCTATTTTTAAATCATTTTGATGTGCTAATGTCAAAAATAATTTTTTTTAAAAAATATCATTTTAGTGTATTTTTGAATAAAAAAACACTGTAAAAAACAATTTCAACCACACTCTCAAACAAACACTAAAAAGGAGCAGGAGAGAAGAAGATTTGGAAGTAAATGAAAAAAATATTGAAATGACAGAAAATAAATATAATAATATGGAAAACCATGGAAATATTAGAATGAAAATATACCAAGAGTTAAAAAATTGTTCTTGATTTGAAAAAAATATTAAATCATGTTTTTAAATTTTTTTAAATAATTATTGTATATTGATGTTAAAAAAAAAATCATTACAAAATATTTGAATAGGTTTCTAAATGAAAACTATTTTAAAAATTACATTCAAGCATAATCACAAACACCCCCACGTAAAATTTAATTTTTAAATAGTACTATATCTTGAAATCCACTTGCTAATCATATTTAGCCTTCAAAAGTTCCATAGAATCATGGATCTCCGTATGCTAACCAGCTCACGGAGAAAACCACCTATGCTCGTGTTCCGAGCAGTGCCTAACCAATGGCTGTGATTTAATTTTCGTTTACTTATAAAAATTTCCACTTTCCTTCAAGACACGTAGCAAATGGATATTGAATTTGATGATCACAGAAAAATGCGGAATCCCAACCGCGCTTACAACGCAAATCCTTTCCAAGAAAATTTTACACGTAAGAGATTAAAAATAAAATAAATAAATAAATCCAACGCGGTAAAAGAAAGAACAATAAATTGAACGCGTAAAATGTGGGGACAGTCGTCCGTCTATTGTTAGCCCCAGTGCATAGTGACGACGGCCCTACAACCGTAAATGGGTCCCGTCCCATCTCGAGCCGCGCGCGTACGTGCCCTCACTCGCTCCTATAAATGCTACGGGATGGTTTGTTTTGCCGCACAGTCGTTTCTAATTTGTTTTTAAAAATTATATATATTGTCTTAAAATAATAATATTAAAAATAAAAAATATTATAATATATTTTAAAGTAAAAATACCTTCAAAAATCATCAGCACCACATATCAAACACTATCTACATTTAACTCTTCGTTTTTATTTACAACTCTCAAATGAAATTAAATTTTTATTTAAATATAATAACTTAATGTATATTTAACCAAGTAAAATATTAAATAATTATTTAATCGAAATCCCATTCACAAACTAATGTATAGGAATGAAAATATAAAATATTTATTTGATCCTTCTAACCTCTTAACTCGCACATATACCCCTCTCCTTACAAATGAGAAACAAGTAAGTCTAAATATGGTATTTGTTTTCACGTTAAGAGAGGATGTTCTATACGAAACAAACATAGATTTGGATCCCGTCATTTTTATTTTTATTTTTATTTTAAAAAAGGAACATGAACAGTCATATTATAAATATATTTGTTGATTTTAAATTCAATTATCTGAATTAAGCAAGAGAAATAAGGAATTAAGTTATACAATTTTTATCATCTACTTAAATCATATCCATTTTTTTTATAGCTAATGTGGAGAAAATTTATAGCCAATCCCAAATTGACAACAATTTTTATTTTGGTACAATAATTTATTTTGCTTATTTTTTAATTTTGGGGTTAGAAAAAAAAGAAATAAACTCATTGGAGAACAACAAAACAGAGAAGACATTATTGGTTGTCACAATCCACATAGCTGAAATGGGTAAGTTTGATGTTAAATGGATCTATTCAAAAAGAAAAGTTTGATGGTGGTGATTTTTATACTATTAGATATTCATAACCCAAATAATTTTCTTGACACCGATATCAAATTAAATTTGATATCATTAACCTTCATTTGAAGAATGATTTATCAAAAAAATACTGGCATCGGTCCACTGGTATCATTAACTAACATATCCCTGAATAACTAATCAAAATCTTTAAGGACATGATTATGTCAAGTTACCCACTTGACATCACTAGCTTTCCTTATTTTTTAGGAATAACTAATCAAATTCATTTTTTGTATTTTTTGGGTGGTTATGTCAATGCTAATGAACCTTATTAGCATCACAAATCTTTCTTATCAGAATCATCCAATAAAGTTCAAGTAAATACTGATATCAATATAACTCATCAATACATTAATTTTTCGAGTCTCGAATTAGCTAATCAAATTCTCAATGACACTTTATGACCAAATCTCACCCCAATCAACTTGGCGTGTTCAAAAGTAATCTGGATAACTAAAAAACACATGATTTAACTTAAAAAAAAACAAAACTATATGACATCTTTTTTTAATATTAATATGACAATATATTGGATTGATCTAGGTTTTATGACTAAACCCATCAAACTCATAACTTGAATCATGGACTCTACTATGTTTATTTCCCCCCCTAATGATGTAATAAGAAAAATAAACACTTATAAAATTGAGTATCAACTAAATATTAGAATATTTATTTAAGACTGTGATAATCTCATATGACGCAAACTTAAACAATTTATCACAACCAATTCAAAATCAAAAAAATATTATTTGAAGAAGATATTGGAAAAAAAAATTCAACCAAAAAGAGAAAAAATTGGATGAAGAAATAAAAAACAATAATAAAAATATAGATTTTACAAAAAAGGGAAAAAAATCATGCACTATTCACATGAACAGTGAAGCAGGTGGGAAAGTCCTAGATTTTTTAGTATAGTGATTAATTTCTAATTAAATTGAAATTTTTATCTAACACATTTAGTCATAAAATAATCAAATAAAAAAGAAAAATAGTAGGAGTAATTTGTAGAAAAAAGGAAAAATACCAAATAAAAAGGAAAAAAAATCGAAGGACCAATCTGTTTTTTCTAAAATGAGGTGCTTCACTCTTTATACAGTAATTTCAAAAATAAATATATTTTGTTGTTTTAAAATTATTTTGCAATATTGATCTCAAAAATAAATTATTTTAATATATTTTTAAATAAAAAAATATTTTAAAAAATAACTCGTAACAACGTTACCAACCAACAAACGGACACCACATCCTGACAACTTGATCTCTTCATCCATTAAAAGTCGTCAAGATTTATAAAGGCTTTTATCATTCACTCCATTTTATACCAACCCCGTCAATTCGATCGCTTCTTGGAGAAAATGAGGTTATCAACTACAGAAATTAATTGGCGATACATTTACACAACATGTGCTGTTACCAGCAGGCAAAGCTATGAAGATGGTAGCTATGAAGATGGTGACTGAATTTTTTGATGCAGTCAGGGTTTGTTTTGGTGGGTGAGTTTTTTGTTTTTTATTTTTTATTTATTTTTATTTATGATGGCAACCACCGTTGGCTTTGTTTCCACGTTTATTTTCCATGTTTAAAAAATGTTGCAATTGATGGGGTTTTGTTGATTCTTGAAAGTAGGGATCAGGAGAGATGAGGAGTCTTCATTTGTCTTTGCCATGGCTACAGTCGTGGTGAGAGAGGGGGTCACGATTTTTTTTATAATGAAAAGGAAATCTATGGAGATCCTGTGTTTTTCTAACCCTAACTTAAATATTGATTGAGCTTCAATTGATTATCCATTTGTCTTATTTTATTTTTATGAACTTGTTTGTTTTTGAAAAAAACGATTTGGTGTAGAATTGCTATTTTACTAGAGAATAGGATCTTGTTTGGAAGTTCATTTAAAAATGTTTTCTATTTTTTTATATTTTCTATTTTGTTGATATCAAAATAATTTTTTTTAAAATAAAAAATAATTATTTTAATGTATTCTAGAATAAAAAAAATATAAAAAAGATATAGACACAACTAACTCATAAACTTGTGACTCGGATTATGATATGAAAGTAACTCAATAAATCATGAAGTTTAATACCCAATTAATCTAATATAAAATAATAAAATAAAATAAAAACTCAAATTTTTTAAAAACTAAAGTGAAAAAAGCTTGAAATTTCATTGCTAATTAACATATAGTAAGGCCTTTATATTAATATAAGGGTGCTTTTAAGGTAAAAAGAAGACTATATTTTAGTTTACAATCTATAATTTTTATGTATATTTTATTTACATGTGAGTGATTTTAGTGTCTTCTGTGTTTTCTCTGCCAAATGGATTTTAGCAATTTGTAGATGAGGATAGAAACAATAAATTAGAGATGAGGGCACCGCTAGTGTCACACCAACGACACGTGCCCTCACCTCATTCGCCACCAAATCAGAGTTGAATTGAGGAGGAAGTTTTGCATGTGAATCGTATTCCCCGTCCCCTTCCATCTATAATTCGTTCCACCATGTGCCTTCACTTATTGCCCCCCTCCCCCTCTTTTCATTTTGATAGGAATTCTCAATTTGTTTGTATTTTTTTATATAAAAAAATCCCTCTTATGTGCACGTCCAGCTGTGATCGTAGGTATGCAATCTTTCATTTAACATTTTGAGAGCCACCAACTTTTCCAAATAATTATCAATACGTGTTTGGTAAATACGTTTTTATGCAATTTTAAAAAAGAAATTATCACAATATTGCAAACGGAATCTCGTTTAACAAAGGAAAACAGTGGTAGTTTATTTATTTTTATTAATGTAGGTGTCCGAGCTAACTTACATATACCTCGATTAATCTCATATACTCTGAAGTTAACGATCATATAAACTTCTAGTAGTTATCATATTAGCAACTGCAGAGCACGAACCTGAAATCACATGAAGAGCAAACCCTACAAGTTCAAGCTTTTACCACTGCGTCACCTACTATGTATATGGTTAAGTGGTAGTGAATTTGTTTTGGGTAGATAGTGTAGTAACTAACTTCAGGTAAGGTGAGTGTGCATGAAAATTTTGAAACATGAGTTCACCAGAAGCCTTAAAGAAGTTAATGCCCCACTCACAAACCAACGAGATCTAGGGAATCGAACACGTTAGCGAGTAAATTCAACATTTCTTCACCAACAAGTATGTGACCTAAAATTTTATAATCAACATTTATTATTGACAATTTTAAATGATGTCTTCAACCTTGTGAAATTGATCTCACGTTATATGAAAGGAAAAGGAAGTACGATATATCATCCTTCGAATAATACATTTGTTATCTTGATTAGGACAACATATAACAAGATAAAGCATAATAATTCATATATAAGATAATTTAGTGATTTCAAGTTTAAAAATCAATTACACAATCGTCATATGAGCCTTTCCATAAACACAAAGGATCTCTCTATATAAAATTCTCATGCATGTCAATTTGGTGCATGTATCATTTGACAAATACCTGTATATTAGTTCTAGTTATCAATCATATTTAAACTTATAAGAACAATTGTTTCATTTCATAGAAAAAAAAACATAACATTCATTAGTCCCGATGACTTTAATTAAATTTTAATCTTAATAGAGCATTGACAAAAAAACATTAAGAAATAATGTTTTGTTGCAATGAAAATCCTATAACTTATAATTGTTTTTGCAAAACATTTTTATTCTGAAGACTTTGTCTTTACTCTAAATTTATTTATCAAATATTTGATTATTATTAAAGATAAGCAAAACTTTTTATTAAAATTAAATATGTTTAATGAACAAGGTCAATGCTAGATGTCACCAACCAACTAGCTACATGACATATACAATAACAAAAAAGCACATAATAAAATGCCTTTTCTTTATTACACCATTAGCCATCATTATTCTTACATCTCTCATGCTTGCTCTCTTCCACTAACATATTGTATCTCCATGTTTATTCCAATCTCTATTAAAATCTAATATCAAATCTTAAATAAAATTGAAAAATTATATCGACGATTTGTATACGTTCCAATCTAGAGAAGAATGCACGGTTGAGATTCAATTCCAATTTGCCATTTCGTAGAGATTAAACTAACAAGAACAACATGTGCGCAAAGGTACAATCGAAGAATCCAACACAAGCTAGCTAGGTTTCATGTGTCTTTCTCTCGTGGTAAGGCGTTTGACTTTTGCATGTGTACGGTGAAAACATATTTTTGGGATCCACAATCACATGGAGTTCTATGATTATGATTATGATTACTGTGGATAATCTAATGTTCTAGGGCATGATTTAGGACAATGCAACATCGCTAGATTTTCTTGGCAGTTACTCTCCCAATCATATATTTCCATAACTCGAGGAAGGCAAATCACTTTCGTAACTTGTTTAAACAAATACTATTGGCTTAGGTTTTGTGATTGCAAATGTTTGACACTCGGTAGTTTCATTTGGAGGCTATAACACCTTGTAATATTAAGTGAGAGATACGGATAGGTTCATTTCCCCTTTCATTTCAAATATATTTTTTAAAAAAACATTTAGGTAAATAAATATTATTTAAAGAAACTAATTTATTAAACTTCGTAGAGTAAATGATTCGATTTACGAGTTTGAAAAGGTAACCAGGATTTTCTTGACTCGCAAGTTTGGTTAGGATTTTTTTTAACATAAATTGATTTTGAAATTGTTTATTTCTTTTTATCATATAGTTAAAAAAATCAGTTTTGAAAAAAAAAAAACATGATTTTAAACTTTAGAAAGTTCACGACGGACTTGCTCGCAGGTTTGGCGAGTTAATTTTTTTTTTCATTTTTATATCCTGATATTGTCTTGATTAGTTCAAAAAAAATTTATTTTTTTTATATGAGGTTATCATGATTTAAAAAAATATTTAATATATTTTAATATTGAATTGATTAAAAATAGAATCTCAATATTAGGTTGTGTTTGATTTTACAATCATATATTTTTATTATGATATGATTAAATAATATTTTTTTTAATCCCAATAGAGTCCATGACTCAATATGCAAGTTATGACAAATTTAACTTTTGGTTAACTGAGAACTGACTTTCAATGTTAGGTTAATAGGTAGTTGAGTTTATAATTTATTTATTTATACTTTATATGGTGTTACTGAATTTCCAAAAACAAATATGTCTCCATATTGACTTGGTCCTTGATTTTGCAATTATCTTTTTTTGTTATCGCATAGTTAAATAAAAAAAATAATTTAAAATATAAGTTATTAATTCTAGTTGAGTCTATGACCCGGTTCATGGTTTTGATATGTTGACCCAAGTTACTTGATTCACGAGCTTGCGGGTTTGCCCTTCGAACATGATATGTTTTTTTTCTATCCTTAAATTATTTTAGTTGATTTTTTTTATTATATCTTTCCATATTGGATTAGTTGAGAAATATACTTCGTAATTTATTTTTGTTTGTTTTTAATAAGGTTATAATGATATCAAATAAACATATATTATAAAGTTGATATTTAATTTTACGAGTATTTTTTTATTATATAATTAAATAAAAATTATTTATAAAAACAATAAAATTATTAAATTAAGTAGAGTTAATGATTCATACGAGGGAGTGACCGGATTCAACTCAATAGGGTGTCCTCTCTATCCATATGTAGGAAAAAAGTTTCCATCTTGAAATGTTTTTTTTTTTTAAAGCTAAGCGACAAGTCATCCAATTTATTTTCTTATCTTATCAAATCAATAATTGATTCATGTGTAGCTACACATTGTTTAATTGAAAAGTCAAGAATGACAGGGAGTTTGACCAAACTATTTGTGCAGGAGTGGTGATAATACTATAACATTATTTTATTTTATTTTATTTTTTAATTCGTGAGCGAGAACAAATAAGGGGGGCATGTAGAAGGTGCTTTAAGGTAATTATTAATGAATTTATAGCAGTACATTGGACGAACTTCGAAAAAAGAGTTTTCCGTACGTACCCCTTCATGGGCAGAGTTGATTTTAGGCATCGCCATGTTGGAGCACATTGCCTTGTATTTTTAATTGGAGACCGTCGGTGCCTTGGATCAGAGAGATAGCGTGTATTGGAAGGGAGTTCCCCCCCCTCCTCTTAATAGTATAGTTTTCTTAATAGTCAATGGAATATAGTAACGTAATTTATTTAATTATTTGGCAACATGCATCAAGATGATTGGCTTATCGTGTTGACTTGGAGCTTCCAGAAAATATATTCGCTTTATGCCCTAATTTGACGTTTTAATTAAATATTATTATTATTATTATTCGTAAAGGTTACACTTACCGGGAGACCATCAAGTATGCACTTCGGATCTATACGTGTGTAACATACTTTTTCCAATTGCTTTTTATATATTTAAAATATTAAATTAATACCTACTAAAATATCTAACAAGCCAATTGAAACTCGAGCAAGCAAGTTGAAGACCATGAATGTATTAAAATCCTCCAGTCATGAGACAGAACATATTATATATTACGTTATGATTAAGCTTAGCTCGTTAGGTTAATGTTCATCTCTTAAAGATTGCATTAGGACCCTGATTTACATCTCTCTCTCGTCATTTATTAGTTCTTACATATACATGTATGCTTCTTGATCATTAATATAAGGTATTAATAACTTTCAAACACCAAGCTTATGTCCTTTAAGACGGTTGTTCAAATATAACCTTAATATATTTTTTAAGCCTCTGACTTTTCGTTAAAGACATGTTTAGCAAACATGCCAAGTAAAAAAAATGTGCTTTTACCAAACAAGCCCTAAAATAGTTCAAAATAATTTAATATCTAAAATCAATTAGAGACCATTTCTTAAACATTTAGTGGAATTCACTTTTAATTTAACCTTGAATATATTCATCACATGTTTTAATAAATTTTCCAAGCTAAACGTTTATAATTTTAAAAGAAGTCTTGGTGCTTGGATGAAAGAAATAAGAATTCAAAACGACTGCGTATTTGACAGATAAAATGTCCTCTCCCATCTCCCGCACCAGGAGAAAATAAACTCTCTCGCCTAGTATTTATTATGATCAGGAGAAGAAAATGTTTTATCGAAAAAGCATTGAAGAACCTTTCGAATTATTTCAAGATGGCTTTTCTTTAAGAGAGAGAGAGAGAGAGAGAGAGAGAGAGATTTAAAAGGCCAGGATTTCAGCAACACATCACCCAGTCTCTAAAAAGATATGAAATTTTCATCTATTTTATGATATTAAGAAGTTCAGGAATGAAAGAAATAAGATTAAAAAGCAAGTGGTATTGAATTTAAAGATATAATTAGCACATCAAATTGCTGAAACATGGATAATGTTCGACTCATCTCGGAGACCAGCTTGGGTAAAGCTTGAAAAACGTCCCCCACACAAATACGACATAGCACATGCGAGAGAGATTTTTTAAATAAAGGAGGATCGACGGTGCAGAGACAAATTATGAACAAAAGCATGTGGGTGTGGCCGCCTTATTTTCTTGACCCATCGAATATTTTGGTCCTGTGAGTCCATGTGATCGCCCTCTTCTCCGTTTCCACTTCATTTTCTGTCCAGTTTCGGTGGCCATATCCTCGCTCAGCATGTTTATCACCAAAAACATCTTTTGATCCATTAGGATCCGGAAACGACGTCAGCTCACATCATTCCAAGACTCAGACACTTGTTAGTTTGCTGGGTCCGAGAGGTTTTCGAGGTAGAAATGGAGAATAATCGAATTAGCTTCTCAAGGAAAACAAATTGCTCCCATCGCCATCTATCGACCCTTAATATGGAATTTGATTACCGTTGCCAATGTCAAATCAACATGCTCAGCTGAAGTAGGCAAGGCTATTTTTCAGAAGCGATAGGGCATGCATGGCTTTGACATGGCCTCACCTGGCTAAAAAATATGTGAAGTTGTGTTGATGATCTTGTTATTTATTTTTTAAAAGTTGAAGGTATCTTCAAAATATATCATTTTTAGTCAATTCTAAGCAAATCGTCTCCGTCCAAAACTTTTGACACGTTAAGAAAATAATTTCTCCAACGAGGTGAAGCCTAGAATGCTGTATTATTACGCTAGACTATAAATTTCTGTGGCAAAGTGGGCTCGTGGCCTGCAGCACCTTTCTTTTCCTGCTATAATTATGTCTATTACTGAAAAATAGAAAGCCCAAACACAAACGGCGTCCTTCTCCCTTGCTTAAATTCCTTATCTGGAAAAGGGAACTGGCTGCTTGAGCCTAATTGTTGAGCAACATCCACAGTATGACCGTCCAAGCAAACTGGTAAGAAAAGCTATACGTAGGTGGCCGTTAAGATCACGGTAAGCAATAAATATCGAAATGTGATTGAGAGATGACAAACCCTGAAACTACCCCCCACCATGCCCTGTTAACGTTTTTCATGTTATTTTACAGCTGTAGAAGTCAGCATGGTTATCTTAATATTGTTTATAAGACCTATTGTTTAGGAATATGTCAGTTGATAAACTTTAGTCAGTTTGAGTCTTGCACCACGTCTCTAATGTTTAGAACGTGTGCTGCACATTTCCTTCATTCTGTTTTTATCTTATTGTAAGGCTATTTATAGCCCAGAACAACTTAATCTAATTAAGTCTTCCATTTGAGCTTTGATTATACTAGCAAACATATCAGCAAATCAATTTCAGTCCTCTGTCTTGAGTTATTCATTCCAGAAATTCAACATGCCCAAACCCCCCCATAAAACCCAACCCGTGATGAAAACAACTTGGTCATCAACCTTTTTTTTTTTTTAAAAAAAAAAAAACTCAATTCTCAATCCATCAAATATTAAAAAAAAAACATAATAAAAAAATCAAACTTATTAAAAAAAAAACCACCACTAAATAATAGCATTTTATGGCTATGGCTACTCCCTTTAGAATGTTGATATTAATTTGACTGTTGCCTAAATCAACCACTCATTCAGTATAGCTATCCTTTCAATCTAGATTAGAGTGTCTTTGTCCCAACAATTTTAAATTACATTTACTAACATTTTTAGGCAAATACGTGTGATCCAGGTTAATATAGCAGGGATAACACAATTTCCACTTACAAAGCATTCCCTCGCCTCTAACATGAACTTGGCACAAAACAAACAAAAGCAAAAAAAAAAAAAAAACTCATTTTCCTAATAATTATCTCGAGTTTTATTTATAATCACGAGTAGTTTTTTGCAATTTCCCCAAAATTTCAATTATAGGGAAATCACCAAACCAATGTTTATTAGGAGGATGGACTTCAATCTAATTTAACAGTGACCCATGTCCATGCAAATCTAATATTTCACTATCAGTCAACATGCAGGTTTCCGGCATATAACTTGTTCGACTAGAATTCGTGTGTGAAGACGAAACAATCGGGATAGACACAAATGGCAAATATGGGGAATGGCCCAAAATCTTGCTACATTAAGGATATTTACCACGACTATCATTAATGGTAATTGGAAATTTAAAACTCACCACTACAAACTTCTCTGTTCGGAAAACTAAACAAAGATATGAGCAAGCTGACCCCAAGTAATGCGCCAACTATGCATGTCAAACCGGATGTTCAAAATCTTCAGAACCATATAAACCGCAACATGAGCATCAAGTTCGAGGCAATTTCTGCTTGTCAGATTATATACTTCCATGCGCATAACTGAACAGGAATATGGCAATAGGCAGTAACCTCTGCAAATGGTGATGTCTTTATGGATCGTCTGATGACAGTGCAATTGACCTGTTCCAAAATCTGCACTCCAAAGACTTCAGAGGTTGCATGAACAGTTTAGCATAAATGACCATCCTGTCGCATAACAATATCATCAGAGAGGATAGAGTCAAGAGCAAGATGCCGTGGATCATTTGGGATTGGTGGTTCTGGTGATAAATTTTTTATCAAAACAACCACCTCATGTCACTCATACTACAACCTCCTTAAGGGAAATAATATCATCGCGTGGATGAGCTTCTTCTACCCTAACTTGCACTTCATCTCCTATCTGTGTTCCCAGAGACACCCAGGCAGATGCTTGAAGCCCCACCTACAGCATTAAATGCTTGACTTGTTACTTCTATCAAATATTACAGGAGAGAAGCACACAACAATGTGCAAGGAATAGAAATGGCAATAACTCAGTGTTTCATATTTTATGGAAAGACGAGGAATAAAGAGTGCATACTTAAGGAATGCGTTAATGTTCAACGAATAAACATGCTCAACCACAATGGCATAAATACAACCTGAGAATGCAAAAAGGTTTAGGGCATTTGGATCTTCCCCCCTTTTTTGCCCTTTTTTTTTCTTCTCTTTTTGAGGTTGGAGGGTGTGGGGGATTGGGGGAGAGGAATGGAAAGTAGTTGAAGTGGATTGGGGAACAGGCTTTACTTGTTACTGTAATAAACTCTCCTTACCTCAACTAGTAGCAGGGCTGCAACCCGATCTTTAATGAACCTGAGGATCAATGCACGATATTTTTTCTCCTTTGGTTGCCTTCTCAAGAATTCTATTATCCAATATTGAAGACTGGTGCTGCAGAGCCTCCTTACTACCCTAGTTTGCATGTTAACTAGTGATGCCATCCCCTCCAGCTGACCAGCAGAGAGAGGAGGGGAGTCACCTCTAAGAAATGCTTTGACCTACATGCAATCACAAATGTTTATTAGTTTATATAGCTTGTATGGCCCATGTTCCGGCAACAGTGTAAATATCATTAAAAAAGAACTAACAGGCTTAAAAGGGATGTTCAAATAAAACTAAAACAAGTTAATACATTGAGAAGAATGTAAGAAACTCACCTGATAATGAGCAAGAAGATCCAAGTATCTACGGATGGGAGAAGTAAACTGAACATAACCAGGAAGTCCCAAGACTCCATGGCGTACAGGTTTCCTGAAATCGATTTCAGCACCACGCATTATTCGAACCATTGCTAGGCTCCTAACAGGTCCTTCAGGAAGATGTGCAAATGCAGATACATCGATATTTGACTGGGGCTGCCCCCTGTAGGGTAAAGGAATATTGTTGCAAGAGCCAAAAGTGGCTATAACTTCCCCACAAAGCAGCATCATCTCAGAGACAAGTCGCATTGCAGGGTCAGCCTGGTTTTCAACATAAAGGTTTATTGAAGGCTCTGGATCTTCTGGATTAGGGACCTTGATGCGAGTTTCAATTGTGGCTGTGTCAACTGCACCCTGAAAAATGCATGAGCACTTAAATGTCACAGAAATAGTAAGAACCCAATAATCTTGCTACAAGGTCACAGATTATCTCAAGAAAGTCTTAAATATATTGGCCTTGACAACTTTATCCTCTTATACTTAAGTGACAGAATTCAAACCTAACTGTAAGCATAATTGGTGATTTGAGAGTAGATTATCATTCTTAAAAAGAAAAGAGATTGCAACCTTATTGAGTCAGCACAACCCTCCATGCAGAGACACTATAAAAGTGAAAAGGATAGGTATACCAGTTTCTCAGAAACAAGCACAAGTAAAATATCCATTTGTTTTTATTGTTACCCCTAATCATCAATTTATCCACCAGATATCATTAGTATCTTCACAACTGTCGAGTTTTGGAAAGCCTAAAGCCATGAATCCATATTGCAAAGCAGCTAGTCCTCTTAGCATAATCAATGACAATACGTTTCAATGATAAAATGAATATTATCCAAGAAAGAGTCTCAAAATAAAAGGTACAGAAAGGAAGAGGGAAAAAATGATCAAATCTAATCTTAACAGTTTTGTACATATTTAGAATATAATTTGATTGTACATTCAGACCAACCTGTTCACGACGCCAATGTAACCGAAGAGATGCAGCCTCGGAAAGAAGTTTTAATTCAGCTTCCTCATCCAAGTTCATATGAAGCAGCTCAGATGCACTCTCATATGTCAGCATATAGGTTGGTTTAATGATGGAGTTATTCACAGAGTATTCTGCAATGCTATCCAGCATAGGGCATAAAATGGTCTTCATTAATAAAATAACAAGTCTTGACAATTCAGTTCATAAGCATTTTTACAACCAATCATCTACAGTAAAAGTACCCTTGATCAATATGTTGATGAATCATAGACAGTGGTAAGTAAAAGAATATTCTCCTATCAACACAAAAGTTCAAAATACAGAATGAACTTGGCAAACAATTCTCACCAATTTTTTTACTAGAGAACTTCGATAGATGTAGTTTATAGTACAGTGACTTCCAAATAGCCAACAAAACACAGGATAATGTATTTGTCGGCTTCCTACAACACACTTGTTTAAAGTTCTCTATTGAAAATTTGTAGGTAAAACCTAAGATGAGTAAAATCAAAAGCCATTTCAGAGCTAGCATAGAGATAAGACTCAAGGGATGTTAAGTACCTATATTATTTATGAGATCCTAACCTGCACAACATTCCTGATGTTCCATTTATACTTGTACAAACTAGAGCATTGCAAATTAAATCTCACAGAAAGAATATCCAAGAGCTTTATTTTACCACTTACCAGCCATCAGAATGTAGAATAACAGATACAGTAAGAGCATTGCAAACCTCTCCCTGTTTCAAACTCATTCCCTCCATCGCAAGTTTCTCTGGAAACATGGGATAAGTAGCGGTAGGCAAGAAAACAGAAGTCCCTCTTCTCATTGCCTCTCTACACATTAGGAAATGCCTCAACATTTGAACATGAGTAGTATAAACTAGGGATGAACATTTTCAGTTTGGTTCGGTTTTCATCAATAAAAACAACCAAACTGGAAAAAAAAATTCAAAAAAAAAACTGAAACCAAACCGGACCTGGTTTAAACTGACCGATTTCGGTTCAGTTCGGTTTTTTTAACTAAAAAAACTGAAAAATAGTTTCAGTTTTTTTAGGGTTTGTTTTTTTACTTTAACCAATTTTTCCCCTTTTCCCATTTAACCAAAATGGAATCAAACCAAAAAAAAATTGAACTGAACCAGATGAATAAAAAAAATTACAGTATATATTTTTTTAAATTTGAACTGGTTCTGTTTACCGTTTTTTGCCTTAAAAAACCGAACTGGAAGTTTGAAAAAAAAATCTAATCGGTTTAATCGGTTGTTTTGCTCACCCCTAGTATAAACAAACAGCAGTTCTTCATCTATGGAACAAAATCCCAAACAATACCTGTCTACTTTACTCCCTGGCTGTACATACTGCGTTGGATCTGCAACATGTATCCAAACTTTAATTCGCCCATCTTGTAACCTTGTTGCACTCAATGCATCATCAAGCTATAGGAAAATAAATACAATTCAAGATTAAATATCCATACAGAAGGAAAAGATCAAGGGAAATTTGGAAGTTTCAAAAACGATGCAATCCATAAACATGTAGGGAAGTTACCTCATCAGCCTCGTCAACGTCAATGGCATAGACCTTCAAGTGAGTGAGATCTTTTCTGTTAATCTAAGCACAAAGAACACAAAATGAGCAAGAAGAGTATAAGAGAACAATTCATTGAATTGTTTTCTTGAAATTAGCCAGGAAAATGCTTGAGTCCCTTGTTCGAATCTTGGCTGCACATCATTAAAACTAAAAGGGAAGCAAGCCTGCCTTGTCAGGGTCAACCGGCTCTGAAAGAAGATCTTCAGCAGCTGATATGATCTCATCTGGATGATCAGTATGAATGTTGAGCTTCAACATATCAAGATTGACATGGACAGGAAAGTATCCAATATCTATGAGGAGGTTTAATGCAGATGATGCTGTTTTCCCCATTCCCATTGCTGTGAGGATCTGACCCGCCAAATAAAAGGTAAAAGAAAGTCATATGCAGAATAGCATATGTTGAATACTTAAGACAAAAACAAGCAGCAATGAAAAGATATCATGTTTTCTTTTATTCTTTTCATGAAATTAATGTTTCCTCAAGTATTTTGTAGGAGGTTTCATCTTGTTCAGCCTAGCAAACTTGGTGAAGTTAAGAAAGATTACCATCCCCGCAATTCTCTTTTGGTCATTGCTTTTGCATGCATCAATTGCATATGCTTCAAGAGACTCAATTTTGCATCGGATTTTCTCTTCAACCACCCATGAAGTTTTGGGGGGTTTTGCATTTGAAGGCATTGCCTTAGCAGATGTTAGTAGTTGCACAAACTCCTGAAGTTCTTTCTCGGCAGCTTCCTTTGCAAGCTTCCTACGCATAAGTTCTTCTACCTAGCTTTTCAAAAAAATGGAATTTCGCTTACCATAAAACAGAAGAAAACTAAATACATTGAATTTGCCAAAAGTGATCAGATAAAAAACTTGCATTTGTAATACATCCACTCTAAAGTTTGGACGAACAAAAAGCAGGAGTTAACAAAAAAGATGATGAGAATTAACTAGGTTTCAGTTAAACACGACAAACATAGAAAAGCCTGATGTCATCCTCAAAGGCATACCAAGCCAGTAAAGTAAGAAACCTAGTCCAACTCCAGACATATGCCTCTGCAAGTTTAAAATCGTTTTGAGGTGGCCAAAATAGAAAAAGCTTCAGACCAGGAGCAAATTATCACTATCCTGTTGGAACAAGTGCCTTAGTAATATATGATCAAATTAATGATATATGAAATTAAAGAAAAAGGTAATAAGATATAAATCAAGGCTAGCAAGAATTTTATGCCTCTATGGAATAAACTTAATGAAATATAAAAAGTATCCACCTGTACAGTAGGTCGAGGCCCATAAAGAGAGCGAGAACCTTTTGTCTCTTGCACAGTGAAATATAGATCATCCTTTGATAACAAAAGATGGGCACAATAACTTTCAAGAGGCTCCACACAGCCAAAAATCATCTGCAAATTAGGGCCGGAGCATCATTAGTGGAGAGGTGAGACATGAAGCTGTAACAAAAATTGGAAATTCTAAAGTAAAGTACCTCGGCTAATTCTTCTGGTGTAACTGACTTGTTCTTTTCAAGAAGCTCAATCCAAGCAAACTCAAGCAACGAGGTGTCCTGCACCGTATTAAAACATGCTAGATTTATGTACAACACACACTTATTTGAAACAGTGTGTAAGAAGAACCAACCAAGTTTTGCTGAGCTTTCTGAATAAAGCTTGAGATTTGGGTTTGGTCAAAATTGTCAACACCGGGAACAATATAAGTAATTTGTTGGGGTTTAATCGAAGAAGTAACACCATTCTAAACTACACAGAGAAAGCACAATAATCAGTCATTTAATTTTAAGCATCAAGCAAAAACAAAACATTAGTTGTGTTTCTACTTGAACCTGATCGTACACCATCCAGTTCTTCTTTCCATCACGTCTCTGCACCACCGCCAGCAATACTCTCTCTGAATCCTTCTTGAACTCCACTAACAATCCTTTCTCCACCGCTTGGTTCACCGGTTTATCATCTAAAACCTCTCCACCCGTCTTTAATCTGCCCAGTCATTATCATTTTCTTTTACAATTACAAACATCAAAATCACATAATAATAATAATAACAGATATCTTTTCTTAATAATAGATTAGGAAGGTTAAAATGTGACGGAACTTGATAGCAGAGCAAATGCCTTGGCGTTTGCGTTTGCGATAAGAAGCCAGCTCTTCAAACACCGTATCAACGAAACTTTGAAGGGAGTAGCTTCGTACATCGCCATGACCGAGAATTGGAAGGTCGAACCGGAACATAGGGAAGCCAGAGACTGATTTGGAGTAGCGGTCATAGTGCAAGGAGGAGGTGGTGGTCCTCAAATGGTTTTTGAAACGGGAGCGGAAGGAAGAGACGGGAGGTGATGACCGAAATATGGAGCAAGTATTAACGGCTCGAACCGAAATCATTTTTGTAAGAGAAGAAGAAGAAGCCTCTCTTCTCGGTTACAGATTTTTTCTATTTTTCTCTCTCTCTGGATAAGCTGAGCCTCCTGTCTACTCTTTCAGAGTTGCTGAAACGCTGCGTTCAGAACTTGCTATTGGGCCTGAGCCTGCTAATTCTTAACAATCAAAACTATTTAGTATAGTGAAATAAGTTATTTTAAAATATTTATTTGTAAATATATTAAAATAATTTTTTTTTAAAATTATTTATACATCAATACATTAAAATAATTTTAAAATATCAAAAATAATTATTAATTTAAAATAAATATAATATAAAAAAAAATTATTTCGAGAGAAAAAACATTTTTAAAACATAAAAACAAACATTATAGTCCTACAGGTCTATGCTCTCCTGCCTGGCCATCAAAGCCGCGTAAAATTTTCACCGAGCCAGATAGGCAATGTGCAAAATTCTTATAATTTTTTCAATTTTGATTTAGATAATCGGTCTCCGACCTTATGCGGAATAATAGGCTTGCCTGTTTTTAATCGAACTAGAAAAATAAACTTGAGCTTGCCGGAATGCGTTTATTTTATAGAATCAAGGGTTTTTTTAATATATATAAAAAGAAGTTTGACCGCCGCTGATGGGACAAGGTACATTATTTTTCATATGCTATTTTGAAAAGTTAAATAATGTTGAAAGTATGCGTCTATTGATCAGGATGTGATTGGCAACTTGTTGAAAAAGATTCTGTAACTTAAATTATAGAGGTATCGGTAGTAAAAGTTCGAGATTAAGAGATTTATTTACTGTGTAATTTCAGGTTCGAGTCCTGTAATTATTAATATGATAGTTACTGGAAATTTGCATGGTCATTAATTTCAAAAAAATTAATTGAGTTACGCGTAAGCTAGCCAGAACACCCATATTAATAAAATAAAATAAAAAAGTCAGTAGCTCGACGAGGGTAAGGCCACAACAGGCTCTCTTCATCGGTTATTATACAAACTCAGTCTGTTGAGCTTCACAAATGACATTTCCAGCGAAGAAAATCTCGCTACGCATTTGATTATTTGGTTGCAACTATAGTCATCCATGCATCTAACAACTTGTAGCTGGTTTTAGTCTTGAAAAATATCACCTGCCAGTTACAAGGGTAACGGGGGAATTTACACAAATATTCAATACAAGAGAGGGTTGGGAACATGGGATGGGGAGGGGATGGTAACTGTTCTACAGCTACTAAAAATATGAACGGAATTGCTTTCGAAAAACTGGGACCAATTATTAGATTTGTACATGTATCTGGCTAGCGTCCCCTTCCATTCCATCCACACAACTTGCATAATTCAACGGCAGAGCTCAGTGCATAAACCCTGAATCTGAGAATTCGTTGCACCAGGCAATAAGTACACGCTGGATTTTCCATTGCTTGAGCACGTTAAGTTCAGCTGGTTGCCTATCTGAGTGGACTGCAATATTGACATGTTTGCAGCATCAGGCTTAAAGCTTATGGTATATTTCACAAAACACAAATTAAAATGCAAATCACAAACTATTTTCAAAGGCTAATCCCTTGCGTGCCAAACATTCATTTAGACCCTACACTCTGCCTGCACATTGTGACACTTGCTTCACAACAAAGCATTGTCAACATGTCCGCAATTTGCATAATCATTACCAATGTTACATCAATGTTTCCATCCAGATTTCAAATTAGGCCATTGAATCCATTTGACGAATTGATCCAGATTTGTGAAAGGAAATGGTCCACCTTAAAAAGGACAAAACTTTCTGATGTATATATGTATGATATGCAGGAGAGCGGGTGTGTTTTGTTACCAAACAGTATGCAGGCTCAGTTTTGCAACTCCATTTTGCAGTTGGGACGCAAGACAAATAATGACACCATGAACAGTGTTCATTTGCATCAACTCCCCGGAGAAGCAGAATCGTGCCAATGGTAAACCTGCAGATTAAAGTTAGATTAGCTTAGGTAAACCATGCTGCTGTATGCATTAGTAATGAAAACTGAGGATTAAGATAAGGGGGATAGCTGGATGGGGAAACGAAATATTTTTTCCCTTTTTATTTTCTTTAAGAATAATTTAATCAAAGGAACTGAATTCGCTTAAAAATAGACAACAAAATTTGAAATGCTTACCCAGCAATTAAAAGAACTAGAGATATGATCAACAAGGCACACTGATAAGTCTTGAACTTGGATTTTGCTGAGGCTGGAATATACCCTAGAGGAGCATATCCTTGACCAAACCATCCAAACTGTGGGCGGATCAGGAACACGAACCCGAGGAGAAAACCAGAAAGAAATCCTCCAATATGGGCGAAGTTGTCAACATGTGGTAGAATTCCAACCGCTAGATTGACAGCGATGATCACCACAAGAGTAATGAAAGCTGCCACCTGAGCTTGTGCCAAGAATTGTAAGATAATGAGCTCAACAATGTAAATTAGTAGAATTCTGCTACCATTTTACAAATCATGCTTCAACTAAAGGTATTTCAAAAGTTACCTTATTAGCATATATAGTCCAATTAGTGATGAGTTCGGAGAGCATGCCCCCGAGTAAACCAAAAAGTGCACCAGAAGCACCTACGGAGATATTCGATTGGATAAAAAGAGCCGATAGCAAACTCCCACCAAATCCAGAGATGATATATAGCAAACCAACCTTTACTGCAAACCACCAATTAATCAGAAATGAGCCAACAATATGAACCTATAATAATGAAAAAAAGTTTGCTGTGAACAGCTTGTTTTTTATACTACTTATACTACTGAGGGTTCTCAGCTGGCAGAAAACATCATGATACACTCAAAAAGTTTCAGAAATGCATCGCGATGTCCATGACAGTTAACTTAGACTACTACATCACAGACTCTTACCTATAGATCAAAGTTTCCGCTTATGATTTCCCAAGTGAAGAACAACATCGACAAGAAGAAAAAGACCAGTGGAGGGAGAAGAAAAAATGCACAGTTTCAGATATGGACACTCCTATGCAGACAAATAGAAATGGTATTAAGGAGAAAAAACTTAAAAAAGGAAGCTAAAACTTAGGGGTGATGGACACCATCATGTACAGGGCTTCAAATGTTGCTTCTCAATAATGCAGAAAACAGAATATTTTCCGACTTAAAGTCAAAAATGAAAAACATCTTGAAACTAATTTGGGAATCCGACACCTCCAGAGCAAACTATCATTTCAGAAAGATGATAAAGGTATGACAAAGAAATTTGACCATTCCACTAGTTTTAGGCCTTGGACATTGTACAGAAACAAAAATCATACTTCTTCAAATCACTGCTTCAATATCTATCTCCTCGTTATTCATAAACATTAGCCTTAAAATACTACCCTTTTTGGTTCTATTCTATTTAGTACACTACATCCATTTTTTAATCAAGAAGAAGAAAAGCAAAATTTTCAGGAGAACTGTATATATGCCTACCTATGTGCAGCATGATGCTTCCCAGAGTAACATAATCTATTAACTCAACTTATTTTCCAATACCTTGTGCTTATTCAAAATAATTATTCACTCAGATAATTTGAAATTTTAAGTTTTTAATAATCCTCGCCAATAAGACATTTTCCTCTGTGGAATTGTCAAACACAGATATTACTACAGAAAGTTCTTTTCTCTTAATCATTTTCTCATATCAGCAGCATCGTTTCCTTGAGAGAGTCTATGGTGATTTTAAATTAATTCTAATACAATCGTTTTTAATGTCCATGACATCATGTTGAAAGAATTTAGCAGGTGCTGAAGCTTGATAGTAATTAATTTTTTCAGATTTGTAATTGCTATATATGCTATTTATGCACAGTTAGTAATGCAAATGTTAATAACAATGATGATGATGAAAAATCTAGTTAGAAGAACACACCAAACCCAAATTCCTGCTCAAGCCGAATGCCAATAACCAAAAGAGATAACATATTCGCCAACAAATGAAAAACCCCTCCATGTAACCAATTGCAGGAGATGAGCCGCCACCCCTGATGTCCGTCAACCACTTTCTTTACATCTAGAGCCCCCATCTTCTGTAGCCTGAAACAATATTTATAAGTACAATTAGAATCTCAACGATTTTTAAACTAAACCAGTCCATGAGTCGTATAGACTGCAAGTAGTATTATCACACACACAAAACAAAAACAAAAAGGAGCTTACGTCATGGATGAAGGACCAAGAAGAGGGTTCTCTTTGAAGGGCTGAAAAGAGAACCTACCCAAGAACCGAGCTATACAAGAGAGAGACTTCTCGGGACAGTTGTTAACATACATAGTGATAATAAACATAACAACATTGGCAATCACAAAAGCAGGTATTAACCAGGGCCACCATTTCTTGAAATGCCCAGGTTCTCCAAACACCACTGGACTTGGAGATGATGATGATCTCATTGCCGGCGATACTTGATGATTAGGTGTATCTATATCTACTGGGTGTATAATTATAGAGTTGTTTCCCCCTCTTCTTGTCTCTGATGGAGGAACCGGATATTGCTCTTTCTCCATTGAAAAAAAGAAGGAGGAGGAGAGAAGGTCGTCGAAGAAACAGAGATGTTAATCAGCTAACAAGAATGCATGCCGGATTTAAGAGAATGTGAATTGAAAAGGGAGGGAGTGATTGCGGTCATGAAATGAGGGCGGGTTAGTCAACGGTTTCACCAACTCCTATAGTTTGAACGAGACGACACCTTGCGTGTAGACGTTACATGTCGTTTTCTTGCCCATCACTGCTGCAAATAAGTATTTAAAACCATCAATTACCTAATCCATTCCTAATTAATTTGTAAAAAATCCTACATTAACATTAATTAATTAATTAATTAATTATTAGCATTGACCTTGACAAATAAAGTTAAAAAGGATTGATTGTTTACTGTGCTCTCTCTATTCATACTTTCACCTCTCATTATTCGTAGCATTGTTTACAAAGCAGATTTTATTCTTTAGTCCTTCAAATTTATTACTTAGTCATCTAGCTTTTTATAGTGTGTTTTTTTCTTACTCTCTTTTGATTGCATGATGATTGCAATGTTTGCTAGGCAGGTTTCCATCTAGGTCACTCACATTTTTATACGTTCCAACTTGATCATCAAACTTTATTTTCTTTCAATTTGGTCCTTGTGTGTTTTATTTTAATCACAGTATCCGATAAGAAAAACACCAATCAAAACGATGAGGATAAAATTTGAAAGATTAAAAAGTTAAAACAGGTGAAATTGAAAAGGAAATTGATATTATAAATTGTTAAAAAAAAAACTTGATTTTATTAAAGGAAATATGGAGTCAAGAAAAATAATCAATTTTAAAATTTAGCCAAATAAAAATCAATAAAGAGAGACAAATAAAAAAAAACTTGAGATAGTTGGGGTTGTTTTTAAAATGAGTGAAAATGTACATAAAAATTAAATAAAAATAATGAAGCAAAATATTCAGTTAAATAAATACTAAAGTATGAAACTAAAAAAACATGAAATTAAAAAAAGAAATAAAAACAAACAAATCCGGGTGAACCTCCTAAACTGGAGTTAGCCTCTAAAACCTGCAACTTGCAAAATCCTAGACATGACGTAATCTAAAAGTCAATTATCAATCAATTTAATGTTAGAAGATAAAACAAAAAAAACAAAAATTTTAAAAAATCATCAAAGTAAAATAAATAGCAAAAAAAATAAGGGTATGATTTGATATGAAAAATTGAGGATAAAATAAAAAAATAATTTAAAAAACAATCTTAAACAAAACAAATAGCCATTAAAAAATAAAGATCAAGTTTGAAAGATAAGAAAAATGAAAGTGGATGAAATTCAAAAGGAATTATAATTTTATAAATTACTTAAAATACAAATTATAATAAAAAGAATAGAAAACGAATATGATGAATTAACAAACTGAAGAGTTGTAGTAAATTTTTTAAGGGGTTGACACAAAAATATAGGAAGATAGAGAAAAAAGAAATGGTTAAAACCAAATTGAAAGGCATCTGACACATATCTCAAACTATCAGAAATGACCCTTGAAGAGGATTCAACACTATCACGAAAGACGATGTTTGGTAGCCTAACAATCCTCGCAAGCCACATAGAGAGAGAGAGAGAAGCTTACACTTGTTGGGATGTATGAGGTACTTACAAGCAAAATTATTTTTAATATTTAATATTTATTATAAAGACCAAAATAACATTTGAGTCAATAAAATACTAATAAAAAAAACATGGTAAAAAGAACAAAACAATCATGCAAGACGGTTTGTTTTGTTTTTAAATGCACTAAAGAAAAATAATTATTTATAGGAAAATAGAAAAGTCCATGTTTGAAAGTAAATTATTTTTTATTCTAGGGTAAATGTTATAGTAAAAAAAAAAACAATCCACCCTTACACAATTTATATAAAACAATTGTATTGGAGTGAAAATATCATATTACCCTCCATACATAGGTCAAAGATTTTATAGTTTCAAGAGTAATTTTATTATTATATTATTACAATGAGTTTTATTTCGTGTTTATTTTACCTTCTCTAGTTTATTTTATTAATATTTAATGTCAAATCTTATCTTCAGCTTCGTTTCAAGGAGTCAAATATTATCTTCAGTTTTATTTCAATGAGTCATGTTGACTGGTGTTTATAAAATCCATACAAGTTGTTGGGAAAAGGAGATAATTCTTGAAATTTGGTTGCATTCCTTGCTGTTTTGGACTGGATTCAAATGGTTTTTTGAAGCTCTAGTTTGAGATGTCTCTTGAATCGTGTGGATATAAAGCAGCAGAATAAATAAATAAATAAGTATTTATCTGTTTTGCTTTTTATATTTATATCTATCTACTTTTCCTTTTAAAAAAATAAATACATGTTTTTTATTAAATAATATTGCAGAAATCACTTATGATATAAACATTTACTTTCAAAATTCGAATGTGATTTTAAATATTAAAAAACTAAAATCACACCCAGTTCATGAAACAAACAATTATTTGAGTTTTTATTTTTAGTAACCTCTTCGAAATAAATTTGGAATAAAATTTTAAAATATCATAATGAGATATGAAATCTTAATTTTAATAATAATAATAATAAAGATACATTGATTTGCGCTTTTGATAGTGTTATGTGCATTGTAAAAAGAAATAATGTTACAAAATTATAAAATTAAAATGTCGCTGGTTTAATAATATAAAGGATAAAAAAAGTGAATCACATATGCGTTTAAGAAAAAATGATTATGTGATTGTTTGGGAGTTATGGTTGAAGTTATTTTTTAAAGTGTTTTTTATTATAAAAACATTAAAATAATATTTTAATATAAAAAATATATTTCTAGTGCTGCAACATAATTTACCTTGGTAGAAAATCACCTCATCACATGTCTTCATTGATTTTAATATCACTTATATAAGAGCCAAACCACTATTTTTCTAAATAAAAGCTAAACCCCTAGGAATTATAAGAAACTCAAAATAAAATTATTTTTACAATGGGTAAAACTTTGTTTTAAAATGCACGAAATTAATTTAAGATATAAATAACCTAACTTTGAGTTAATACTTGCCTCTTATATATATACATATAAACTTTTTTTTTTCTAATTCTTACCCCATTAATTGTCAACCAAATATGCATGAAAACTACATCTTAATGTAAAATGACATGTTTTGGGGCCATTTTTGGAAGAAAAAAAAAAACTTTCAAATTCATATCTCCATGATTTGTTTTGCAACAAGTAGGCTTAAAAGAGTAAATCTTTAAAATTTATTGTTTGATACATCATGAGACTTATCAAAATCTTAGAAATTTACTTTCAAAATCACATCTATATAACGTAAAACAATAAACTTTTCCTTTTTAACCGATACTTCTTGAGATTTATCAGTTAAAAAAGTGAAGAACTTATTATCATGATCATTCAAAATGATATTGGTGGTTTATATTACATCATCACATACAATATCTTTTTGAATATCATAGACTATGATTTTTAAAATACAATGAGATTAAAACAATATTTTTGATTCCTTGATTATGATTAATAAGAAACTATAAAAGCACAAAAGGCTTCCTTGATTCTTTGAATGTTTGTCTTCATTATGACAATGAAAAGCTAGTTGTTAACACAAAATAAAAAGAGCAGAGTCAACAGTTACAGTCAACTAGGTTCGATAATTCTTTGAGTTTGATTTGAAGTTTTAGAATAAGCAATTCAATATGTTGCCTTTGATTTATCAGATAATAGCATTTCATTCAAGCTTGGTTATGATTACTATGAGAACCTCCGATATAAATCCATATTTTGTTTCTCTTATCCTTCCCGTTCTTAAATTCCATGCCAACAAAAATAATCACCACTTTCTTAATTTGCCATATTAGATCTATAAAGATAACAACATGATTAAAATGCCAAATCACCATCCCTATCATATTCTAGCTAATAACCACATCCTTGAAACAAATTCAGACAAGTCATTGATATATATTCTTGATCTTTATGTGAAAAGTTATAATCATGAGGTCGATACAATCTTTTAAAAAAATAGGCTCTTCAAACTTTATTTTTATCATTAGGATGATATGAAAAAAAATTCTTTCTTAGCCTAGGTTCAAAGGAAGATCATCTAAATTAAGATTTGTACGACTTGTTTTTTATGAAATACCTCTACTATTTATGACATTAACATTATTAACTATAAACGTATCCTCTACTAAACAAATAATATAATTAGAACATAATAAAAACATACACATCAATGCAAAAAATAATTTAAACTATTATATAATATTCATTTCCTAAAATATTTTTGATAGATCTCCATTAAAAATAATAGATTCACATAATTTTCTTTTTATTTGTTGTCCAATATTTATTCAACATGGGAATGAAATTAAGAAAGTAATAGAAAAAATACAAAGAGTCAATTCCAATTTTGAATTTTAGATGAAATAAATAAGAGATCATTAGAATATAAATTGAATTTACTTTTGATATTTTTATTCAATTTAAAATTCTACATTATTATCTAATAAGATACCATTTGAGAGGGAAAAAATGATGGTTATAATTTTGAATTCTACACCATTATTCAATTTCAAAATCTACATCAAATAAATAATGGAACTAAGGAAGGAACTAAGAGACAAATTTGACATTCATTTAATAAAAAAAATATATAAATAGATAGATAGATCATAGATTCATATAATTTTCTTTTTATTTCTTGTTCAAATTAGGAAAGTAATAGAAAATATCAAGAATCAATTCCAATTTTTAATGTTAGATGATATAAATAAGGGAATATTAGAAAATCATACAAAATTGGATTGAATCTTGATATCTTTATCCAAATTAAAATTCTTCATGGCTATATCATTATCCAACAAGATATCAATTACCAGATGATCATAATGATAAATTATACACCATTATCCATTTTTAAATTCTACATAAATTTAATATAGGAACTAGGGAAGGAAATTAAGATATGAATTTAAAATTAATTTAAGAAAGAAAAAATAAATAAATAGAGAATGGTAAATTGTTAACTTATCGATAAAAAAGATAAAACAACAAGTCAAAAATAAAAAAACATCGAAATGTGTGTACTTTTATATAAGTGGCGTAGACATTCATTTCCCAGAAAAGTTTTAAGATATTAATTTATAGAGCATAGCTGTATTTTTTAATCCATATTTTGATATTGCGAAATGAATATTCCCGCAGCAATCATCCGTTCCAATCAATAGTCCAAACGCTGGCCTGAAATTATCTGTCCACGTGCCTACCATGTGCATTTACGTGTCCACGACACCACCAAAGTGGATCCAAAGGGAAAAAATGAGGCCCACACGTACTCATGAAAGTTTTTAAACGCGGTTAAGGAAAGAAGAAGCATCCGTGCTGGGAGCTGGCATGCCGTTCATTTTCGTCCAATGCTAAAGCCGCCTATTTGGAAATTTGATTTTCTCATCTCATTGTCAAGCTTTATGGAAATCCTCAATTAAGTCCTCCATCCATGAACCTTATCTCGATTAAGTCCTTAATATATCTGGTATCAGTTGGTGTAAGGACTCCACGCGCTGAATAAACGAGTGTGTTATTAAGAGGATTCAATTATAAATGATGAAAGATTATATTGGTCAGCGTTTTATCGCAACGATTATTTATAAAATATATAAATTATTTTTAATATCAATATATTAAAATAATTTATAGTAAGAAAATAAAAAAAAATCAAGTTATTTTAAAAATACTTTTAAAATGAATAACAAACAATAAAAAAATCTATAATCTCTCTAGACTTGAAACCAATGAGCGCCAACTAGCCAGCCAAAGCATCCTTTTCCAACTGTGCTCTTCATCGCCGTTCCCTTCCAATATTAATAAAAAATATATTCAAATAGCCGTAGTGCATTATTATTTTTATTTATTAATTATTAGTACCACTCCCTTTTCATCTTATAATTAATACAAACAAATCTCAAACGACCAGCATCGTCATCATCAATTCTCTCTTTCTGTAGTTGTCACTTGGCATCTGTTTCCTAGGGTTTCCAAAGCAATGGCTCCTCCTAATGATCCCAAACAAAGCGAAAGCGCCAGCGGCAGCGGTGGGGGCTTTTTCGCTTCAATCGCTTCCAGTTTGTCCAATTTTGGTACCGCCATGACCAGATCAGTCAACGGGTATCCAGATCCGTTTCTTTCTTTCTTTTTTCTTTCCAGTTTTTGATATATGATGCTCATGGATTTGGATACGGCTACAGATGATTCATCGCCCGATGTAATTTTATTGTAGTTTAGTGCCTTGGATGTAAACAGGATTTATTGATGACCTGTTTCTTTCCTTAATTGTTTTGCTCGAATTGAAATCAATTTTTCTCACTAGTTTTTATCAACGATTTAATTTATAATATAGCTTTATGAATGATCCATATCAGCGTGATTTATATAATTGAAACGCGTTTCGAATTGTGATCGTGAAATGATGTGCGGACTTGGGTCAATTTTAGTTGTGTTAAGCACCTGTCATGCACAAGCTGGCGGGATTAATATTGGATAGGTTCTGGGAATTGCACTTTTTTGCATTTGTCAATATGTTTAGTAAGCCAGGCAGAGGATATTCCTGACAATTACAACAGTTTCGTGGTTTAGATTGGTTGTTGACAAGCTGTGTCGTTTTCATTGTTGCAGTTTAGTTCCATATGAAGGACTGGAAGTCATCAATCCTGAAGGAGGCACAGAAGATGCTGCAGAGGAAGCAAGTAAAGGAAGATGGAAACAAGAGGTACACCGCTGTTCTTCTGTGTTTTGTGTGTGGTGATGAACTAAAGTTAGTGTTGGAATCTGGCTCAATCGCATGAATAGGGTTGATGGATATGGAACACGATACTGGGTCTTTTTGGAACAAGTTCTGGACAGCAGTGCATCTAATCAGCTTTGGAGTGCATATGTCCATGCAATTCTGTGCATCTGTAGGATGAGTTCTGACTTCAAATTAGTTTGGGACATCATGATGCTGGCAAGGAAAGAATAAAAGACACCTCAGCTCAAGACCTGTGTGGCACAGTTCACAATTCTTGATTAGCTGTACAGGGGTGCACGTTCATATTAAATATTATCTTAAATATCAGCTGCACCAACTGAAGCTCTACATGCTTCCATCAGGGACAAGGCTTTGATGTTTTAAAATTGAATATAATTTTGAACTGTAGTCTGCCTACAATATATTAGATCAATTTAGCCTGCACATAGTAAAAGCTCTATTTGCTATATCCTATGGATCCTCATGCGAAGTTATATGCAGTGCGTGTCTGACATATTAAGATAGAAATGATATTCTCTTTAGAAACTCAAATCTAGTTTCATCGATGCTTAAAGGAACACTACCGTAGCAAGAAGATGCCCTTTGTATTTGGTGGAATAAAATGATTTATTATTCTCATACAATAAATCAGAGAAACATACACATGTGATTGTATTCATGTGTTGTTTGCTTGCTTTTCTCCAGGATCGGGATGGTCATTGGAAGATGATGCAAAAGTACGTAGGATCTGATGTTACATCTATGGTTACACTTCCTGTACTTATTTTCGAGCCAATGTCAATGCTGCAGAAAATGGCAGAGGTTTGCTTTATTAGGCCATTACTTGTTAGAACGTTCATCCAATTAACTTTATGAAGAGACTGATGGCACTGTATGGTCACAGTTGATGGAGTACTCGCACCTGTTAGATCTTGCAGATGAATGCGAGGATCCCTACATGCGTTTGGTGTATAGTGGTATGATCTTTCTCCCTTTCTCTCACTCACTCTCCCTCTGTCCATGCATTTGCGCTATGAAGCTGATGATGTGGTGATTGCAGCATCATTTTTCATATCTGTATACTATGCCTTTCAACGCACATGGAAGCCATTTAATCCGATTCTTGGTGAAACTTTTGAATTGACTAATCATGGAGACCTTACTTTTATAGCAGAACAGGTGAGATACATGTGAAATGTTAGCAGCTAGAAATTTACCTTTTAACCTTTTCTTTGAATGATAATTGTCAAACTACTGCTTTCCTGCCTTCAATTCTTTGATCTTTAAGTTGGATTTATGTGTATGGTAGCAAATTTTCAACTCATTGTGATACATCTTTTCTCACAGGTTAGTCATCATCCGCCAATAAGTGCCGGACATGCTGAAAATGAGCATTTTACTTATGATATTACTTCCAAGGTCAAAACTAAATTTTTAGGGAACTCAATCGAGATCTATCCTCTTGGGAGGTAAAAACATCTGTGGTTTTGTAGACTCCTTTGATATGCTATTCTAGAACTTTGGAATCAGTTTAGTGAATATCTTTATTTTTATTTATTTGCTTTGATTTGGAATGTAAGCTGAAGGGTGAAGGGGCAAAATGCAGAAATCTCTATCACAAATATATATATATATATATATATATATATATATATTATATTATATTGTTTTAAAGCAATACAGTTACCTGTGTATTTATCCTCCTTTGGCCGGATGTATGTGTCCTGAACTGACTAATCCCCCCCCTCATGTCCTCTTCCTGCTTTGTGTGCTGGCATGAGGGCAGCATTTAAAATCATTAGATTGTTGGAAAATCATTTGGTTGATGGTGATGTCCAGAGATGTGTGCTCTTCTGGGAAATAAATTTGAGTTTTCTTATTTTTTATTCATATATTTCATAAAAAAATATAAAATTTGCTTATGTATTATTAATCTTTCTAAATAAAAAAGAACAGCTCCATTTTTTTTATAAAATAAAAAACTGGCTTTATTATTTTTAGTTTTTTGGTTATAAACTTGCACTATCAATTTATCAAACTAGAAAACAATGGCTCTTTTTTTCCCTTAACAGTAGTTTTAATTCAAATTACAGACTAGTGTGCCAGGCAGTAACTATCTTTTCCGTCCTTGATTTTTTTTAATTATAAATATTTTCCTAAGGAAACTTATATTAGATGAGTCCTTTTGTATTCTTTTGAACCACTTTTTTATTCACATTTTGATGCTATCCGATGCAGAAAGTGGGTTGGAACTCTAACCACAACTACCACTTGTCTTGGAACTCTAACCATGTATCATAATGTCATTTTCTTGTAGTAAAGTAGTGTTGCTTTCCTTACCACATCTCATTCGGGACAGTCCTTTTGAGATGCCTTCAGTGTGATAATTGTCTATTACTAATTTTACCAATAATTTAGTTCTTTACAACTCTAACCTCAACTATCCCTTGGCTTAGAACTCTAATCACCTATCATAATGTCATATAAGATTTTTTCCTAGTAAACTTTTGTTGTTTTCCTTACTTCTCATTTGGGGCAGTCCTTTTGAGATGCTTTCAGTGTGATTATTGTCTATAACTAGTTTTACCAAGAATTTAGCTCTGTAGAACAACTATACAAATATATATCAAATATTGCAATGTGCATGCAGAACACGTGTGACGCTCAAAAGAGATGGTGTAATTCTTGACCTGGTGCCTCCTCCCACGAAAGTGAGCAACTTAATCTTTGGACGAACTTGGATTGATTCACCAGGGGAGATGGTCCTGACAAACATGACAACAGGGGACAAAGTTGTATTATATTTTCAACCATGTGGTTGGTTTGGGTATGATTACTTCACCTTTAACATTTGTAATTTGTTTGCATGCTAGACTTGGGAAAGCTCTTTTTCATACAAGATTGTTCATCCAATAAACATTCCTATGTCTCTCACTTAGTTTACCTCCACCATGGGTGCAGGTGCCTTTTTGAGGCAGCATTTATATGGGTCTTATTGAGTCCATTGTTGAATTTTGGGTTATGGTATTCCATTGTTGAATTTTGCATGTAAATGCTACAACTGAAATTCATTATTTTATTACATGATCATGTATTAATAACAAACTAGAAGTCCTTTAAATTGTTCAGTATCTCTTTTAGGTTGATGGATCTTGTCTGAAAGTTCAATTTCACTTGCATATTATTAATAAATCTCAATCTTTCTATAAATTACTTTTAACTCTAGAGACATTTGCAGAGCTGGTCGCTATGAGGTGGATGGATATGTTTACAATGCTGCTGAGGAGCCCCAGATAATGATGACGGGAAAATGGAATGAATCAATGAGTTATCAACCTTGTGACATTGAAGGAGAGCCACGTGCAGGCACTGAACTGAAGGAGGTGAGTGTTTTTTTTTTTTTTTTTTCTAATTAGAAAATTCTATTGGTTATTGTACACCCTTGCTGTTCTCGTGTATGTCAACCTTCTTACTGAGGTCCTGAATATATTTGGTGCTGGACCATGAATAGTTGATTGATTGTCTTTAGACCATATCTTTCTTTATTGTTATTTGTTAGTTAGGTTTGCTTAAAGCTGTCTAAAGTTTCTTGGTGGTTGAGTATTTAATATATAGAATGTTTAATTTTTTATGGAATAGTTTATCTTCACTTATACAAATTCAAAATTGTCTTTAGTTTGATATGTATGTTTGTCTATGAAACACAATCTTCTAAGCTTTACAGCCTGTCAGCAAATTCTAATGACCCCCCCCCCCCCCCCCCCCCCCCCTCTTTACTATTAAACAATAATTGAGTTTGGTATCAAAATCAAAACGAATGAAATTTTTCTACAAAGATCTGGATAAAATAGGACATCATCAACACGTAAAAGTTAATAATTAAAGCCCATGGTGATTCTAGTAAATGCTGGATGTTTCAATTTGCTTAAGGTGTCTGAATATTGTATTTTTTTTCCTCATTGAAAGTTTTCTTCTACAATTAGTTAGGTTCCTAACAATTTATGATATCTCGTAGGTGATTTAGTCCTTGAGTTATTGGCTGTTCATGTAGTTGCCCAGTGCTATCACTTCAAATACTTAAATTACCTGCCTCAACTTTTATTTTTTACATTTTAAGTGTATGAAATCTCATTACCATTTTGACAAATTAATCTATATAGATTTACATTTCATAATAAAAGAAAAAAAGACTTGAACATTTCAAACACAACACATTTTTAGTTAGAGTCTTGACTCTTCATTTCCGTATTAATCATGCTTTGATTAATAATGTTTTCTTGTTGGATTTCTCACCAAGTTATCAGAATTGGTTAATTAGTGTTTGCTTACAAAATTATTACATGATTATAGTTTTAAAAAAATGGTTTTCTTCTCAAATTTAATATGCAGCCTCTGCAATATTAACAAAAAAAAATATCATGAAAAATAAAAAGAATATCACAAAAGAAGGTCCATCTACTCTAATTATCAGAGTTTTCTGTGATTCGCACAAAGAATCAAGTTATACCAGTTTACTGAATAGATAAGTACAACACTGAGAAAAAAATGCAAAATTATAATGCCATGAAGAAATGCGAGGGATTTAACTAGTATATTCTGGCGCTAACTTCCCACCTTTGGGCAAGTTAGCAATATGCCTATTTTAAATATCTGTTGTCCCGTGTTATAAGTTGTTTTCAGTATGTACATGTCAAACCACTTGAGTCTAACATTAAAAGGGAATAGCTAGTGAGTGCTCTTTGGGCCACTCATTAAGGAGTTGGTTTTGTAGTTAAGTGGTAGTTAATTGCTGTAATAATTTGAGAATTTTGAAGTTCAAATTTTATTATAGGTACTCTTGAGCCTTGAATCTGCTTGATTTAGGTAGAACATGGTCCTATTCGACTCTCTCTTTTACATCTCTCATGATCCTTCTCTTTTTTTCTTTTTGGACTTCATGCAAGTAATATAATGGTGCAATTTGTTTGGACTATCAAAACACCTCATCCATCTCTGATCGACTTTAATACTGTGGAATCAATTGATCTTGCCTTTTTATTTTTCATTCTGGGCAAAAGAAAAGATGGATTTTTCTGTTCTGAAAATGACAGAATTGATAGAAGACATAAAAGTTCACATATTTTATTTCTAAAGAATAAATCCAAAGATATGAGTTAAGGGTACTTTTTTTTCGTGAAAAATTGTCATGTTGCTTGTTTGCCAAAAAAAACTTTTTGTGGAAGTTATCAGCTACCTATGCTCTCTCGGTACCATTATTTAATGACAAGGGAAGTTCTTGGCATGGAAAAATTTTCATCATTACCTTTTCAAGATCTTGTACTTGATAACCTGGATTTTCTTGGACAATAGTTCATGTTTTTTTTGTTCCCAAGAAATTTCTTATTAATTAATTTGCAATAGTTCATGTATTGGTTACTGAATTGTAATTATTGGGTTTCACTATTTCTGGCTTGAGTCATGGCAAGACTTATTTGTTAACTGAGCTCATAGCTCATCATTCTATAACTGCCATTCTTCAGGTATGGAGGGTTGCAGATGTTCCAAAGAACGATAAATTCCAGTATACATATTTTGCTCACAAGCTGAACAGCTTTGACACTGCTCCAAAGAAGTTACTGGGATCAGATTCCCGTTTACGCCCTGATAGATATGCTCTTGAACATGGTGATATATCCAAGGCTGGCTATGAGAAGAGCAGGTTCCATCTCACCCCTTTATCTGTGCATGCATGCATGTGTCTTAAACACTAGAAAAATAGGGTTAATCGATGCCAACAGTTTTGCATGCTAAATTGAATCTGGAAAGGCTCCCCAGGAAAATTCTTGAATGTATGGACCATGCTCGTTATTGATGAGTTTGCTGAAAAGGGGAATTAATACTATTATTGTGTTTGGCCTTGTTTTTAGTCTGGAGGAGAGACAGAGAGCTGAGAAGCGAAACAGAGAGGATAAGAGTCATCAGTTTACTTCAAGATGGTTTGACCAAACTGATGAGATTCACCCTACACCTTGGGGTGACTTGGAAGTGTACAAGTACAATGGCAAGTACACTGAACACCGGGCTGCTATAGATAGTTCAGGTAGCGTTGAAGAGACTGACATTCAATCTATGGAATTCAACCCATGGCAATATGAAAATCTGGCACCTGAATGAGCTTTGTTGAGATGAAGTTACCTGTATCATATTTTTTTCTCCCCCCAATTGTTTCGGTCATGTAGCTTTTATCTATCAATGTTCTTGACAATATTTTAAATTTGACTTGCAGTTTTCACTTTTCATAACTTACTATTAGTTTTCTCCTTTGCCGAGACAAGTTTGAAGTATTTTTTATTTTCTCAAGATATGAAGGATCAGAGTATCTGTCTATCTATCTATTTTTTAAGGAGCCGAGTATGTCGGGGAAAGTAGCTGCTGTTTGTTTATTTCTTCATCACAACCAGGGAAAAAAAATTCCATGGCAGCTCCGAAGAAATATGTAGGATGATCAGGACAGCTAGCATCATTGCCTTCAAGGAAGAACGCTCATCTAGCATATTATAATCCACTGGATAGTTGTGGTGGTTCATATAAACGCGCTGATTCTAGCAACGCGTGGGTAAATCAAACTTGAGCAGAGAAGGAACCACTGTTCAAACTTAAAACACTAATTAATTAATTAATTGACCAACTTGTTACACACATAGAAAAAGAAAATATAAGAGAATTAATCAATGTGTTTTTAAGTTTTAAGCGGACGAGATAAGATTAAACCCACGTGAACGAAGAGGCTTCCACGTGTCAACTACAGAACTCATTACATGTTTGAGTGGATAAGGGCATCTCCAGCAGGCATGTCAAATTAAAGAGACAAAAATAAAAAAATAATATTTTAGCAATTTTCAGTCCTTTTAAACACTCCAGGAGTGCAAAAAGGGGAGGTAAAAATACCTCCCCCTTCCCAAGCTGCTACAAATAGCAGCTCGGGACATGCTGCTAAAAATTAATAATTATAGTGTTGGAGGGGTTTTAAAAATAATTATTTAATTATATAACTTACTCCTATTAATTGTATAATCAATGTAATATATATATATATTAGAAAATAATATAATTATATCAAAAATATTTATTTTTATTTACAAATACCTTAACAAGAAATATATAAAATTAATAATTATATTGTTGGAGAGTTTTTTAAAAGCAATTATTTAATTATATAATTTACTCTTATTAATTGTATAATTAATTGCATGATTAAAATACATACAAAATAATTGCACTATATTTAAAATAATATAAAAATAAATGGCTCTCCAAAATAGCTTTTACCACTGGAACACAAATCAATAAAAATACTATTTTTACACTATTCAAAGTGCCATTTTGGAGATTTGTCTCTCCAAAATGACACTCCTTGCTGGAGATGCCCTAAGGAACGGGTCCTAATAAGTGGATTTGCTAATCACCTGCTGTAACCGGTAAACAACACAGGTCAGGTAACCCTTAACTGTTTTGAAATGGGTCAAAGCCCAAAAGGATATAAATTTGTGGGTTTAAGAAAACACAGTGAGGTGGTTTTCAGTAGTTTTTTTGTTGACCAGACAATCTTAAGTTTGTTCCTAAATATACTGTTCATTTTGCCAATGCATTTTTTTTAGGAATCTGCATGAATATGACAGGTAATTTGAAAGGGTGCCTGAAATTTAAGCTTCCTTCTCTCTTATATTGACTCCATTTACTTTCTTTTTTTATGTTTGGTCCAAGGAACCTTGTAGTGTTTTATGTTTGTTAAACTGGTTTTTGTAATTATTTTGTTTTTGTGATTTGAAATCCCAATTGGCCAGCCATATTTTATTGGATGATTCTTACGAGGACATAACATGAATATCCAAAGCTGCATTATTAGTTTCTGTTAGTCAGGGTTTAATTTTATATTGCTATTGCTATTTTTATTTTCATTTGTTTTTACATTTTTATCTAGGGATAAAATGAAAAGTCCTGTTCTTTTCTTTTAGTTTTTGAGCTCACAGGGATTGAAGGTTGCATGTTTTAGGATCTAACTACCTGTTATGGAGTAAAATCGATGTGTCTTAAATGCTCCTTCAAATGTAAGAACCTTTATCTCTTACACAGCGACATAAATAAGGCTTTTGTTCTAGATCGACTCCTTTTCTTTTCTCTTATATTTTAAGGCCATGGATACATTGATTAGAGAAATGGGGAAAAAATAACTTTCATGGCATCGACAAAAATTTTCACCATGTTTTGATTGGCCAGCAATGATTAGTGAGAATACATGTGTAGACGAATACGCTATCATACAGGTGCAGATGCATTTTTTATTTTAATATTCTTTGGATGTTCAAGTTATTTGATCACTGAAAAGTGATCATCCTTCTCGTGGAAATAAATAGACAAGGAATAGAGTAAGTGCTGATTTTTCAATTTCCACTACCTGATTTGCGACAATTGCTATATCCCAAATCTCTAATCATTGATCTACTAAAGTGTCACTGTTTTTTCATTGTCGTAATTGATATCTGATGTCGCATTTTGGGTTCCTGGAATATGTAATCACTTTTATCCTGGAAATTTTGGTTTGCTGATATGGTATTCCAAAGAAGGTTGGACAATGGTTTTAATGGCTACCAGGTTCCGTGGTTCCTCGAGCACCAAGATCAGCTGGGGTTATCAGATGCTACCATTCCAAGGTTGTCTGTTGTCTATATTTTTGTAAATAGTCAGTGACCTGATAAAGTCTTTATTACTGGTTCTAGGGGAGGGGACCAATCAGGGAGAAAAGTGGGAATAATCAGAAACATGCATTTGAAATTTTGGTTAGAGTAGCTGCAGAAATTTTGCAGGAGGAAACTTCTGCTCCAACTAATACTGCTTGCGGGAAAGATCTTTGTAATGTTAAAAATACCATTCACCAGGAGCAATTTGATAGAGGGAAGTTTCTTATAGTAGAACCTTTGCTGGGAGAACCTTGTAATGAGAAAGCCTCCGCTTGCATTCCTGAGTTGCAAGGCCACTGGCATGGCAATGCATCGAATAAATTCTTGCATAACCAGGAAAGTTTCAATTCCCAGGGAAGCCTCGCTTCAGAGCGTTTTGATTGTTCAGAAACAATATATGCTGCTGAAAAGTTGGTTGTTGTCAATAGCGAAAATGCTGGTCGAAGCCCTTCTTGTGAAATGAATGAAAAATCCTCTCATGCATGGAAAATTTTTAATGGCAAGGTAGAAGGTTTAATTGAGAGAAAGCCAGAAGCTGAATTAGTAAAAAGTAACAGTATTGAAAGTGGAACTCTCCTTGTCAAAGATGGTTTAGAAGATGCAACGGATCTTGATGCAGGTTCCATTGGACAGGCTAGTGTAGAAAGCAATGTAAAGGCATCATTATTCAAGGATAGCATAGGTCTTTGTTCTTTTTCCAGGCCTTGCGCTGATGTAAAAGTAGTGAGCAGAGATGACGAAGAAAACTCTGCCGGGTGCTCTTAATATGGCGCCATGCCAAAGACTTATAGGCCACTGTCATATACTGAAACTCGAAGAATGAGTATTCTAACTTACTTCCAGACACTGGATAGCTGCTCCAAATTTGAAGAGTGGTGGCTACTTTAGAACTGGTAAATGCCTTCTTTATGATTTAGCTTCAGGTGGAAATTACATTCTTTTCATGTCATGAATTGGCAAAGTTCTCTTAGTGTCTCTGGTTCTGGAAATGGTCTTTTCAGCTCATGCTGTGTTAGCTTCATGAATCCACAATATCTCATTCCATGTCAGTATAACTAGTCACGGCTTTTGCTATGTTTCCAGACTGGAAAACAAAACCACCTTCTATAGCTGTCAAAGATCTCAGAAGATTTTTCCTTTCAAGAAAAGGAAATTCTTTGATCAAAGTACATTACCTACATCTGATAGAGCATTTTAATGGATGATTGCTGTTGGTATCGAATCTACTGGTGGCTCATTTTAATTGAGGGTGTTCTTAAGTTTACTTTCTTTTTATCATCCAGTGAAGCTAAATAGTAAATCATTTAAGATTCCGGAACTCTCTATTGAGATCCCTGCAACAGCAACTGTGGGCTCATTAAAGGTATCCAACAGTGCCTTCTGGATATTGTTCGTTTCATGCCTTCTCCTTTTGGAAGAAGAAAAATATGCATTTTAAAATCTGAGTTTTTTTCTTCCTCAGTTTTTTTTGTATTTTAAAATTGTTTTAACATGCTTGTATCTAATTTTAAAAGATAAAAAATATTATTTTAATATATTTATAAACAAAAACATTTTGAAAAATAATCGTTATCGCAATAGCTTCAAGCCAATTTGACATTGATCTGTAATATAGTTTTTGGTATGATGATGTATTGTATTAAATATTTGTTCTGTAAAGGTGGATGGTGTATCTTTGGACAAGATTAATTCTGTCTTGCTCAATGCTTCTGTTCTATTAAAAAGAATATAACAAACTTGTCAAATTCTATGTACAAGGGTTAGTTTTGTTTATTTAGTTTATCTGGGTTCCTGTAAGGATAAAAACAGTTATTGTAATTTTAAAATTTGATTTGATTAACTTGGGGTAAAACATGGTCACAAGTTGGGTTCATCATTCATTTAAAACAAGCTCAAGTGGACTATTGATTTAGGTCAACATAAAATAAAAAATATTATTATCGTTTTAAATCTCGATGAATTAGAGTTGTGTTGACCAATAATTTAGGTCATTGCAAGTATACAAATAATATTTTTTATAGTTTTAAAACTTGACTTTAGAATTGATCCGGGGTTAGATTCGAGTGATAGTTTTGGTTGAACATTGATTAGGTTAAAATAAACATAAAAACAGTTATTATCATAATTTTAAAACTTGATTCAAGGGTTAACTTGAGGCTAAGTTTGGGTCATAAGTCAAGTTGATCAACCCGAGTTGACCCAAAGCAATAAAACATAAATATAATTATTATCATGATTTTAAAACTTCATTCAAGGATCTTTAAAACCTAACCCAAGGAACAACTTGGGTGTGACCTAAGTTACAACTTGAGATAGTTAATTTGGGTTGATCTAAATAAATAAAAAAATCATAACAACCCTGTTCTGAAAAATAAATAAATAAATAATCAATGAATTTTTTAGTTGTGTTTTATCTAGGGTTGACTAGATTGTATTTTGACTTGAGTTTTTGACTAGATCAAGTTGGATCAATCATTCATCTATTTTGTTAAGCTCAAAATGGTCTAGATCTCGGTTGGGTCGAGTCTTATCTAATATCTACTTAAATAAAAAATAAAATAAATTGTCCAGTCCGGTCGAGTCTAATCAATATTCTTCAATATACAAAACACCACCTAACTGCCTTGACTTGCAATGAGCTTTGTGATTTGTATATGCCTATTTGTTTCCATAAGATGAAAGGCGTCAATGTTGTGTTGCTTTGTTTTTACAATATGATCAACTGAAATATGCAATCCATGCAAAATGTGACCTTGCGGGCTCTGTATGATAATGCAGCAAACACTTGGATGTCACTTTTCATTTAAAAATCAATTAAAATATTTTTTTATTTTTTATAAAATATTTTTGATATCAACACACATGAAAATGATTTTAAAAAACCAAAAATATTAGATTTAAAATAGATAATTAAAACTTTCAAATTTCTTGCATTTGAAACGCATCGTAAAACATGAGTGTTGTGGGATGATGAATTAATTCTATTGATTTGGCAGTGCGCAAAGCAGTTGTGCACGCACGATGATGGTTTCCAGGGGCTGCTGCCTGCAATCTCAGTGGAGATGGAGAGAGAGATATCTGGTCTGAAAAAAAAGCATATCTTGGAAATGCCGAGGAATTGAGACTCATTGGATCAAAAAGTGTCCTTTCTGTTTCTCTCCACTGTGACTGCGGCATCATTACGCGCGCGCGCGCGCGTATATTCTATTAAACATGAATCGGAAGCCTTTGCCTTGGCAGAGAGTATGAAAACAAAGGAGTTTATGACGTGTCCCCCCAGGGTTATTCTAACAAAAAAAACATTAATTTGGAATTTCAACTTGGGCATGGTCTATGGAGAACTATTTCATTGAGTGCATTGTTTGTCCAATCTAGTCTATGAAAGTCAACAAAACAATTTAGAAGCTTTGGTTGTAAACTAAATATTTTTTTACCTAAATTAATATAGATATATGGCCATTATATTTATATTTAATTATTGGTTTATGATGACTAATCAAATGTTGGTAACATGAGAATTAATTTTGCTTATTATCATAATTAATTCTTCAACTTTTAGCTTTTAAAATCCACTATAAAAAAAGTGGAGGGGGGTGTAAGAAGAGTTTCATTGTTTTTTATATTTTTTCACTCCTCCACACTTTATATTTTATTATTTTCTTCTATTTTTATGCTTTAGTTCTCCTCGTAAGTAGAGACATTAGATTCATTTTGTTGAAAGATATTTAATTTACACAATCTTGTGTTCAGATATTTTATTTAAAAGTGTGTCTAAACCTAGGTGGTTTTTTAGAATCTTGAGGAGACATGTTGCAAATATCCTAGTTGTACATATAAAGAGCAACACAATCTTAATAACAAATGATTCATCGTTGACAACAACAAAAGTTTCATTTCTTTAAAGTTCCCCAACAAGTAAGTACCCTTTTTTTATTTGATTTAAACATCATTACTTTTGTTAGTTGTATATATGCTTGCATTTTTTTTTAAATCCAATAATTTGGGATATAGTTCTAACCAACCAAATAAGTTGGTTTTATGTGAATAAGATGAAAAATAGGGAGGCAAAGATAACAAATTGATAGAAAAAAAATGACTATGATAACCAACGAAAAAATATTTATCCATAAAGAATATGGAATGACAACCTAGCTTAAAAAATAACAAAAGACTACTTGTTTTTTATATTTTTATGCACTCCTCCACGCTTTATATTTTATTATTTTCTTCTATTTTTATGCTTTAGTTCTCCTCGTAAGTAGAGACATTAGATTCATTTTGTTGAGAGATATTTAATTTACATAATCTTGTGTTCGGATATTTTATTTAAAAGTGTGTCTAATCCTAGGTGGTTTTTTAGAATCTTGAGGAGACATGTTGCAAATATCCTAGTTGTACATATAAAGAGCAACACAACCTTAATAACAAATGATTCATCGTTGACAACAACAAAAGTTTCATTTCTTTAAAGTTCCTCAACAAGTAAGTACCCTTTTTTTATTTGATTTAAACATCATTACTTTTATTAGTTGTATATATACTAGGACTTTGATTTGTATTAATTGCACGTTTGAATAGATGTTTAACTACCACATATCTTTGTTATTTAAAAAAAAACATTTGGTTGTTGCAACTGTATTTTTTTTTTAAATCCAATAATTTGGGATATAGTTCTAACCAACCAAATAAGTTGGTTTTATTTGAATAAATGAAAAATAGGGAGGCAAAGATAACAAATTGATAGAAAAACAATGACTATGATAACCAAAGAAAAAATATTTATCCATAAAAAATATGGAATGACAAACTAGCTTAAAAAATAACAAAAAACTACTTTAGGTCAACCTATGCTAACATAAAAAATATATAATTTTAGGAATAGGGCGAGTTATTCTGGGTTAACTTGTTAAACTTGCATTTTAGATAATAAGATCAGGATAATCCATGATTTTTTTTAAAGAAAACCGCAAATCCAATTTCTTTTTTTTTAAATGTTGATCGGTAAAAATAGAAAAGAAAATAATAGTAAAAAAGGAATACTAACCCTTATTGACTTTTCAAACCTGTGACCTGAGAATCACAACAAAAGAATAAAATAAAAACTAGTAATTACAATAATAAGGATTGAAATAAAAAATAAATTAGAGGGAAAATATAATTTGATGATTAAATTTAAAAGAATACTAACCATAACAAAATGATAAAAAAAATCAAAGAAGCAAGATGAAATTGTAAAAAATAATAAATTCATTTTGAAGAATGAAGTTGAGAACCAATGAAACTTTAAGAAAAAGAGAAAAACAAATTCATAAATCAAAAGAATTTAGATCAAAATATAAAAAATAACATATGATATAAGAAGTGAAAAAATAATAATGTCAACTTGCATTAACTTTTTAATCATATAGTTAAGGCAATAAGATCGAAACAACCTAACAAATACTTCTTTTTAAACTTAACCCAAGGGTTTGAATCGTGACACGAAGATCCAAGTACTAGATAGATTTGAGTTCCAACAAAAACAAGAGGAGAGTTGACTTAAAATGATTTGGTAAAAAAAACCAAGTTGACTTACAACCCAATCATCTATGAGAAAACATAATCAAAATCTATTAACCGTTATATTTTTTTTCTTTTTTAACCTTTTTTTTAAGATGATGTCATTTTACATTTTCATAAAATAAAAAAAGTAGAGTGATCATGGTCAACTTATATAATTAGCGATCACAAATTGATCCTCGATTCAAGTTTGAAAACCATGCGATAAGTATCTTTTAAAACATATATTGAGTCATTAGGTTGAAATCACATTACATGGGAAAACTAAGAAATTCAGTCTTTAACCAATCATATGCTGAAAAAAAAGAAACTACATGAAAGGATATTAAGTAAAAAATAATATTTAAATGAATGTGGGTGAAAATAAAAATAAAAAATATATTAGAAGGAAAAAATAATCATTTGATAAAAGTATTATGAAGAAGATTTTCTATCATAAGATTAAAAAAAATCAAAAGTACAAGACCAAGTTAAAAAAACAAAACATAACAAATTTGGATTGAAGGGTGAAATTGAACATGATCAAAACATTAATATAAGAGCTAATAAAAAAATAAAAACTAAAAGAAGAAGGACTAGATTAAAAAATATTATATACCACAAAATAGAATTAAGAGTTAAATTAAAATTAAATAAAAAATTTACAAAAAAATCAAGGAGAAAAGAAATCAAAACGAAAAGCAAATTGGTAAATCCAAAATATAAAAATTTAAAATCTAATGATGAAATTGAAAAACAATTCTATAAAAGACAAAAAAAACAAAATTAAAAATTAAAAATTAAAAGAATAAGAAAACATAGTTGCACCCATGCTTTAATTTTTATTAATCAAAGGAAAAAACAATCTTTTTAACCGTTTTTAAAAAATGGCAAAGATGAAAACAGCTCCGAAGCAAGTTAAAGAAAAGTATTCTCTTACTATATTTATATTGAAAATATTTTTAATATGAGTTTTATTTTTATTTTGTAAAGGGTAGTTTGGTAAATGGAAGAAACCGTGAAAGCGTGAGTCACAGGCTCTAGCCGGTTACTTTTTAGGACTCACAAACATGACTCCACTTTCTCGTCGTTTCATTAAGCATCTGCTGTCTGAACTCCTCTAAACTCCTTCATACAAATTAAAGAGCGAACACTTCCCCGCTCTCTCTCTCTCTCTCTCTCTTACAGGGTTCTTATGAGGTATGCTTTTTTTCCTCTTCTTTTTAAGCCCATCCCTTTTCCTTGACATTCGAAAATTGATCATTTTCAAGCTGTCTTTCTTGAACTTGATCAATCGTTGCTTGTCAGTTGACTTCCACCTTTAATTAAATTAACTCCTGATTTTGATTTATTTTTAAATAGCAATAAGCTTAATAACAGTCATTCTTCCTTCCTTTTGTTTTTGTGGAAAAAGAATTTCACAAAACTAATCTGAGACTTTTGTAATGTTATCTGCATATTAATAAATGCACTGTAGTTGTTTGTGATTCTTGTTTTCTGGAGGTTTCTTTGTCTCTTTTGTTGTCCCTTTATAGTTTTACGACTTCACTTTCAATTCTTTGAATAACAACAGGAAAGGAACTCCTTTTTTTTTTAATACAACTTTTGGGTTGGTGGGTGGTCTTTGAATTTTCTTTTTCTTTTTGTAAGTTCAATGGATCCTCGGTTAAGAGGTTATTCAATTCCAATGAATGGAATCCAATTGGGAAACCAACCTATATCTGTGTTATCAAATCAGAACCTTGATTCCAGACCCATGTTCGAAAATACTTTAGTTGATCATAATTGTAAGGAGTTTCATTATGTTCCGCCCTATCCAAAGCCAACTGATGTAACCCCATATTCAAATCTGACTGACAAAGAAGACTCTCCCGAAGATTTTGACTTTTCAGATGTAACTTTGAGGTACATAAACCAGATGCTTATGGAAGAAGATACTGAAGCTAAGACCTGTGTGCTTCAAGACTCTTTAGATCTTCAAGCGGCCGAGAAATCCTTTTATGATGTTCTTGGCAAGAAGTACCCTCCTTCACCAGAGCCATACCCCACTTTCATCAGTCAAAATCGTAGGAACCTGCCTGATAGTTTACCCTGCAATTACATTTGTAGTAGTAGTAGTGATAGTGGCTATGTAGATGATAGTGCTTGGATTCACAATCCAAGCGATTATCATTCCTTTCAACTACAGACTCCACATGTTTCTAGCATATCCCAATCATCATATAGCTCTTCAAACAGTGTAATCACCACTGTAGATGGGCTGGTGGATTCTCCTAACAGTAATTTTAAAGTCCCTGATTGGAGTGGTGAGAGCCAATCTATTTTGCACTTCAGGAAGGGTGTTGAGGAGGCTAGCAGATTTCTTCCCAGTGGTAATGACTTGTTTCTTAATATTGAGGCCAATAAGTTTTTATCTCAAGAGCCAAAGGTGAAGACTAGTGAAGTTGATATCAAGGTGGAGAAACAAGATGAGGGGGAGCACTCACCAAGTGGATCTAGGGGAAAGAAGAATCCTCGCAGGGAGGATGGGGATGTTGAAGAAGGGAGGAGCAGCAAACAACTGGCTGTTTACACTGAATCCATTTTGCGATCAGATATGTTTGATAAGGTATTGCTTTGTATGCCAGGAGAAGGTCAACCTGATTTGACAGCTCTTCGTGAGGCCTTCAAGAGTGCATCGATAAAAAATGAGCAGAATGGACATGCAAAGGGATCCAGTGGTGGGAAGGGTCGTGGTAAGAAACAAAGTGGGAAAAAGGAGGTGGTGGATTTGAGAACCCTTTTAATAAGTTGTGCACAAGCTGTTGCAGCTGATGACCGGAGGAGTGCAAATGAATTGCTAAAGCAGATTAGGCTGCATTCCTCTCCTTTTGGGGATGGGAATCGGAGATTGGCTCATTGCTTTGCTGATGGTCTTGAAGCACGCTTGGCAGGCACTGGAAGTCAGATTTACAAAGGTCTTGTTAGTAAGAGAACATCTGCGGCTGACCTCTTGAAAGCTTACCGTCTTTACCTTGCTGCATGCCCTTTTAGAAAGGTCTTTAATTTTGTCTCTAACAAGACAATAAGGTATACGGCAGGAAATTCAATGAAGCTTCATGTTATCGATTTTGGCATCCTTTATGGTTTCCAATGGCCCACCTTTATTCATCGGCTGTCATGCAGACCAGGTGGACCGCCAAAGCTTCGGATGACTGGAATAGAATTTCCCCAACCTGGATTTCGTCCAGCAGAGCGAGTTGAGGAAACTGGACGTCGCTTAGCAGCTTATGCTAAGGAGTTCAAAGTGCCCTTCGAGTACAATGCCATTGCAAAGAAATGGGAAACCATACAACTAGAGGAACTCAAGATTGACCCGGATGAAATTGTTGTTGTTAACTGTTTGTATCGGGCTAAGAACTTACTTGATGAAACAGTGGCAGTGGACAGTCCGAGGAACATTGTTCTTGATTTGGTAAGGAAGATAAATCCTGATATTTTCATTCATGGGATTACAAATGGGGCTTACAATGCCCCTTTCTATGTTACTCGATTTCGAGAGGCACTGTTTCACTTTTCTGCAATGTTTGATATGCTTGAAACTATTGTTCCCCGTGAAGAGTTAGAGAGGTTGGTGATTGAGAGAGAGATTTTTGGCAGGGAGGCTCTGAATGTTATAGCTTGTGAGGGCTGGGAGAGAGTGGAGAGGCCAGAAACATACAAGCAATGGCAGGTCCGTTGCTTGAGGGCTGGGTTTGTGCAGTTGTCTTTTGACCGGGAGATAGTGAAGCAAGCAACTGTTAAAGTGAGGCATTGTTACCACAAAGATTTTCTAATTGATGAAGATAGCCGGTGGCTATTGCAAGGATGGAAGGGACGAATCATCTACACCCTTTCTGCCTGGAAACCTGCTAACAAAGCTTGAGTGCATCCTTATTGGTACTTGGGATTTGCTTCTCACTTCTTGGGTTTTCTAATGGAGAATTGGTGAGAGTATATGATCTTAGGTGATACTTGAAAATTGAATTTCTCTGCATCTCCGTTTCTTATTATCGTTGTTGTTTTACATGTGATTACAGCCTGCTGGTAGATGACATGAATGGTTGACTGATATGTGGAATGATAAGAACATCATTGGTTGCAGAATGACAGCCGTGTGGTGCACATTACCAGATTTTTGTATTCTGACTGAGCTCTTAGTAGTGGTAACCCAGGGCCATTTTGCATTCGGTAAAGCAATCTTGAAAGCTTAGTTTAATTGGGAAATGATGCACTTTGTCCTTTTGTCTTGAGTTCTCATAGCAATAGGCTATCTGACAAAATGAACTGGTGAATTTACAATCACTTTTACATTATATGCTGAGATTGTTCTTGTGAATTTCGAGGCTTATCTTTCCTTTTCTCCATTTAGAAATCGTAGAACGCGCAACCAAATTCTTTATCTGCGTGGGGTGCTTCAAAACCCAGCTTTTTGCTTTTCAAGTACCAACAGAATTCCTAGCAATGTTAATGCAGCACCTCGTGACTTAGTGCCATATGAGCAGTGAGCTCCACGAAATGTAAGGCGTTATAAAACAAAAGCAATATTTTGTCCATTCAAAACTAGACCTGGTCAATATATATATATATATAGCCAGGGTTCAAGAGGCATCCGAAATTGGGTTGAGAGCTGACAGTGGTGGGCCCAATTAACTGACACCTCTTTTAATGGCACACACATCATGGGGATAGAGACAAAACTCCCCAGTCCCACCACCATAAATTTAAAACGATTGATAGGTCAAGCAAACTGAACCATTCACATGCAAACCTCTTAACTTTTCCTACTTCTCCTACTTTCGTTGTTTTGTTCGCGACTTGTTTTGCTGACTCAATTTCCCAATAAGCATTTCTCACTAGACGAGCAGATCTGAGGGTGTTTGGGAGAGCTGTTGCTGTAGCTTTTCATAGCTTTTCAAAAAGCTTTTCGTGCCGAAATACATCTAAATGATGTTTTTTTATTTTTTAAAAATCATTTTTGACATCAGCACATCAAAATGATCTAAAAATACCAAAACATATTCATTTAAAATAAAATAAAAAAATAAAAAAAAGATCAAAAGCTGCGGCACGGCTTGAAAAAGCCGTGCCAAACAGCTTACATCTCATGCGTTTGAAGAAACTACAAACTTTGATTCACGCATGATGGAACAACAGAATATTAATGAGGAAGGCCATGATCACCAGTCTCTATGAGTTCAGAATCTTTTATCCCCATCTGATCTATCATACTCAAGCTCTTCTTCAAACCGTGATTTCTGTTCTTTTCTACGAGACCTAAAAGCCCTGGCACCATAATTTCTAGAAAGAAAAACAAAAGGGTACGTGAATGAAGAAAATCTTAATGCTTTCCAAGTGCACCCTATAATTTCTTTCCCCCTCTCAGATAACCAGCAGGGCGAGGTAGAGCAACTTGCAAAGAATACAATTAATCATCAATAATGATGCTCTAGGATTTGGAGTTCTTGGACGAGAAAACCACACCCACAAATTCAGTTTGCAGATTATAGTGAAAAATGATCACAATTGTCAATTTGACCAAATTGTGCTGACCAGAAGGTTAGAATCTTCTAAACTAGAGTAAGTATCAGCAATTCATGTTTGGGCAAACAATCTATGTAAGGAAAGAACAGTGTATTCAAATTGTTCAAGCATGGAATGGTGCCGCAAACCATGGTTGCAGAGTTCGGCTTCGTCCATGGTTTGTGTTATCACTTAATGGGCGTTTATAAGATGCCTCTCGCTGACAAACAAGGTGCCGTTGAATTTCAAATTGCTCTCAATTTTCGTGCAAGGGCTACAACTTTTTTATTTGCACCCTTTTAAATTAAAGTTTGGTTTTGATTAAATATCTTCCATAAGCTTTTTAATTCAACCTCTTCTGCTAGGTTCCATGAAGTAGTTGAAGGAGAGAATTACGATATTATTCCATCAGTGTCTACCACTCTTTCACACCCTAGAAACACTCTCTAAACGGTCGTTAACCCTAGCCCTCTGAGCCCTACTCCTAGCCTAATTGTTCCTCCCCTCACCATTCAAGCCCAAGAAAAGCTCATCTCGTCATTCGCAGAAGCCAACTTCCCTCCTCTCCTCTGTTTCTCTAGAAAAATGGAACCATCACCACCGCTAAAGCGTACAATTTAGAGGTACTAGCTAGACAACGAGATTAAGGGATGTTGGCGGTGAAGAGATTTGAGGAAATGTATTGGATTCTTTGGATTTCAGGAAGATAGTGATCTGAGATCTGGCGAGGGCAAAGCTCATTAACACAAGCAGGATACAAGCTTAGAGAAGGGTCTAAAATCAAAATGTAACGATTCCCAGAAACTAAAATTGAAGGAAAAGAAATTAGAAATTGAAAATCACAGGGAGTAGAATGGAAGGAAATTAAAATTTTCTGTCGAGGTAGTCAAGGCCTCTGAAAACTAAAATAGAAATTTAGAACTCCCGAAATAACTCTCTATTCTACCTTATTTTTCTTAAATAACCAAAATATAAAAAGACTTCAATTTTGAACTAGGCTAATTGGAAGACTTGAATCATTCTCGTACGGGAGTTTCATTGGGCTGCTTTTTATGTGTCAATGTCAGGTCGTGTTTGGACAGTCCACATGGTTGAGCTGGCCAACTCGCGGTGCAATTTTCATTATTCTAGAGAATCTTTTCTCCTTCTGTCATTTTCGGTTTACGATGCCTAAAAACACCACACAAGTTAGTAGTTGATAGATGTAAATAAAATGGACCCTCCCCCTCTAAATCGAACAAATAAAACCCCCTCAAAATAGACCTCAAAAACACCTATTGAGCTCAAGCTGCCAAGCCTCGGCGTAACATACAGCTAGGGCAAAAGAAAATTAGGCTCGGACGTTGTTACCGGAGCCTGTATTTGGCATATGTGCATGGGCTTAGGCAACATGCTCGAGCCCATGCTAGGATTGGATGCACGCCTAATTGGTGGTGGGTGTGCAGTGCTACCAAGTATAAAAGGTGCTTGGCATGCACCCCTACATCCCTTGAGGCTCAGGTTCAGAACCTAACATGTTTAGGTCCAAACGGTGTATCATGATTTCATTTTTCACTTTAATTGGGCCTAAGCATCTTGCCCAAGCCAACAATTGCTATACATTTTTCAGGGCCCATGTATTTTTTACTGATCCTATTTGTATTATTTTGACTAGAATACAACTTTAAATCTCATAAGAGTGAAGTTACATTTCAATCCCTTATCTCCTTAAAGATGATGGAATAACTAAATTACCCTTTAAACGACTGTTTAATGATGCTTTAGTATTTTTTTGTCGGGTCTAAAGAATGTTTTCATATTTTCATCTTGGTATTTTGATTATAATCAGGTTGAATTGGAGAAATTGATAATTTAATAAGTCAACGTTTTTTCATCTTTTATTTCATACATCAAATATATGTTTACCTGAGTTTACTGCTCTTTTTTATATGTTATTGCAGGGGGAAGGAAAAGATGTAGAATTTAAAATCCTAGCAAACATACACTTTTCCATAACTCAAAATACTTGACGTACAATATTGAAGGAGACTAGGCACATGAATCTCATACGGTGACTCGTTCATCTTCGTGAGTTCTTACTCCATCGCAACATTACAGTCTGGAAAGCCCTTCACAGATCAAAAACGAGCAGTGACTTGAGAAAAGAGAGACTTAAAATCTTTGGTTGCGGTGCCAGTTCCCTCTGGTTTTGAGGCCAGATCAAATGCCTTAAATTGAGCCTCTTCGTATTGTAGTGCCTGTTTGTAAGTAGAGGGGAGGGGAGGGGGGGAGTTTGTGACTCAGTACTTTTGAAATAACAAACCCAAACAATTCAACCCTAAAATGGGAAAAAAAGGCAGATTGATTCTGAGGAAACATCATAGTTAAAGCAATCTATTTCTTATTATTAGTACCTGAATGCAGACTTCTGCAACATCAGCTCTGGCGATGGTTCTTGTCTCTGTCTGAAGAAGCTCATCATCTTTTCCAACGAGTAATTCTCGGACACCTCCTTCTTTGTCTTGCAGACCTCCAGCCCTAATTATGGAAGCTCATGTCAATTAGCAAGCTACAGCAAAGAGAAAAACCAGAAGGACAACAAAGTAACAACGTGGCAAAGGAGTTGTTATAGTTTCTATCAATCATTAATGAACAATCAAAACTTTGCACAAAAAAATAATTAACGATAAAAATCATATTGGTTTGGATGGCAAGAATGTGATTATGAACTTGAGCTTGTTTGGAATTCCGATGAGAAATGGGTAGTGAAGAAACTTATTTGGGACACTGGCAGATTCCCTGGGAACAGATGGTAGTTGTGTTTTGCATCCCTATATTTTGAATGGATGAAGAAAATAGTCATGGAAAAATATGGGTGTTCTCTCTCATAAGGTTACAGACTTGCCTTGAAAAAACAGAATGAGACCTACAAGATGATCCGATTTTTTCCTTTTCAAGACCACCTACTTCTATCATAGCACATTATTGATCAGAAATTTTAACACATATAGCATAATATACTATATACCCACAGAGATTGATATGATACAAGCAGAGATGGCTAGTTTATCCACTACCTTATAATTGTGTACGGAACACCGGAGTCAGCCAAATACTGCTCAGCCTTTCTCTTCCAAACCTGAAACATTTATAGAATGAATGAATTAAGTTGGACTTGTGATGGCTCAAAAATAAAAACAAATTAATAAAGGAGAAAAAACATAAAACAAAAATAAGTCCTCTAACAAAATGAAAGAGAACTAGTTCTTGAACTGCAGAGTGGAAGGCTCACACACAAAGGACTTGATGTTCATTTTAGAAAAAATATAGAAAAGGATCACGAACCAGTATATTCCCACCACCCAAACTGTTCAAGGGATGATTTAGGTCTGTTCCACCCATAGATCCAACCAGCACAATTTGCTTAACTCCTGCGGCCTTAGCTGTTTACACAAATCTAATTCAGCAAGAACATATTGGATATACTAGGAAAGAAAAATGGAATCACATACAAGAGGGAACAAGGGTCTCACCAGCATCTATTTGATTTTTCTGACCAATCCAGTCAACCTAAAATGAAAAAATCTAGCATCAAATAACATAAGGAGAAACCAGTGAATTATCAAGATCCAATAATGAAGAGAGAAATGAGGATTACCTGCTCAGGAAATGCTCCATCTTCAAAATAGAACTCAGGCCTGCCTTTGGATGGATCAAACCCAGGTTTCATCTTTGGCACTCCACTTGTCAGGATGATCAGAGAATCAATTCCTTGGATAGCAGGGAAGATGCTTTCGGATTCCCTTATATCCCCAACAAAAACATCCTCTGCTCCTCCAATTTTCTCCTTGCTCTCTTCAGTTCTTACCAAACCCCTTGCAACATATTGCTCAGACCTCTCCTTCAGTTTCTTATAAACTATGGAACCTGCCAAAGGTGTCTAGATCAAATCAAGCGAACCACACACGTTCTTATAGTGACAAACAATTCATAGCAATTAACTGTTTTCCTAAACATAATTGCAGGAATCCAAATTTGCACTAGCCCAATTGGCATTGTGGATTCCATGCTTTTTAAAATCAGGGAAAAACTTTTGTGGCTCTGCTTTCTTTGCAAATATTTCATTGACATTGCATATGGAGATTTGAAAATCACAAATGTCATTCAACACAGCATGGAAAGGGGGAGCAAAGTAAAATCTTCATACAAAACTATATTAATTTAAGAGCCCTTATAGATGATCACACTCCATAATAAAACCTAAAATATTTCAATCGCCTGAAATGTTATAGAGAAGCAAATATTTGCTTTAAAATATTAGAGAATTCAATATCTAAAACACTGATTGCATTATCCCAAAACATATCTTTACCTATATGCCACAAACTGATAATAATAATAATAAAATAAAAAGCATAATCTTTATTTTATTAACCTTGAAAACAAAACCTAGGTAACCCCATATCTCAAACCACCTACCACACACAATTTCTAAGTTTCTCAACTCCTAGAAACTCCTGAATTTCAAAACTTCCCAGAAAATATACACGATTTTCTCTCTCTTAAAAACAATTATCCTAATCCCTTTTCATTTCCAGAGCTATCCCAGTAACCAAGCAGAGAACATATATAAGTAAACAGAGAGCGAGAGAGATCGTACCAGTTCTGCCACCAGCTCCAGTGACAAGGACAGTGCTTGGAGCCATTGAATTTGAAGCTAGAACAGCGAACCCTGCTCTCCTTAAACGCTTTGTCGTTGTTAGTGAAGAAGAAAATAAGCTACGACCGGCACTGCTAGTACTGCTACTTAAAAAGTATACGGTCGATTGTGAAGCACAACCGCTTTTATTAATAGGAAAATGACCGGAGAAAATCAATGGGACACGTGTCACGGTGGCGGTGGTTGTCATAACGATTTGATATTACTAATACTGGCTTTGAAACGTTGAGATTGTTTCCATCGGAGAGCAGCTCAATTAATTATTCTGTGCCGTTAATATGGTCGTGCTCGTTCCTGACTACACCCCTTTTGCTTATCCTTTACTTCTGTAGCTTCTCGTTTCCGTCCTTTACAGCGAATTATTTTCCGGTCCCTCTTTTTTAACAATATTACAACTTGGTACCTTCTGTTTATAAATCTCACAAATCAGTCCCACCATTCTTGCCTGTTGTCATCTTGTTAAAGTATTCATTGGTTTTTCTTCTTCTAGTTATTCCCAATTTAACCACAATATCCATATCCTATCAATTATCCATTGAAGAGGGAGAATTATATAAAAAGAAACTCATGTATTCATGTGTCCTGTCATTTTAGTTTTCTATTTCTTATGTTGTTGTTACTGCCTTGAATCTCCTACGCCTATCTTTTTTTATGGGGTATTTTCATTGATGGTTTTTTTGTTGGAATAATATGTGTTTGTGTGCAAATTATTTTGTTTGAGAGTTTTATGATCAACTTTTATCCCTTCTTTTTCCGGTTTTATTTGCCTTTTTGGTCCATAACAATAAAGTTCATAAAAATATAGTTTTAAATATATATATTCATAAAGATCAATTTTTATCAAAATATACCAGTTAATTTTAGTTTTTATCAAAATATACCAGTTACTTTTAGTTTTTATCAAAATATACCAGTTACTTTTAGTTTTTATCAAAATATACCAGTTAATTTTAGTTTTTATCAAAATTTGTTTGAGAATAATTTAGACAATTAGTTTCTGTTGAAAAATAAAAATAATTCGGTTATAAATTTCTGGTTAAGAAATTTATGAGGTTATGTCCTCTGGACAATATTATTTTTCTTATATGACCAGTTTACTAATACCAAATAAATGTTATAAGAAATAATTAAAATATATACAGATAAAGTGAAAAAAAGAGCTCTGATGAACTAAAGCGTGATAAATAAAGTATTATTTTAAGAGAGAAATGCCAATCATGCACAATAGTTTTTTTGTTTTTTGAATTATTTTTTTTGTTTTTGTTCGGTTGCCGTCGAGTATAGAGAGGTTTTTTATTATTTTTTTTTAATTTTTAAATAGGGTTTGGAGTGATGATCGAGGGGTCCAATTGTTAAGATTTAATGAAAATTATTAGAAAGTCTAAATATAGATTAAAATAGTGGGCAAAAAGATGAAATTCATACAAAATAACAACTCTGAATTGAGGTTTGGAGACTGCGTGCCAACCAAATAAATATATATTATTTATTTATATTTATTCCTGGGTTTTTTAAATAAAAATATATTATAATTTCAAGAGATAATTTAAATCGAAAGGAAAAAACTATGGTTTAGTCAATTTCTATACTATTATTTGAGAGAATTAAAGTAATAATTGATTCTTAAAGTTTGTAAGAAAATAATTTTTTTAAATTATATGTTTTATGCTAAATATTATTATTCATAAAATATTTTCTAAAATTGTGAACACCGACCATGTGGTGATTCAGTGAAAAAGAGTTAATTTTACAACCATGTGGCTTTATCTGCAGCTAGGCAAGATTCCAAGCTCAAGGCTTTATTGAAAGAACTCCAGTTATTTTCCTTGGCTTCTTTAAGCTCATTGAGATTGAGATTATGGCTTTGGTTGATTTTGAAAATATATTTTGATCGGAAATATATTAAAATATTTTTTTTATTTTTAATAATTATTTTTAATATTAGTACATTAAAATTAATTTTTTTTATTTTTAAATATTTTTACCATAACATCTACCTAACATGCCGCGGATAGAACAAAACATGGCAGTTAGCACAGGCAATGGAGGACCATCCAACATATGTATGGCCACTTCAATTTTGTCAGGCCGCGTCCTAACAGCATCAAAGGTCGTTTCCAGCTTGAATTTGTTCTGTAGAGCTTCACAAAATCAATGGACGACCATCCACTCATGCAAGTTGCGTCACTGGAAGCTAACATTCACCTAGAGATTTCACGAGTTTCTTGAGGTCTATATCATTAGCAGTCTTAGATTAATAAGAGAAACCCATGTCTTAAATGGGCACTAAACTGGTTAAACAAAGTCATGTCTTAAGCATGGTATCTTCTGCTAGATCCTGTATGGATCAAACTACACCTAATGATCTTTATATTTTATTATTCTTCCAAGATTAGCATTGAGTTCCAGGCTTGAATTAATGATTGAAAATTAAACATGGCTACTGTGATAAATCCGTCCAAAAAGAAGGAGAGAGGATTGACATTGGCATGTGTGGCACCCAAGGACAGCCGAGAAAAGAGCCCCCCCCCCTTTTTTTTTTTTTTACATATTTATGATAAGAACGAAACATCTACATCATTCAAACATGAGAATTGAGAGAGAGAAATGAGCCCCATAAGATCCCACATCATGGCTATACTTCTCTCCTCAGTAATAATTACAACATACATCTAATCTAAGCTGTGACAGGTGTCTCCACTGCAACCTTGCCAGGATAACCGACTTCTGATTTAATGTCAGTCTCCCAAAGTTGTGGCAGTGCTTCCCTGATGTTATGGATGCTTTCTAGAGCAAAATCTGCACCTTTCACTCTTTGAGAAGTGCCAACCTGCATTCATTTAACCAGAATACACGAATCCAACTCAATAATTAAGTTGGAGCGGTGAATAAAAAAAGATATAGTTGCATTGTCGGATGCTTAAGTGATGAATGAGAAACCTGTATTGATTGATCAGTTTCAAGGACTTACCAGGACTGTCTGGAGACCCACGCGTTTTCCAGCTTGAATATTCCGGACACTATCTTCAAAGAACAGCTGGGGGGGAGAAACAGTGATTTATGACATTATTAGTAAATTACTGCATCAATGATAAACCCATGAGATCTAAACTTTTGAATCTTGAAAACTGTTGTTGCTTACAGTTCTCTGAGGATTAATATTGGCTATCTTGAGAGCGCGTTCGATGGCAGCCTCAGATGGTTTGCAGACAATAGGTGTCTTCGGTAATACCGAAATGGGGTTTGGTTGAGCAAAATGTCCAACAATGTCAAAAACTTCAGGAGCACTAGTTGTGTAAGAGCCATTAGCTGTAGAGGGAGTAGCAGTGACAGCTGGCCCTACAAATTCTATGTCATCCTCATCATCAGAAACAGTGTTCTTATGGGTAGGATTCAGAGTCTCAAAGCAGATGATTCCTTCGAAACAGTCTTCTAAGCCAAGCTTGCTAAGAACTTTAAGAGCATGTACTTTGTCTGCATTTGTAAAGATCTGTTTGCACAAAACATTGAAAGGGATCTCATAAGGAAATGGTCTGCCTCTGAAATGCTAATTAACTGATGATGATGATGAAATACTTACGACTTTTCGAATTGGCAAGCTAAGCAAAAGACCTCTTAGAACAGGGTCTGGTTTTAAGTTCTCATAAGGCAATCTTCCATGAACGAACCTGGCAAACAGGAAAATAACGGGTTAATCAACCGTATCGAACGCACATTTTTCCTAGACTGAATCTATTTCAATCAACAAGACTTGTAATCAATAAAAACAGAAAAAAAGAGGGATGTTAGTACCTGTGGTACTCGTCATAGTCAAAGTCATAGCCAATTGCCTGCAAAACAGGAACCACCATTCCATTAAAACGATCCTCTTAGAGTTAAGAGGGATGGTAGGAGGAGATAAGAAGTTCAAATTCCATACCCTGAGGCCAGCCATTGTAGTCCCATAATTCTTGTACAGAAGGTTTCCCAATTCAGTGAGTTTGCTCTCCTCTATGCCCAACCCCTCGACCATATAATCTACGAAAGGACACCGATATCAGAATTAAGATATCCTGACAAAAGAAAAGCCGGTAGCATCCAGAAAAGAAAAAAAACAATCTTGAAAACTCACCTTTAATATTCTTGCCACATGCAGCTGCGATGCCAGAACTGAGGGGATAAAGGGTATCATCAAGATCTGCAATTCCAAACAAACTAGTCACTTAGATGCTCTCGGAACATATTAGACACTGTAAACCAAATTTCCAGAAATGAAAGGCTTACCAAACAGAAGGCAGCTATATTTTGAGGTTTGTGCCTGCAAGTAGCGTTCGTCGAACTCCATTTTAATCAAGAAACCTTTTAAACACACAATAGAAAAAAGTTGTGAGTACTAACCTACACGGTATCTTAAACCTGCCCAAGCTAAAACTAAGATTCAATTTAAATCTCAAATTATTAACTCTCATTGGCTATGGCCTGGGGGAACTTTCTAGGGTCCTTATCAACTCATTTGAGCACCACGTATATTGAAAGATGGGTCTAGTCAAGACTCGAGATGGGTGGACAAGTCCATGTCCAATTCCAAGTAGTTGAGATAGCAAATCCTTGTTAAGTTCACAAGTGGACGATACATAACCACAAGAACAGAATAGACATGAATGATGAGAGAGTGGACTAAAAAACTTATTTTATATACAGCTCAAAATGAAATATGAATTTGAAACTCAAAAAGAAAGTTCTGTGGCAACCACATAAAACCATTGACATTGAAAAGGGATGGAGTCCTCCTGATCAGAAATTTTATAGCCACCTTCACATGCGATAACCCTTCCTCGGTATCATCATTGCTACTTTTTTTAGATTTGAATTAAAAAAAGTTTGTGGTTCACAGAGAGCCAATGAGTTAAAAAGCAAATGCTAGAAAATAAGAAAAAGAGAATCTATTCGAAAGGGTTACTGAAGAATCCATTTTAATCCATCGAAAGAAAGTTCACAGCTTTTCAAGATCACAGAGCTCATGCGGAACCTAAACCAGTCCATTGATATTTGGTATGTCATCGGTCGTGGAGGGAACGATAAATGTGGATTGTCACAAAACCACGAAAAGAAACTTTTGCCTAAAATCAACAAATCAAGGTTCAAACATCAACCCAGAATTCTGGGGTTCTTAAACAAGAAAAATGAAAATGAAGGCTCATGTCAAATGAAAGTTAAAAATCCATCATCCAAGATTTTAAAGAGAAGCAAATAAAGGAAGACTAATACGGAGGAATATCATTATCATACCTCTGTATGAACTTTCTGGTGGTAATGAGAAGAAACGTAAATGAAGCAGAGAGAGAATGAAAAGCAAAGGAAGAGGCGAGGAAGAGGGGGAGGAGGATGAGAAGCAGAGACGGGTTTATATAGGAAAACTCCATTGCCTCCTCTCTCTTTGATTGTATTTTTTAAATTGATTAATTTAATCCCAAAATAAAATAAAAATAGAGTAATCATTTAAAAGTTAGTTGTACTTCTAGGAAGGAGAAGGCTTCACGGCTCCATCATTCGAAGATAGTAATACTTTTGGTTACAAACTTATACAGCGTCTGATTTTGTGGTATAGTTATTTTTTAAAAATATTTTTATTTAAAAAATATTAAAATAATCTTATTCTTTTCTAAAATTTATTTTTAATATATAGTATCTATCAACAAATAAAAAAAATATTTTTTTTGTCAAATAGTGCTTGGGCTGCATCCCAAACACTAATTATAAGAAGAGCAGAAACCTAATACCTGGTGCAGGATAGTAATTTCCCGGCCTTACAAGTTCTGCCCTTATTAATCACGTTGTTTTATCCTCAATTTTCTTTGATAATTATTAATTAACCTAATAAATTAAAAAAATAACATGGATTAGTATTAAAAAAAACAACCCTAGATTATTATTTAAAAAAACATTTATATATTTTTTTGAAATTGCATTTTTATTGGATTGCTGTGCTCTTAACAAAGCGCTATTTTCTCAGATTCTTCTTCAAGGTATGGTAGTTCCCACGACTCTTTTTTTTCCCCAAAACAAACCCCCAACACTTCATTCACTATGAATGGCTGTAACTTATTTATCACGTGCCGAAATGGTAGATTATTTTATGGATTACACTTGTGTGTAGTGCGATGTATACAATAAGTAGCAGTTTTGAGATGTGAATACGACCATCCTCATCTGTGTTCCTATTTTTTTCTTCTTCTTTTTTTTTTTAAAAAACCAGCAGTTCCATTTTTCGCCTGTCTCTTAAAAGCCTGTAAAATCCTGGCTCTTGGCTCAACCCACAAACACGATACGACAAATATATGGATAAATCCCGCACCCCTAAAAGTGTTTTTTTTTTTTTTATATAAAAAAATATTTTTTAGTATTTTAAGATAATAAAGATATTGTTTTAAAAAATAAAAGATATATTATTTTAATAAAAATTTAAAGAAACAACTCTTACCCGACGGTAAAAGACAATAGAATAACGTTTTTATCGTTTCCTTTTAATATTTATGTTGAGCTCCGCTGTGAATAAATAAATAAATAAATAAATAAACTTACATCGGAGGTCGTGTCGCGTCCGCACAACACCCAGGATGACTCTTTCCTTTCACCAAACGACATAAGAGCTTAGGATTCCATTGGCGGTGAGTGACACGTTGTTGGTTGAATTCTCGTAATTACCCCCAATCAATGATGGGTCGAGAAGGAGATTTTGACACGCAAGTAAAAAACTCACATCAACCACGAATAATAATAATAATATTAAGAAGCTAGCAGATAATTTATATTTATGAATAAAAATGATTGCCGATTAATTTATATCCGAGATAAGATAATCCGTAACAAAGATTCCCTCTAGCTATAAGAGCGATAAACATTCCTTCCCGGGGTAACAACATCATCTTCTCAATCAATTTTGAAAAAGAAAAACATTTAAATGCTGCGCATTAATTCTCTAAACTAGCTAGATAGTGGTGGCATGTGGTTGAGCTTATCTTTCAATCAAAATTACAACCACAAATCACTCAAGCAATCAATGGGTGTCCCAAGACTTTTTATAGTTATAACGCAGGTGGCACCTATAAATGAACGCGAAGACAAAAAAAAAAAGGAGTCCGCCACGCATATTATTTCTCAATTATTGTACGATATCTCCAAAAAAGGAAGGCTTTAGAGCAATTTAGCTGAGAAATTCTTACAAGGCACGTATTGTTAAATTTTTTGAAGAGGCATGTATATTAGCTGGATGCATGTCAAGGCAAGATTCAACCATCTGGGAATGGTTGGCATAAAAAAAGTCGATGAAAGTTTCATGATCAGTCGATCGGGGTTGCTGTATATCGTACAAAACGTGTTGTTCTACTGTGTCCATTAGTTATTGGGGTTTGGCCTAGTTCATCCTTTCAAGAAATGATGAATTTGGTCTATTTATTTAGATGAATTATTAATTGGTAACCACCAAATAACAGTTGTGATATATCGTTTTGGTTCTTCGTTGAGATAATTAAACTAGAAATAAAAAAAATAGAATTTTAAAAGCAAGTTTTTCTTATCGTTTCTATAGCATGTTTACTTCATGATTTCCAGTTATTTTGATATATAAAATACAATCATAAGTGGAGTTTATGCCGCCGGTAATATATATATACAGTGAGAATGACCACCGGCCTTGTGTGACACAGCAACTATTCTTATTTATTCAATGTGATGGAGGTAATAATTGTTAAATCCAATTAATTACGTACTGTACCTCTTATCTTTACAGTAAAATATTAAACTGTATAGTTGAGTTTAATTATACTATTTTAAATACATGGGAAAACAAATTAAATTAGCAGTCTTAATTATTATTAGAAGATATTTTCAATAATTGAATAAATATTAGTTATACCTTTCGTGCATAACGCACAAGACATTCTTGGGAATACTCTTTCCCACTCCAAGTAATGTTTGGCCAAAGCTTTTTGCTGAAGAAGCTGTGTTAGAAAAAGAGAGGGGGGCTGGTAGAGAATGAGAAATGATCTCCTCTCATTTATTTATTTTCTTATAAATTAAATTCTATTTGGAAAATCAATAGTTTCAAAAGAGATAAGAATTAACTTAGCTCGTGTATTCAATCCAGAAGCTTTCAAGTAAGCCATCAGTGATGTTGACCGGTGGCATGCATATATATATATATATATATATATATATATATATATAAAATTATAGGGTAGATAGTTACATGAAAGGAGCATATTTATATAAGCAGGGGGGGTGGGCGGGGGTGTTTCGACGGAACAATTTCCAACTCTTTCCCTCAATAATTCCAAACCCCTGGGCTGGCCGTGACTACGACTATTATTCAGTTAATCTTTCTCAAGGCTGCTTATTATATTGATTAATTAAATTAAACCGACCGCAGACTTCACATTCGCATCAATGGATTAGCTTTCGGTAGGTGAGGGCAGTTGACGGAGAAAGCTACAGCAACGGAGAGAGATCCCGCCCCTTGCTGAAGCAATAAGAAGAACATGAGATAATAATGTTACATATTACATGTTTTAATAATGTTTTTCACGTTTTGAGTGCTTCCACAACCTCTGACAAACCATTTTTAATAGCAAGCTTCCACAACACTTGAAACTTCTTTCTTTTATTTTTTTATTGTAAATAATGGTAGTAGATTCAAACTGTGAGAGAGGTGAAAAAGTAACTTGCGATTTGTGTAGTTTTTTTCTTCTTCTCATTTTGTAAAAAAAACTATTTTCGAATCATTCTATAAGTATCGATTGAAGTTCAGTTTTACTTATAGATGATTTTAAATATGCATTTTTCACATTTATATTAAAATTAGATGCTAGTGAAGTCTTTATTCAAATTTAATCTTTAACATAAAATATTGATATGATTTAAATAAATTTAAAAGGATAAAAATAATAATTTAAATGTATAATTTATATGAATTCATTAATCTGGATTGGGCATCCCATCCCTAAAGTAACGGGTCGTTTTAGCCCATCTAGGTTGGGTCGTCAATCCAAAATAAAATAAAAAATTTGCATAAAAAATACAAAATTAAAATTGCATTAAAAAAAAAACAAAAAAAAACATTTTGTTTTTGTGCATACAGTAGAAACTCCCTTATGAAGAAATATTTATTTTGACAGTTCGAAAAGACCAACAAGTGAACATAGAGAGACACTCAAACAACAATGCAACTTATCTTAGGTAGGGTACATTAGGGGTGATATGTTTTTTTCTTACAAAATAAGTCTCTTTACTCAGACTCTTACAGACCATTGGATTTTCTAGTGACATTAATACTAGGTAACGACTCCTAAAAATTATAATAATAATTTTATACAAATAAAAAATCTTTTTTTCATCGCACCTCCTCCCGTCTTTGAGGATGGCAGCGAACAAAGCAAAGAAAAATGACCGTCACGACACCATACAAGAAAGAAAATGAACTTTCTAGAAGTTTATATAGTAGGAAGTTGAGAAGTTAAAATTGGATTCAAATAAAACCAAGCTTTTAGAGGGGAGATGCACTAAGTAAAGTGAGCTTTGAACTAAAATAAAGTGATTGGCAACATGTTTTTTTAAAATTACAAGCTGTCATGTTTTTTTTTTTTTGTATTATATTTCATGTTTATAAACTAGGTTTATTTGTGAATTTTAGAAAAACATGGATAAAGTAGCTGTACATACATGGGCGAGACAGCCCGCACTGGACAGGTTCCGATCGTAGACGTGCTGCGGAGCAGAAGTGTGGTCTATATTTAATGCCATGGACTAGGAAATATATCTAGTGAAGGTTTATCTGTCTATAGTTTCTGGCATATTGATATAGAGAGAGCAAAGTATGCCCCACTTCATAATATATATATATATTCCCTTGATATTGATAAGTTCCAGCTGATGACCAATAATGTTATGTGCCTGTAAATAACATTATTTATTAATTTGAGATTTTAAAATTTAGTAAAAAGAAATATCATTATTATTGCCCTATAATTCAAACCCAAATTTCCTCACACGCTCGCTCGCTCGTGCATGCACTGTAATTTATGCTTCTATATAAATAAGATGGCTTGATAACATTTTTAGTTTATGTTTTTCTTTACGTCTTCCCTACCCATCTTCATCGTCCGTTTTGTTTGTTTGTTTATAAATATAATTGGAGTTGTTTTTAAAAATATTTTTTATATAAAAATATATAAAAAAATAGTATTTTTAGATATGCTATATCAATTTTTTTTTTAAATAATTTTTTTTTTAAAAAATAATATTTTTGATATAGCATATCTAAAAATACTATTTTTTTTTTATCTCTTGACTTGCTGTGCTCTCTCATTCGCGTTTTCCAGGCATTGATTTCGATGGTTGTCTTTTTCCAAGCACGTTTTCCCTTGTTTGCGTTCTCATTTCCTGTTTGACCTTCAGCTCGGTTGGAGGAATTATTTTTTTTTTAACCATTTATTTTGTGTTAATGTTTCATCCACGTTACGACCATTCCTTTCTTTTCTTCTTGTTTTGTTGCCTATAGTTTATTTCCCTTTTTCATTTTAATTCCTTCACTTATTTGCATTTTATTTCTTAAAATTATATTAAATTCGTTAACTTGCGTGCTGGTTATTTTGCCATCTTCATTAAGATATGATCTCCTCCTTAATTATGATCGGCTCACTCTCTTGACATCTTATTTTAAATTCTATTTGGCGGCTTGCTCCCCCTTTTGTGATCTGATGCCTCTTCAATTGATTCCTTACCTTCCCTTTCTTTCTTTTTCTTTTCCTCTTCCTCGTCAATTTCTTAACTTGTGTTAGGTTTTTTTGTTGCTACGTTGCACTTCCTCGACTTGGTGCCTTCTGATCATGATTATGAAACTTAGCTTGGTATTATAGGTAGATCTGAGATCCGACTAACTTGATTTGAGTTTAGGAAAATCAATTTAGAATTTATAAGATTTGATTTAGTCGTCTTGACATGTTAGTTCACAGCTAGGTTAACTTGATTAGAATTTGATTTTACATAAGAAAATTCAAAATGTTTACCAAGGTTCTTTTCGTTGTCGTTCTTATATATATATATATATATATATATATATATATATATATATATATATATATATATATAATTGTTTTCCCATATAAACTCTTCATTTGATTAAATTATTATTTTCTTCTTAAGAAAATCAACTTGTTTACTGAAATGATATTAGAATCAAAGAGGAAAAAAATGCTTAGAAAAAAACTTGAATAATCAACAAAACATTTTCATAGAATAAATATTCATGTGATAATTAGTCCCGCAGCAAAGCACGAAACCAACCAATACCTTTTATAATGTTATCAGTTTTCTTCTGTGTGTGAATTCATGGGGCCTGTCACTCTCTTACTTGTGTCATACGATTCTTCATCAGCCTTCCTATTTCAAGGATATTACAATATTTTTTCTTTTTTTTATATATACATGTATATATATAGGAAGAGATGCTACCCTGTACCAAACTACATTGAATATAAATTCATTACGATGCAATGTTTAGTATACCCCCCAACATCTATACATGCTCATGTCAACAAACACCTCCCCCCACCTTTTTTTATTTGGAAGAGTACATAACCAAAAAACCCTAAAATATACTGACTCAATGGCAAAACATGTCTGAGGATATCACTTTTCTAGGGATTTTGGCATATAATTTTTGAGTTACTGTGATTGTTGGTTACCAAGGAGGTCAAAGTGGTGGTTTTTGATGGGGTTATTCGCTTCTCCTGGACTGAGTTCTGTGTTGCACCTCTTATTCATTTCTCACGATTATTATACAGCTGCGAGAGTTCATCTTTCTGTTTTTTATTGGATATCATAGACAAGGTCTAGAGATTCTCAAGGATTAAAAAATTAGGGAAATAAATATGGTCAATGGCCGGGACAACAACATTCAGCTAAAGCAAGCACCAAGCACGTCGTTCGTGGAAAATGTCGAGGCTCATTTTTTATATTAACACTGACACCAATTATAATGACCGATAGTGAGAGAAATCATATTCATGGATTATAAAAAAAGTAAATCAACTATTGCAACCATATACATGTTTGAATCAACAATCATAGAGTTTCCTTTTCAAATTTCCCCTTTTATTTTCGCAGAGGTGAATTTGCAAGGCTGAAGTTGTGCATTTAGAATGGCTACAATAGAAAAAACAACCTCCAGAACTCCTATAAAATTTTGAGGACGATCGGACAGTCGAAAAAAAGACACGACCCTATTAAGATGTTATTTTGGTTTGACGAAACCCTATCTTGTCCTGAATCTAGTCTTCTCCCACTGGTAAGTAAATATCTTTGCTAGGACATTCATATAATTTTTCCAGAACAGATTTTTATTTAAATGTGATAAATTTGTATTTGACTTCTCAAAATCATCGTCATCATGCCACATCACTAACCTGGGAGACTCTTTAATTGGTTAAACAAAAGAGTAAAAAAAAACGTTGGAAAGGAGGACAAATCGCACTACCAATAATTGGTTAGAGAAGCTTGCTTGATTCACAAGCATCGTCGATAGGTACGTACATCTTTCAGCCGCAAATGTGCAAATTCCTTCCACACCATCGTTATCTTCAGGCAATTATTAAGGAGGAAAGGGAAATCTATAAATAATTGGCAGAGCCGCAAATGATTGGTGGTGAATTATTATTATTATTAGTGCTACGTGGAAGAGCATCTTGTTCTTCGGAGTTTGCTTTCCAACAAGGAGGGCATTATTTTGGGAGCTGGGCAGGATTTTGTGCCGAACAAAGAAACTCCAAACTCCCCTACCCGTGATTTCTCCATGGACCGCATATTTTGGGTATACAAGCAATGAATGAATGTGGTTATTATTGCCTTTCCATAAAGTGGTTTAATGATTGCATTTCAAATTTCATTATGATTATAATTAATAAGAATAAACTAAAATTATAATTAAAGGGTAATCATTGAAAGCATATACAAGGGCATTTTGGAAGCTTTCCCCCCGTTATATAAAGATAACTAATGTTATGCGTGCTCCCCTACTATTTTCATTTCCCCTTAAATCCTCCACGTTAATCATGCATGATGTGTCGCTATTAGGTCTTTTTCTTTTCTTTTCTCTCAATCATTCCCTGAAAATTGTAAGCTGATCATCTCTGTTATTGATATTTCAAATTTAATTTTTATTCTTTTTATTTCTATTTTTTTTCTTTCTCCTCTCATAAAAAAAATATTATTTTTAATTTCTTCCAGACTTTAAATTTGATATATATTATTTTTCTCCAAGATGGTCCTTATTGTTTTAATTTTTCTCCTCACCCTTTTGTAGATGTTTTATTGATTCTCAATTTCATTCTTTAATAAAAATTTATGTTATTATGTTATCCAATTTGGTTCTCATTATTTTGATCTCTAATTATTTTCTTGTCCCTTTTATTAAAGTTTTATTTGGTATCAATTTCATAAATTTTAGCTGATGTAAGAGTGCACGAGCAACATCATCACCACTCAGATAGATGACTAATATATATATAAAATTAGTTGAAATAAATTATCAATACTAAACCTTTATATGTGGGCCATAATTAGAAAACAAGAGAGATTCACGCGGTGCTAGTGTCCAAGGCAATATCGAAACATGAATAGGAAAGGTTGGGAGACCAAGGCGGTGAGGTAGGGGGAGAAGGGTAAGACGAGGAATTTGAAGACACGTTGTGGTTGGATGGATTCCGAACCATATAAGGCACCACGTCTTCAAGCAACCCTCGAGGACCTGTCGCTTCCAAACCGGATTCCTCAGCTGTGCTTGTGCTAGGCAGGGAACCAGGGCTGGTGGCATGCGCTGAGTACTCTTGGGCTTGTTCTGGTGTTTCATGGGCTTCTGAAATGGCTCTTTTAGGCTTCTTGGAAGGCGGATCAAGATGCTGTGGCGGGTCCAATAAGAAGTATGGGTATGCATAGTGTAAATGGAGTCCTTCGTAAGTGATGACGAGTGTCTCTGGATCCTCGCTGGACCTTTCCACCTGCTTTTTCGCACCGCACCGTGGGTTCGTGCACCTGTAATAGCTTCTGTTCCAGCCACAGCACAACTCATGTTACACAAACCTGCGCTCATTTCTAATTTTAATAATTATAGGAGAAAGGGTATTTCTTTATCCGATAATTCTAATTTCATATCTTCTAAATTTGAAAAACTCAAAAGCTTTATTCTATAATTCATAATAAAAATAAAAACTGTTCAAGGTAAAATCCTAGAAAATGAAAAAGGTTTATGGGCTAAACATGCCTATCGCTCCGTTGTATGTTTCGTTTTGTTTTATATTGTGAGGTAGAAGTAATATTAGTAAAAACGATATATGGTAAATAATTATTTTATTTTTAAAGCTAGATTTTTGGTAGAGGAAATATACCAACCAACATTCCTATGAGGATTGAGTGGCATTTGGCAACCTGAGTGGACCATCAGACGGTTCAGATAGTAAGCTTTAAGCAAAAAGTTATTATTATTATTATTATTATTATTATTATTATTATTATTATTATTATTATTATTATTATTATTATTGATAGAAGCAACCAATTAAGTCCTCAAATTGGCACGTATACTGGGTCTCTAAGAAAGAAATCAAGAGATTATTACGAACTCGAAATCTCTTGAAGGTATATAAATTACCACGTTAGTGAATATAACATGTGAAATGTCAATATTCTTGGCCGTGGATGCTTATGCTCTAGCCTTTCCCTCCTTAATTATTTCTTCCACTGACTTCAGTGAAAATAAAAATTGACGTCGAGTTAATTTACCCAAAAAGTTTCACAAAAACCAAAAAATAAAGAGAAGAGAAGAAGATTGAAAAGGGTAATCTAGGTATTTCCTTGGCATTGACCACAAAAGATTTTCAAATGGTTTGATATTAAGATGAAATATGTTTTTTAAATGAAATATCAACACATCCAAGAACATATAAAATTATTACCTTAATATTTTTTTAAAATAAAAATATTTACTAGGTGGTTGCAATTGAAGTAAAAAAGATGATGTAGAAACAATAGCGGCTAAATACTCTTGATTCATGGTCAACTTTATTTGATATTTTATAATATATGAGTTTAAAAAGAAGCAAAGTTATGGATTATACAATAGTAACCGCAGTAATTAATATATAGAAATCAAGGGTATGAACTATAAGGAACATGGTTGAAGTTATATATATATATATATGGAAAAAGGTAATTAAGGAGATGGATAGTTACCTAGGATGTGGGCTGTTCTTGATAGATTTCTGACCGTATTTCCTCCATTTATAACCATCATCAGCCATCCCATGGCCACAGCTCTTCAGTTTTAGAGTGTACTTGTTGTTCTCCATCTTACTCAAACTCTTTTGCAGCAACGAAATTCTGAAAAAGCGATGAAAATATATAAATCATTTAATTAATTTATACAAAAAATCCAAGTTTATTTAAGAGTAACCTAGAGGAGAGTTCAAACTTCAAACCTGGCCTGTGAAGCTGCCTGGGATTGGTCTTTCCGGCTTTTCATCGACAGAGCATTCTCAAAATCTTGGAATGACGGGCCTGAATAGACTTTGGATATGAGCTGGTTAATAGTTTGTTCATTCGTAGGACTTGGCGTGGATTGGTTTTTTTCCGCTGGCAAGAAAAAGAAAGGAGATTCATCATCGAGAAGCTCTCTAACGAGCTCATCTTCACTCTCGTCAAACCACGCGCCACTCTTCATCACTTCTTCCATGTTGCTCTCTCTAACTCGAGCTCAAATAATTAGCTGTGCATCAAGAACAGTATCTATCTCTATCCAGCAGAACAAGAAACCAGAAAGTAATTGGTGATAAGAGATGGGAGTAAGAGAAAGGTTTGTGAGGAGGAGGAGAGAGCGGAGTAGATGATGAAGAGGAATCTGCGTGCCCTCTTTGACTTTTAAAGCAAGATTCTATGCTGTTTATGCTGGACAGAAAGAAAGAGATGTCTTCTGCTTTGACTTTCTAAAAAATTCCAAGACTGTCAAACAGATAACATTTTTTCCAGTACTGGGTCACCGCCACGTTGTTTTTTATGGGGCTCAAATTTCTTCTTCGCGAACTAAAGTAATCGGCAGCATCTACCGTCTAGATTTATAAAAAGGCAAAAATAAAAATAAATTACGATGCTTCCGAGCAAGTAAAAATTGCTGTGGAAAGTTTGGTTGATTGAAGAGTGGTGTCCTCCCATTATATGATTCCGATTGATCAGGCTCCTATAGAAGATAGCTTCACAATTGTTTTTCTTCTAGCACTTTTGTTTTGTCTGAAATTTCATTTAGTGTCCTCTTTGTCTTGTTATAGAGTTATGATGACATAGATGAATCAAGGGGGACCTAAGCTACCTGACCCATGACCCCATTTCAACCAAAGCAAGAGTCAACCACTAAAGAATAATAATAAAAATTATGCATCTCCAAAAAAAAAACCCTTCAATTCTCTAAGTCATTAATTATTCTGATTAAGTGTTGTCGTGTTGGTATCATTCTCTCTCAAATTCTTTAATGGCAGAAATTATACCAAATTTAACAAGAAGATTCGAGGATGACAGCTTTTTAATCGATCAGAAAACATTTAGACATGACACAGCTTCAACGTCTATGGTTGCTATGTCTCTCAATTTAGGAAGAAATTCGACATCACTTCTTCACACAATTTTGTCATATAAATGATATGGGGCCAATTATGAGTAGGGAAGCGTGCGTTTATGGCATAATATATATATATATATATATATATATATATATTTGAAGACGCAATTTCTTGGCAAGTAATGGTGTGATTGTTCTGCATGCGCGCGCGTTATTGCAGTGAAACGTAATTTGATAACAGTGAATTACGTTGATATTTATCAGCAAAAAATAATATTTTTTAATTAGTGATTACCAAAGGAATTACCATATTCTAAGAACAAAAAAACAGCCTCGCCGTTATTCCGTAGTTAATTTCGCCAACAAATCTGATGCGTCAATATTTAAGACAGACTTACCAAAGGTTAATTTACCATCTCTAAATTCTCTTCGGTGAATTCTCTGGAAATATTAAAGTTATAACTAGTAGCACGAGCCTTTCTCTCTCTCTCCTCCTTTCTCTCTCTCTCTCTCTCTTTTTTCATTTTTCTTTTTGCAGAAAATAATATATTGCCCTCATCTAACTATCATTATTATAAATCCAACCACCCCCCAACACTTCGCCTGTTAGTTTCCATGTCTTGGTTCAATTTCTTTTAAAAATTCACAGCATCAAGTAAACAAACCTACCTATTTTTTGTTGCAACTCTATTTTTATGTTATTGTTTGGGTGTTTTTATGTAGCATATATAGTTTATTTGTATGTATGCTTATTTTAAAACTTTTTTCCTAAAAACATCTATTGGATCAATGTATGATTTGTATATGTTAGGGATTGTTTGAGATTTTGAGAAAATTTTATTTGTTTGTAATTTGATGAAATTGATTTTGATTTTGTAATTGAAGTGTGTTATAATAAAATAAAAAATGAGTTATTTGATGAGTCATTTCATATTTTATCAACTTCATTGTTAAGTTGAGAATTTTATAGAATTTGATTTTTTTTGGTGAAAATTGATAATGATTAACGGGTATTATTAAAATAGATTGATTAAATCTGAATTGAACCACTAACAGCTAATTAGTTGGGTATCAATAATTTGTTTTGTTAACACTATTAATTAATACGGATTGTTATCAATATTTTATATAGATTTCATATAAATAATGAGTGATCATTCTTGTATGTATCAAGTTTCACCTGAAGGGTTACATAAGATGAATTATTATAATGAATTTAAGAGTTTTATTAATTACACATTATCTAATCCAAAAAATATTGATGAAGACAATATTAATTAGGCATACAAAGGTGTATAAAAAAAAGATTCTCAATCTAAATACACACACTCTTGTTCTTTATCTTTTGTATCTTTTATGAGCTTGAATTTGCTTTGTTTTTCATAAAGTTTGGTGCTTAATAATTATCTTCAACATGGTTAGAAGATAGTACTAACGTTTATAATTCAATGATGATGGTTTGATTTTTTTCATAGTTAAACATATTTTGTAAAGAGTTTGTCTTACTTTAGAATATTGTCCCTCATTAGGAAGTATATTTCTTATTTACTTGTTGCTCATGAGTCTGTATGCATTGATCACTTTGAATAGCCAAACTGGGTCTACATGCATATAGTTTGTTTTTAGCATTGGATTATTGTAGAAATTTGAATCAATGTAAGCATTGTTTAGATGGGCAGAAGGGTAACGCTTTCATGTTTGACATGGTATTAGTTGTTAGGTACTAATTGAGAAATTTTATACCAATGATATATTTGATAACAATGTTACATCCACTTAACTAGAATCATAAAAACTAATAAGAAGTTTTGTTCAATCATGATGGAATATAAGAAATAACATGTAATTCATCCCATTTAGTATGAACCAATATATAAATTAAATATTAGTCATAAATAATGTAAATTGGTTTGCAATATGAGTTATTGATTTATATTTATAGGTTTAATTTTTTTCAATAGACTCCTATATAAAGGAGGTATTATTGAAGTTTTTTTTAAAGAATAATATAGTAATAATGTTATTTTTTTTAACAAGTTAGATTAATTGGTACAAAAAGATTAGTAGATATAGATATGAATAAAAGCGATACTAGTTCTTATAACAACATTTCTAAAGAACATGAGTACTAGGTAATGACCATGATGAAACTCTTAAAGCATAAACATAATTTATCAACGCATCCTCATCAAGTGTGATGGTGGCTCGTAGAGGGGTTGTTTTATGTGATCAAGATATATACATTATGAAGTATATTGTTTAGAAGTCAGCCCTCAACATATAAGTTTGTTTTCCTTTCAAGCATTATATACCAAAAAACTAAACAACAATGAATTTGGTCTAAATAATTAATTTTAATGAATCAATGACAATTTAGGTTTGCAAATGTTGAGGTTGCTCATATGATAACATTAGTGATAAATTCATTAGTGTAATTACCTTTGTTTCAGTGGTTAGGTTTCCAAAATTCTAGGACAAAAGCCTATGATTGATGTTTGGTTAAAAAAATTCGAGGTTAATTTATATATAAAAATTATTTTTTCAATATTTAACTTATTTATTTATTTTTATTTTAATAAACTAATTATTTTATAAATTTGACATGTAAGGAAAACTTTTATTGAGAGGATACTAAAAATGGTGTGGCCAAGAAAGTGTAGAAGAATCACAATGCTATGATTGAATTTAAATTGTGATATATTTTCTTTAAAGTAGTAAAATATTTTTGTTGTTATCTTATTTGATTTTCTTTTTCTATGGACCAAGTTGAGTGACTTTTTGTGTGAAGCAAAGACAAAAATATATGATTAAGATAAAGACCTTTCAGGTCAGGAAGACATGGTCATGTGGAGGGATTTCAATCTTCGACACATCTTGGAAGGTATATGAGACTCTTATATCCAACATGTGATATGTACAATATTTTTTAAGACTATCATAGTTTGGTTCAAAGAATTGAACCAATGAGATTCATGGTTCTATAACTATCCACACCGACAAGTTTATTAAATTCATTTTAAATACCAATAGGATGACTAGATTCTAATTTAATTATATTTTTTATATAACAATTTGTATTATGAAAATATTTAACTAACAATAGCTTTCATTTGCAAGCTAAGATACACGAGGGCAATTCAAGATCGATGAGTGTTTTATGTTAAAACTCATATGAAGGAGGACATACAAAAAAAGGTGCAATATTTTATGGATAGTCAAATTCAAAAGATCATAGTAAGCTAGATTTGGATATTTTCTAAGATATATATATATATATATATATATATATATATATGTTGACTTTTTTAGGGAAACATATAACACCCAATTGTGTGAGAGACATAGAGATAACCTTTTGACCCATCTTGAACTTGATCTAGAATTATGGTTGAATGTTGTATCTACTAGTCAATCCAATATAAATCATGTTTATGGTATCTCAAACATTATGGTTAAGGATACATAAACAAGCTATAATGTATTAACCATTAATCATCGATTGTCCATGTGATCATATGAGAAAATTCAAATTGATATGACCTAACTTAGGGCTAAGATAGTAGAACTGGGGATAAAGAGAATATCCTCGAGTAGTTGTTGGCAACTCTTCCTACTACATGTGTTTCACCTTGTCGCCCTCCTAATTCTGATGAAGATTTGCTTCCACTCTATCCTCTAACTTTTACCCATTAGATAGATAAATTGTATTTGATAATATTTCTTAAAATTAATAATACAAATTTGCTTTTTTATTTAATTATGTTTTAATTTTTCTAATTGTATTTTTCATTTTATTTTAATTATTATATACAATACCAACAGAATTAGCAATATAATGTGAAATACCAATGAAATTACCCAATATAATAACTCACTCCAAAAGTTATAGAGAGTTTAAAAGAATTACAGAACTTGCTATTATTAGATTTTATTCTTAGCAACATACATGTAAATGTAATTCTTTGATGGAACCAAAACGACATAGTATTCTGTCTAATTTCTAGTTGTGCTTGTTAAAAGTTAAGACAATATTTCACTAGTAGTAGTAGTAGTAGTAAAATATGGGATGCATTTCATATTTTATCTAACTGAATAATATAGGAAAAAGAAAAGAAATTATGTTGTCAAATTGAGTCAATGATGCAGTGGCACATAAGCATTAGCAGAAAGAGACACCCAAAATTAATTAAGCAAATACCTACTCGATAAACTCAATGATTCAAAATCAACCACCATGGAGGTGGTTGTGTATGCAATTCAGCCGTAGAATTTTTTATCTTCTGGGTGGTTGCTTCAAAGTGAGGGAGGTGGTGTCTGCATCTGGCTTTGACTTTTGTGAGTCCTAGAAATGCCAAGGACACTCTGGTTGACTGTCAGAGTGGGCTTAGGTTAGCTTGGTTTCCAAAGGGAGGTGGGGAGTGGGCGCAGTGTTTCCTCGTGGACGTTTTCTCGAAAGTCAACCCTTTATAGGTGGGACCATCTGGTCTCAGAATTTCACGTGTGGAGATGAATGGAGTAGCTCGACCTGTTCCCGTCTTGCGCGAACCCCTCTCTCCCGTGCTTAACCTTCATCCGAGTCACTGACGATGTACCTAACAACACCTACGAGATTAGCCTTTCGATAACATCAGAACCGATTATGAATTCATCTGTAATCATTTTTATTTTTATTTTTATTTTTATTTTAACTAGATGAATGGTTACCTCAACTCGTGTCTTAGGTGATTCCAAAACAAGTTTTAAGAGTATCATAATAATTATTTATATTTTTATATGTATCTTTATAAAATAAATTTTCAATTTATATTTAAATTAATATCTTTTATATCTTTATTACTACTACTATTGTTGTTGTTGTTTTTGTTATTTTTTTATTGATAGTTATTTTATTTAATATTTTGTATGCATTTAAGTTTTGAAGAAATTATTTTAATTCAACTATAATTTTATTTTTATGTAAATGAGATTTATTTTTAAAAAATATTAATTTTTGAATAATAATTATAATATGTATGACCTTATATAATATTTTATTATTTATTTATTTTTTATAATCAATTCTTATTGTCTATTTCTACTATCGTTTAATTAAATAAAAATATAATTTTGTTAAAGAAAATTATTAAACACAATAAAATCAAATGTCTGAATTGCGATATCAAATATCTTAATCTATATCTATCTCTTAGCTTGTTTTATTTTCATCTTTATTTATCATTTATGATTTATTTATTTATTTATTTATTTATTAATACACATAGTTCTCAATTTATTTGATTAGATTCATGCATAAGTTTTTCAATTTGCAATTCATTTTTTTTATATATATAAAAATTAATTGAAAGATCTACGTATATAATTTTTTTTTAAAAAAAGCCATTTAGTTAAAATATCATGATGAAGCCAAAATGTGTAATAAAAACACTAAATATGCGTCTATGGAGTACATATTGGGCTCAACTAAATATGGCTTGTGGTACTCTTTTCGGGGCCTGTATAATAAATACTTGGGCCTTCTGATTGTTTGGGCTCAGCGAAATAATGAATATTTTGTTGGTCCAACAATCAATTAAGAAAATGTTATCTTCCTTATAACATAACAAACCATTAATCAGAATCTCTAACGATTAGATAAGTTTTCTAGTTACAATAAAATTAGAAGCTAATTTATATAGACACACACATACATTTGTTTGATTAATTGTTTCTTTATCGATTGTCTAATCTTGAAAGCACACACGTAACTTTTTATTTGTTTTGTGAAAGGAGGGGTGCTTAGAATTACCTTGAGGATTTGGAAAGAATTACCACGCTGCAGAATGGAGGAGTCTAATGGAAACTGTGAGCGAAAGTTCACTAAACATGATATGACCTTCTGCCATTAATAAATATATGTGAGTAGTTGTGAAGTTGGGTGATATTTCGCATTACTCCACCAAGAACAGTGTCGGAGGACTGGTTTGTAGTAATTTCCGGATTAGTATTAAAAAATTATTTTATCTAAAAACTTAACGTGTTAGAATAAAGCACTAAGGTCCATCCAAACCACTAATTATTAATTAATAGAATAAAGTACAATTGCGTTGTGGTGTCAAAAATTACAAGTTTTCATAGCTTGAAGTTATCGAGTTACATATGATATCATGGCATCACCTTTTTTAAAATGGTGAGACATAGCTGGAACATGCCCTACGCTACATTTGATCTGCAAGTGCAATATTAAATATTATTTGTTATGGTTTAGGGCTAGGGTAGTGTTTATGGTTTGTATTTGGGGTTAGTTTGGGCTTAAAATTAGGATCAGCTTACAGTTTGATTTTAATATTAATATACTATTTTTGAATTCTATCCCAGGTTATATAAAAACATGAGTTCGACAACTTAACGTTATTAATAGAATGGGGTTTATGGATGATTGTAGCTCGCATTGGAATTTATTATAGAATCAATGCTTTAAAAAACAATGGAAATGTTCACCTCCATTGAGTGATGAACGCCATTAATTAATCTCATTGACCTTTACAAATACAAAGAAGATTGAAAAATATAGACTTCAGATGGCAATGGCCACTATACTGTGCTCTTCTATCCTTTATAGACTCTTTTACCAGGGTTTTTACTATGGTTAGCTATGCCCAACAAGTTTTGCATTTTCTGGGTAAATTTCTTTTATCATGATGCATGAAGATATATATCCATTTTGAAATTCTAGAAAATAAAAGTTAGCTATGGAGGGTTATGGTGCATACCCTATTCATTGGATGATTTGTTTCCATCGGTGGCAAGGAATGATTAAAGCAAAGTTTGAGCAAAAAGCATGGCAGGACTCGATCTTCTATTGAATAGTATGGATTATCTGTCATATTAGGAACTTCATAGTTGAAGCAACCATCCTAGCTAGATTAAGATGGTATTTTTTGTGTTTTTCATGTCACAATTTAGCATCTTGGATTCATTCCTAGGAGCCTAGTTTCATTTATATTGTTATGGATTTGCCATGAAACATACCATATCTCTTCTTTATTTATGTTTTTTTTTTGCATCCACCATATATTTGACCACCTTATTCTAAATATGTGGAATTGCTGTGAAGACTAATGAAATGACATCTTAAACCCTTAAAAACATTTCAGCCATTCAAAACCCGGTCCTAATTAGATGAGCTAGCTAGCGCAGACATCATTTTCCGTTCAGTGGACACATCGTTCTCCTCAGAGAGTTTCCAAAAAGCAACTTCACCAACAAAACACGCCAAGTACGGATGGTTTTGGTTGTGGTCTTCTTCTCTTAGAGAGATCATCTTGAACTCATTAATCGAACACGAGAGTTCACTAGTGGCCCAGGATATTAACTTGTGGAAACATCGCATGATGATGCTGAGAATTGAGTTGCAATATTGACCAGAGAAAATGGTTGACGTGAACCTACTTTTATATATATATCATTGCTTACATGAAAATCATTGTGTCATATAATTATGATGGATATAATATTCCTTAGTTTGAAAGACAGAATAGGTAGAGTATTTTGTTAGAAAATAATATAAATTATATTTCGGTGTTTTACCTAATAGTTTAAGGTTTTAGATGAGATGGTTCTTTGATATGGTATCAAAACATTGTTGACCCAGCAGTCATGAGTTCGAATCTCACCACCTCTATTTTATTTGATAAAAATCAAGCACAATGTAGTGTAGGTCTGTGCAGGTTTCAAGTCCAAAAAACTTTCACTTAAAAAAATGTATTAGAGAATAATATAAATCATATTTTAGGATTTCACCTAATAATTTAAGTCTTTAGGTGATATGGTTTCTTAATATATTCTCTCCAGAAAAAAAAAAAAAAAAAACAAGAAGAGGGAATATGTATTAAGTGATGAAGGGAAGTAACTATATAAGTGGCTAGCTCGTACGTACCTGCAAGGGTTTCAACCAAGGTTGTCAATGCCGTTCCGGTCTTTCTATTGGAACGGGACGTTCCGGTTTTGGAGCGTTTCGGCGTGCCATTTCGGGGTTGTACTGTTCATATATAATTAAAATATTAATTTAACAAGCATAATTAAAATTCAAGATAAATTAACTTTAAATTATACAATATAAACACAAAGTCAAACAAACATAATTTCAAAATTAGAAGAAGAAAAAATCACAAGTTAATCAAAATAAAAAGAATTTTAAGGCTGGAACGGCACACCCAGAACGGTACCAAGACGTTCCGGCCAGAATTTGACCGGAATTTTCAAAATGGGCCGGAATTACAAACACGATGATATTTTGTCTCGGTTTTTTTAACGGCACAAAACATTCTGACCGGAATAAAATGGAATTGACAAGCCTGATTTCAACTAACCAGCTGCTCTAGAAAGCTACAGCCTCACCTCTGCTCTAGAAAGCTACGGCCTCACCATGTACGCTTGAATCATGGTATATCGTAAATTGGTGGAGGAAAGAAGTAAAATGAAGGCGGTGTATGGTAAATTCAAAAGGTGAAGTGGAATCACAGTGATTAAGAAAAATCACATGTTTATTTTCAGGAACATTGCTGTACGTAGCGGTTTCTATCTATTCAATCAATCACCATTGTGTTATCATTAACACAAAATACTTATCATAATTTGCATGCTTGGGAGGGAAGGCAGCCATAGATTGAGACACGATCCGGGAACTTAACCTAAAATAAGCCATTGGCCTAACCGTTGAGTATACCAAATCAATAATCATGCAGTTTATGGGATGTTTACAAAACCATAATTCATATTTTTGGATTCTTTACTGTGTTGAGAGCTTTAATTGGTTCCTTTATACAACTTAATTCGAAATGCAATGTATACCATCTTATAATTACGTAATAAAACAAGGGGTTTTGGTTTCAAGTTACCAGTACTTGGCTTTCTCCTCTCGTTTTCAAACGTGAATTTAATTGGAAGTTACGATAAAAAATCTAAACGTAAAACTCTCAAAACTATATACTCATACTCTGGCAAGAAAAATGAAATCACCGCCTTAAGAATTAATTGAATAATCTACTTTGGAGTCTGTTGCTAAATGTATCCATAAGAATCTTGGACTTTGGTAAATAAATAACTAAGATATGTACTAGGAACGAAAATAATTGCCTTGCAAGAGACAATATGGGCGTGTGAGGAAGCTGGTAGGCATTGAAAAAACGCACCAGTATATGTGACCTATGAACTAGGAATAATCTAACTTTAATTTGTTTGAGAGAGAGAGATGTTGGATCATTAATCCAACGTTGGGCTTATATGAGAATAATTATGTGTTTGTGGACTGTCAAATAAGATGAAGCCTAATTAAAAATGATCTGCTAAGTATTTTTTAGGCAATTGAGTTTTGATGTATCTAATAGGGTGTGGACCTTTAATGTGTAGAGATTACGGGGTTATTCCTATTTTAGTAATGAGCTAAAATAGAAATACCAAAGGGTGGGAATGCCAAAAGGCATGAATAGCAAAAGGCACTTGGTTGCCTATATATATGATCATGGTTCCCAGATTACAGGTTCTACATTCTCACACTGACATCCCATTATCAGAGAGAAAATAAGGCTAAGGTTAGAGAGAATCAAAAGGCTCTCTAAGGTGAACGTGTTAATCTGGAAAGCCATCCGTACGACTCTAGATAGCGACTTCCGGATATGGATTCAGGTACGCTTCCGCTTTATAGTTTATGCAATTTATGCGTTCTTGATAATTTGACATGAATATCAATTTCTATATGCTATGAAATGCTAGATCTAACAATAGCATGAGCTGAACTCTTTCTGTTCGAATTATTAATGTAGTTATAGGGTTATTTTGTTGTTGCAGTAGTCTACTTCATGAGATCCAAAAAGGAAAGGTGATTCTGGTAATCAAAATTTTATTAGAGAGTTAATGAAAAATCTTACTTTATCAACACTCTAAAATTCAGCTCAACCAAGAAAAGCAAAGCTGAGGAGACAAGTGTGACCACCTCAACTGTCACCTGCAGCAGATGAAGCTCCTTCATTAATCTTCCTTGTTTTCTACACGATAATCTTCTCATCACCTAATCTATTTCTCTATATAATACGTTCGATTGGTATCTCCAAACAATCAGCACCCATTACTAGCTTCCTCCCCCTTCAATTTCTTCCATACCACACAGTGTGCGAGAGACATATTCCAAGAGAAAGCAGAGAAGAGTCCGAAATGGCCAACTCTCCGCGTCCCATAATATTGCCTTCAATGGCAGCTCTGCAGCTCTTTTCTTTTTTCATTTTATCTTCAGTGCCGGACTTTGCAGCGGCGTTAACAAGGCAGTACACGTTCAATGTACCTTAATCTTCTTCAAAGTTTTTTTTTTTTGCGAATTCTAATTCATTTTCTCCCCCTATTCTAATTCTTTTTTTCTTCTTTCTGATATGAATACTAAAAGATCAAATACCAAAATTTTACGAGATTATGCCACACAAGGAGCCTAGTGACAGTAAATGGACAGTTCCCAGGTCCTCGCTTGGTAGCAAGGGAAGGTGATCTAGTACTAGTTACTGTGATCAATCATATTGCTGAGAATATTACCATTCACTGGTATGAATATGTATAGTATATCAAACACAATTATATTAATTTATATGTTATTGCATTATATATATATATATATATATATATATTTATGTGGCTTCGAAGTATTGGCAAATATCACGGCCGAAGCAGTATTTTTTACCTGATTGTCTTGAATGAGGGAGCAGGCATGGAGTAAGGCAGCTAACAAGCGGTTGGGCAGATGGTCCAGCTTACGTAACACAATGTCCCATACAAACTGGCCAGGCATATACGTACAATTTCACCATCACTGGGCAGAGAGGAACACTATTGTGGCATGCTCACCTTTCATGGCTGAGATCATCCCTTTATGGACCCATTATTATTCTGCCAAAGCTCAACGAGTCGTACCCATTTAAGAAACCCTACAAGGAAATCCCCATTCTTTTTGGTAATTCATTAATTATCAAGTATGGCATATCAATGTATCATTTTCTCTCTCTCCCAATATCAGGTCTATGCTATTGAACAGAGAATAGATCTCTAATGAATTTGAGATTGCAGGAGAATGGTTTAATGTAGACCCCGAAGCTGTAATTGCCCAGGCTCTTCAAACCGGGGCAGGTCCGAATGTTTCAGATGCGTACACAATCAATGGCCTTCCAGGGCCTTTATACAATTGTTCTACTAAAGGTAAAATATCACTTGATGATGATAAGTAGTGGCTGCGCCGGCCTGTTCAGTTTTTTTAAGATTTTGCAAGGGGAAAATGCGATTGATATTCCACCTAAAACATGCAATAGTGTAATGTTGCGAGAGAAAGGTCAGAATTAAGGACATGTTACTCATGCACGAGATATATATAGTTTTATCTAATAAACAAAACATAATTAATATTAATGAGTAAACATGATTGTATAGTTAATGATTACGATTATTATCTTTAATCTGGATTAGTTGCAATACCATCGTCAAAGGGCAAATTAAGATATGTGTTGGATGGAGTGTAGCATTCACCCATGCAAGAAACGGCATCCATAATCTACGCAAATCATAGTACAGATGTCATTTTCTTTCTTAAGGAGTGTGATCGAGATTTTATTAAAAATAAGTTAAAAGCTGGATTTTCAAAGAAGTTGAATTTTGATATATCCAGTAAATATCAACGTGGCTTGCAGATACATACAAACTGAAGGTAAAGCCAGGAAAAACCTACCTTCTCCGACTAATCAACGCTGCACTCAACGACGAGCTCTTTTTCAGCATTGCCAACCACACTCTCACCGTCGTTGAAGCTGACGCCGTTTATGTCAAACCTTTTGACGCTGACACACTCCTCATCAGTCCAGGACAAACTACAAATGTTCTACTCAAAACCAAGCCTCATTTCCCTAATGCAACCTTTTTCATGCTCGCTGGACCTTATTTCTCAGGCCAGGGGACCTTTGACAACTCTACCACTGCTGGTGTCCTGGTTTATAAACATCCATCTAGTAATAATCACTTTCCCTCACTCAAACCAACTCTGCCTCCAATCAATGCTACTGGTTTTGTTGCAAATTTCACCAAGAAATTCCGTAGCCTAGCCACCGCCAAATTTCCAGCTAATGTGCCACAAACAGTGGACAGGAGATTCTTCTTCACTGTGGGACTTGGGACTAGCCCGTGCCCCAAAAACACAACCTGTCAGGGACCAAATAATAACACCAAATTTTCTGCTTCCATCAACAACGTGTCGTTTGTATTACCCTCTTTAGCTCTTCTCCAATCCTACTTCTTTGGACAGTCAAATGGTGTCTTCACCTCCGATTTTCCTCAGAACCCAGCAACACCATTCAATTATACAGGTGCTCCACCAAATAATACCATGGTTAGCAATGGTACAAAAACTGTGGTGTTAAAATTCAACACGAGCGTGGAGGTGGTGCTGCAGGGCACGAGTATACTCGGTGCTGAAAGCCACCCACTCCATCTGCATGGTTTTAATTTCTTTGTGGTTGGACAAGGTTTTGGCAACTACGATCCCAACAAAGATCCTTCCACTTTTAATTTGGTTGACCCTGTTGAAAGGAACACGGCAGGAGTTCCTGCTGGTGGTTGGATCGCTATTCGCTTCCTCGCGGACAATCCAGGTGCGTTATGCTAAGTGTATTATTCCCAATATTGTCAGTTAATTAGTACTTGACTATAGCATAATTTCTCGTATGTTAGTTCTGTATATATTTTTCTTATAATTACTTGATAAAAATTGCTGATCGACGACAATATATATTGATTTTGTGTGAAATTGTGATCAGGGGTGTGGTTCATGCACTGCCATCTTGATATCCACACAAGCTGGGGGCTACGAATGGCATGGATAGTCTTGGATGGACCCCAGCCGAATCAAAAATTACCACCACCACCTTCTGATCTTCCAAAGTGCTGATTGTGGCTGGTCACTGGTCCGGATCGGCATCCCATCATTTATGAATTCTTGGTTTTAATGTCTTGGTTTTTTTTTAAGTTAATAATTATGAGACTTTTTTGTGCATAGGAGAGAAGGCGAGGCTGGTAAAATTAAGAAAACAAAAGAAAGAAAGGGGTTGATTCTGCCTTGTTTGTTTGTCACTCTTTGCTAGTGGGTTTGGTCGAGAGTCAAATTAAAAACTGAGATACGAAAGAACAGCTCAGTTGTAAACGTCGGATGGATTAATCAATAATTATTTATTCGATATCTGGCTCACCTACCTCAAACATTCCTTCCAGTGCCTCCACGATGAATCGGACTTTCCCTCTCATGATTACTATTTTGCTTTAGTTCTAACTAAAGCTGAGTTTTGACATCTGATTGACGCTGAGGAGCTAACAGACTTAAATTTTTGGATTGCCCTTGCATGGCCACTCAAAGAAATTAAGACAAACCCCACATTCAAACAGGGAATGAAGTTCAGTTTCTGATAAGTTTTAAAAATACTATTACATTAATAATTTCGTGTATAAACCTATCATCAGTGGAATACTGGTAGAATAACCCGATCTAATGATTAGATGACGAGTTGTGAAGGTTAACCTGGATGATCATAGAGTTGACAATTTAAAAAATAAATAAAAATGGTTATTTTAGTTTTAAAATCAATGGGTTGAATGCTAGTTTTTGATCAGATTAATTGAATTTCTTTTATTTAAACTTTATATGTAGACCCGGGTTTGATTCTTGACTGGATAATTTCTCATAATTGCATCTTTTAGGCAGAAACCGCAAATCGCTAGAGAAATGATAAAAAAAAAAAAAATATTAGGTGGGATTTCTTCACGTGCTCGCACTTTATAATTAGGCATGGCAAGATGGAAAACCTCCGGCCAAAAGATTTTGGATAAAACGACGAGGAACTCTCTCATTACATTGAGGAAACTTGCATGTGATTAATAAAAGCAAGCTTCCACAAGCTAGGTAGATATACAACTGATAGGCTAGACATGTGTGTGCTCTGGTCATGTGTGTGCTCTGGTTATTCAGTGTTCGTCTCGCAAATGATGATCAAAGCTAATCCTACAAAAAAGTTAGCCAAATCCAATCATTACCACAAATGATGATCATTAATTTGTGGAAATTTTACCGTTGCATAGATAATATTATGAAATTATTTTATCTAAAAACTTAAATTTATAAACAGTTTAGGTTTCTCGTTAACAGAATTAACTATACAGACAAATAGAGGGTAGAAGGGACATCAGCTACCTCACGGTCATCCCACTGCAGAAGAGAGGAGGGTCCAAGTTTTTAATGCAGATCTGGACAAACCAGATCGTTTGTCAACATACATTCCAGTCCGCCGTTTAAAAAATCGAGGTAAATTTTTTATATTTATATTTTTACTTTTTAAACTAATTTTGATTAAAAAAACATCCATAAACTAATCACGTAACTCAAAACAATTATAAATTGATTTAAAAATATAAAATGAAATCGAATAAAAAATCTTGCGACCCGACTTATTTTTTCAACCAAGATAAATTTCTAAAAGTGTATTAATAAAACTCCTTTTAGTCTAATGTTCACTGCCACGAATATTATTTTTTTATTGGACTGTAGCCAAGTAAAAAACAAATTCTCTTCATTACTATCTTTATTTGACTTTTTTTCCCATTCCTTGAACTCAAAAAATAAACTTTGAATCAAAACTAGAATTATAGAATGACTGGGTTTTATTCATAAATCTATGATCCACCTTACTGAGGTAGACTTGTTTTAATTAATAGACAAATTAATAATTAATAAAACATAATTACACCTCAATAATAATTTAATAAATAAATAATGCAGCTTACAAAATATGAGATGGCAACCTTTCAAGATTGATTATTCTCTCCCCGCCAAAAAATATTTAATCGTCACGACTATATTGGACTTTATTAAGTTTGGCACAAAAATACAATTTGTGTGCACAATTATTCAATATACAACGCTAAATAGCTAAGCTTTATTTTGATTCATAGTTATCTTTCAAAAATATATGATGCATGCATGTGGCAAATGAAGTCAATATGCGTGAATCATTTCTATATGATGATGATGATGATAATAATGATGATGATGATGATGATAGTAGAGTTTATTTTACATGATTTTTATATAATCACTTTTGATTTGAAATCATAATTTAAAAGTTTTTTTCTATTAATAATTTAGGATAAAAACACGTTAAGACAATTTTAAATTAGAAACATGTTTGGCAAAAATGATTCAAAACAACTTTCTTAAAGAAAACAAAATTGTAGTAAAGTTAAAATTCATAAATTAAAAGTTGAAATCTTCATGTTTTTTATTAAATCAAATTTCTTTATTTAATTTTGCAACACATCTTTATTTAAATAAAAAATTATCTCTAAGCAAATATACTTACAAGTCTCTGTAAATCAAAAGTCAAAGTACAACTTGAATCAATTTACAAATATCATACCAAATATAATCTTAATCATTGGATACATATGCTTCTAGGTGTGAACTCATGTAAATTTTGTGTTTATAAAGCAAAATATTTCCTCCTTTTTTAATGTATATAAGAGTTCAATACAATCTTTTAGGAACGGATGGAGTGAGCAAAAAACAACTTGTGTGGAAGATTCCCAAGCAAATTTGGAAGCCCTTATGATCACCGATCAAATCAAGTACAAGTTGGTGCTTGCGAGCGATTACGTTACGTGGTGTGAAATAAATACTTCACCACCTTCTTAAAAAGAGAAAAATCATACGAGTTAGAAAGAAGCTAATTAATAAATTCCCAGGGAAAATCAACTTTTTAACTGGATTTTGGTGGGTCGGATAGGTTACCAACCACCAACCATTTATATTCGAAGACACTTCATTTAATTGGGTAGACTACTAGGTAGTTATGACTTCAATCCTTCAAGAAGCAACTGCGTTTTATGATTCTCTGCTCAGTGATAGGATGACAATCACCGACAGGGGCCTCATCGTCAGACTTTTTGAAACATGAAAAGTTTCGACCTAGTCTGATAATTAAAATCAAACTGTATCTTTATATGAATTCTTATCTCTAAAGTGACCCATCAATATCTTGAAGAATAAGTGTCGTGACGCTGCTAACTTGTGAAAACTCAGTTGACAAAAACGCTTCGTACGTGCAGGATATAAGGAATTCTAGAAGAACCATGCCGCTAACTAAGTGCCAGAGAGTTCAACTGTTGTTAATAAAAAGCAGAGACGATTCCCTGTCCTTTCATCGACCAGCCCGCGGCAACGTGCTAGTCGAAGGGAGTGCTTGGAAATATGTTTTGGAATCGTTTTTAAAAAAAATTAAAAAAAGTTTATTTTTTATTTTTTATTTTAAATTATTTTTTTTAAATATTTTCATATGTTAATATTAAAAATAATTTTTTAAAAATAAAAAATATTTTTAAAAATAATTTTAATTACACTTATTAATAGAACAACATAGCCCCCGCTTTTGCAATTTCAGGCAGGTGATTGAAGGGAAAATGATAGGAAAAGAAAAATCCCAATTGATTTCTTGAAAAGTCTATTCAATGAAAGTTTTTGGTTGATATATTCACCGTCAACAGCTGACCACTTTCGAAAATAATAAATGAAGGGTAGACACGTTTCTTTCAATGACTATACAAGCTAGAGATGGAAGGAAGATTCACCACCACAATATTATTTGAGCTCATCTTAATTCACAGAGAGACATGGAAGGACAAAAGGGTAGAGTGTGTGTTACAGGGGGGGCTGGGTACGTAGCCTCGTGGTTGATCATGAAGCTCCTGGAGCAAGGCTACTCTGTCAACACGACCGTTCGACCTCACCCAGGTAAGCTTTCTGTTTATTTCTCCCATGTTAGTGTTGAAATTCTGAAAGAATTCTGGAAAAATTGGAAATACAGCTACTGTAACGATTTGTACGGAGAAATGGATCAAAGAACAACAAACACGCACTGTAGCGATCAAATTCTGGGAATGAACAATTTTCCAGAATTTGATGGAAAATTTCCAGAAAAGAAAGAACTTAAGAATTCTGTAATTTTGAGAATTAAAGTAACAAGAACATGGGCAGAATATTTCGTTGTGGTTACTGCCATCCCATCAAATTTTATTTATATAGGAATCAAAAAATACAACGGCTATAAAATTCAAAATTCGGTTACAATTTCCTATTTAACAATTGTTGACCATAAACTGAAATTAACTAAAAACATTGACTCAGAACACTTAAACATACTTATTACAATGAGAATTCAATCATAACAACTGATTCTTCAATCTTCGATTCTTCAATCTTCAATTCTCCTGCGTCAGCTCCTTGTCAGCTTGCTTTGGCAGTTCTGGAATCACCTCAGGTTTCAACAGTTAGGGCTCATGAAAAATATTTTATATATTTCTTCCTATACTTGAGGAGTTGAAATCACAACAACAACAATTTTAGGGGTGTCAATAAAAAAAATGTCTATAATTGATCAAGGGGTGTTGTTTGTACGATTTATCCGTTCAATATTGAAATGCTCTAATTCACCAGGTGTTTTAGCTAAACCCAAGTATATCAAAAACAAATTCTCAATATATTTATTAACTTTGTGCTGTATATGTAAGCAGAACACAAGAGGGACGTTAGCTTCCTGACAAGTCTACCAGGAGGATCGGAGAGACTACAAATCTTCTATGCAGATTTAAGTGAACCCAGCGACTTTGACGTGGCTATTAAGGGATGTGTTGGTGTTTTTCACGTAGCTTCCCCAACTCTAGATTTTGGAAATGGAGAGCCTGAGGAAGTGGTGATCCAACGAGCAACTGATGGAACATTAGGAATCTTGAAAGCTTGCTTGAACTCAAAAACAGTGAAACGAGTTGTCTGCACTTCTAGCGCATCAGCGGTAGTTTTTAATGACAGTGGTGCGGAGATGATGGATGAAACTTACTGGAGCAATGTTGATTATATCAAAGCCTCAAACCTATCCATAGGCCCTTACTTTATTTCGAAAACTGTAACGGAGAAGCGAGCTCTTGAATTCGCACAAGAACATGGATTGGACCTTGTAACCTTAAACCCAACCTACATTCATGGCCCCTTCATCTGTCCAAACATGCCTGCTTCAGTTCGCATGTCATTGGCAATGGTGCTGGGTGAGTTCTCTTTTTGTTTTATAGAACATTCGTATTTGGTTCGAGATAATTTTCTTTTATGATTTTCTGAGAGCTGCGGGCATCGTTTCAGGTGATCATGAACAGTACAAGCTGCTCATTAGCATGCCCATGGTGCACATCGACGATGTAGCTAGGGCACATATTTTCCTGCTTGAAAATCCTGAAGCAAAAGGGAGGTACATTTGTTCTTCAGACATGGTAACAATCGAAGAGATGTCTAAATTCCTTTCTGCCAAGTATCCTGAGTACTCAATACCAACATTAGAGTGAGTGGTTTTCATCCCTTCATCCTTCACTCAATCGTAAAATTCGAAAACTAACAGAGTGCTTGTCGATGTTTCTTTTCGGCAGATATCTAAACGATGTTGAAGGCTTTAGAGTCCCTGGTGTATCCTCAAAGAAACTACTGGATTCTGGTTTCAAATTTAGGTATGGGCTTGACGAAATGTTTGCTGGAGCCATTCAATGCTGCAAAGAAAAGGGTTTTCTCTAGTTCAATTTAGTACAAACTGGCCACCTGCCCATGGGCTACTGCCAGGCGATTGCCCGAAACCTATTTTATTTAATGTTGTAATAATGAAAATTTCTGTTTAAAGGAATTTCAAGTACCTTATCGGATATTTATTTTATCTAAAAAATTCAATACTCTAAGCTTTACGAGAAATATAGATCTTCATTTACGAAAAATCTTGTCTTCTTCATCTATTTCAACAAGATAGCAGGATCAATAATGTGAGGTCGATAAATTGCTACTTCACTCCATGTTTTTTTCACGTTCCATCTTTCTTGAGTTGAAATACACGAAACTAAATTATTCTGATTTCTATACATAACTAAAAATTTCAGCTATATGTGATTCCATAATGTAGAGTAGACATGATTAGAATATCTGTGTTTCAAAAATATTTTAAAAAAAAATTAAAATAATTATTTTTTATTTTTTATTTAAAATTAAAAAAAATGATGTTTTTATATCAATTTTATGTACTGATATCAAAAATTAATTTTTAAAAAATAAAAAAATATTATTTTAATATATTTCTGAACAAAAAAATATTTTTAAAAACAAATTCAATCACCCTAATAAGTAAACTTAACGTCAATATCATCATTTTTCTCTAATCAATAAACTCAGTTTTTTATCTTCCAGCACGCTCTAATGACACAGCTCTTAACCACGAAAGTAATTAAAATCATTCAATATAATCAAAAATATAAACATTAGTTCGTATTTGCATCTGAAATATTTGATGGTTCCTTGCGCTATTTCCAAGACCCTAACTGAAAAGACAGCTCTTGAACTCGCTGAGGAGCATGGACTGGAGCTAGTGACAAGAGTCCCTTCCTATATTCATGGTCTCTTCATTTTCCCGAAGTTCCCTGGCTCATTGCACGCATCATTTGCTCTGATGCGCCCTTTATTCTATGATAAATTCAAATTTTTAGTGATTTTCTGAAGGAATTCTTGCGTTGGATGTTAGAATGAAAGGATTGAAGAGCAATGCTGAGTCATCATCCAAGCTGGCACCTGCACAAAACAGAATTACAGAATTGATGAATAAAGCTGCAGATAACAGGCACAACAAAATCATGTAACAACTCTATTAGACAAAGCAGCAGCTAGCCGTAATACCAGACATTGTACATAACAAGAAATGATTCTTGTTATACACCTGTCCAATGAGCTGATGCCAAGTGTAGTAGCCTGCTGCTATAAATGTATCTCGTTCCAGCTCTCTTAGTGTGCTGTGTAAAATATTGAAAGAGAAGAATAGAAAGTTTTAGTTGCAGTAAAGGATTCCTTCTGCATTTGCTTGTATTCAAGCTTATTTCTTGTTTTCAAAGTTGGTATCAGAGCAAGTGACTAACGTCCATGACTTCATCTCCAGAAAAATCCTCTCAAAATGAAAACTCAGCCACCACAACAAATACAGCCCAAACACTGTCAGCTGCACCTCCAAATTCATCAATCTTCCAAAATTTAGCCCCAATCACACTTAAACTAGATAGAGCAAATTACTCTTTCTGGCGATCCCAAGTCACTCCAGCACTTCGTGCACATAATCTTGAAGATTATGTTCTTGGCAACACACCATGCCCATCACAGTTTGCAAATGTCTCCTCTGGCTCTGAGTCAAGCAGACAAATTAACCCCGACTATAATATTTGGGTTCGTATGGATCAAGCCATCATGAGTTGGCTTCTCAACTCTATTTCAGAATCCATGTTTGGGCATATAGTTCGATGTAATACCTCTCGAGAGGTTTGGCTCACTCTTGAGACCCTTTTTAATACTCACTCAAAGGCTCGTATCCTCCAACTGAGGTTCCAACTTCAAACACTCAAAAAGGGAAATCTGTCCATTGGAGACTATATGTTGAGAATGAAATCTCTAGCTGAAACTATAGTCTCTGCTGGTCAACAAATATCAGATGATGAACTGATATTATACATCCTTGGAGGACTTGGCCATGACTATGATTCTGTTGTAGTTAATCTAACTTCACGACATGATCAAGTAACTCTCCAAGAGGTCCAGTACATGCTGCAAAGCCAAGAAATGAGGCTTGAGCAGCTCAACAGTCCTCTGACTTCTGATAATCTTACACCAAGTGCCAACTTTGCCACACAGTTTCGTAAATCACTGAATTTTCAAGGCTTCAATGGATATCCATCCAATTCTTCAGGTCGTAACTACACACCTGGTAGAAGCCGTGGTAGAGGAAGGTGGAACAGGAGCAACAGATCTCCTTTGTGTCAACTATGTAACAGATCTGGACATATAGCATTAAAATGCTACCACCGTTTTGACATTGCTTATCAAGGCCAGAATAATCCCAGTCAAGGCTTCAGACCTCCACTGCCCAATCAACATGGAAACCATGACAATCAACAGGCCTATTACTCTTCATCAAATGCCTCAACCTCTGATAATGCATGGTATCTTGACAGTGGAGCAACCAATCATATAACAGCAGACCCTTCAAACTTGCATTCCAAGACAGACTACAAAGGTAACTCTCATCTTCTCATAGGCAATGGCCAATCCTTACCCTTCACCACAAATCACCAATTGAGGTACTACTTCGTATTAAACCCAATCTCAAATTCCTCAAAGTATTCGGCTGCACATGCTTTCCCCACTTGCGAGATTACAATAATCACAAGTTGGATTTTAGATCAACTAAATGTGTCTTCATAGGCTATAGTCCAAATCACAAAGGCTACAAATGCCTCCACCCCTCAGGTCGAGTTTACATAACTCAAAGCATTACCTTCAATGAAATTGATTTTCCATTTGCCACTGGTTTTCCACACATACATCACTCTCAGTCCATCCCTCCCTTTACTGCTCAGCCTATTCAACTCCATTCCTGGTTACCCTTCTTAACTACCAACTTGCAGGATTCCACTACTTCTTCTTGCTTTGCTGATACTGGCTCCACACAGCTGCACTCTGAAGGTACTCCACTCCTCTCTATGCATTCCTCATCACCTGCACGTCCGTGTCCTCCCACACCACCAGTCCTTCATCACAACTCTCCCCAGCCTCAACCTATCACTACTCTTCATCCCTCCAACCCACCATCACATCCCATGATAACTCGATCCAAACTTGGCATCTTCAAACCCAAAACCTACATTGCTTCCATTCTTCGCAATCCACCATCATCTGCCAATCTTGTTAGTACCCCAGATTCTGTGCAGCAGGCACTTTCCATCCCTGCATGGAAACAGGCCATGGATGAGGAATTCACAGCTCTAATGAAAAACAAAACATGGGAACTGGTCCCACGACAGTCCCACATGCACATTGTTGACAATAAATGGATATTCAGGGTCAAATATAATGCTGATGGTACTGTCCAACGCCACAAAGCACGACTTGTCGCTAAAGGATTTCAGCAACAACCTGGCATTGACTTCTTCGAAACTTTCAGCCCTGTGGTCAAGTCATCCACCATTCGCATCATCTTTACACTTGCTGTCACATATGGCTGGGATGTCCAACAGATTGACATTAATAATGCCTTCTTGAATGGCACACTCGCAGAAGAAGTTTTTATGGAACAGCCCACTAGGTATATTGATGTTGCTCATCCCTCTGCTGTTTGCCGCTTACATCGAGCTCTTTATGGCCTCAAGCAGGCTCCTCGTGCTTGGTTTGATAAACTACGCAACTCCCTCATTCATCTTGGTTTCACTAATTCTACATCTGACAACTCTCTCTTTATCTACAGAAATGGAGAGGCATTAATGTTTGCCTTAGTCTATGTAGACGATATTTTATTAACAGGAAATCAGTCTCAGCAAGTTCGCAGCATCATTTCTCATCTTCAGACCTTGTTTGCTCTCAAAACTCTTGGCTCGGTGACTTACTTCCTTGGCTTTGAGACAACAAGGGGGGCTGATGGCATTCATTTGTCTCAAACCAAGTACACATTTGATCTACTCAAGAAGACAAATATGCTTGAAGCTCATCCTTGCCCAACACCAATGAATCACAGCAACAAACTTCATCTTCAAGACAGTGATCCCTTCGAACATGTTACCCTTTACAGGAGCACCATAGGGGCCCTTCAGTATCTCACACTAAGCCGTCCTGATATAGCCTTCGCTGTCAACAAATTGAGTCAATTCTTGCAAGCACCAACTCAGAATCACTGGCAAGCCTGCAAGCGTATACTGAGATACTTAGCTGGGTCCATTGGTGAAGGCATAAAATTCACAACTGCTCCCAGTTTATCCATAGAAAGCTTCTGCGATTCAGACTGGGCCAGTTCTTTGGATGATCGCAAATCCACATCAGGTTACTGTGTGTATCTTGGAGGTAATTTGATCAGCTGGAGTTCAAGAAAACAAAAGTCAGTTGCGAGATCAAGCACTGAAGCTGAGTACAGAGCTTTAGCACAAGCCAGCACAGAAATCATGTGGCTAAACTCTCTGTTATCAGAAATTGGTTTTCACAACCGAGAGCCTGCAGTAATTTGGTGTGATAATATGGGAGCCAAACAACTTGCAGCCAATCCAGTATTCCATTCAAGAACCAAACATATCGAAATAGATGTTCATTACATCAGGGACAAAGTTTTGAACAAAGAAATTGAGGTGAGATACATTCCTTCGGAAGAACAAGTGGCTGACATCCTCACCAAGCCTTTGACCATATCTCAGTACGTTAAACTTAAAGACAAGCTGGGTGTTATTCACTCACCACACCACAGCTTGAGGGGGCATGTTAGAATGAAAGGATTGGAGAGCAATGCTGAGTCATCATCCAAGCTGGCACCTGCACAAAACAGAATTACAGAATTGATGAATAAAGCTGCAGATAACAGGCACAACAAAATCATGTAACAACTCTATTAGACAAAGCAGCAGCTAGCTGTAATACCAGACATTGTACATAACAAGAAATGATTCTTGTTATACACCTGTCCAATGAGCTGATGCCAAGTGTAGTAGCCTGCTGCTATAAATGTATCTCGTTCCAGCTCTCTTAGTGTGCTGTGTAAAATATTGAAAGAGAAGAATAGAAAGTTTTAGTTGCAGTAAAGGATTCCTTCTGCATTTGCTTGTATTCAAGCTTATTTCTTGTTTTCAAAGTTTGGATAACATCACTTCAGGTGAGCAGGAGCTGTGCGAGTTATTTGTCAATCCACCATTGATAATGCGGTTAGATCACATATCTTCCTCTTTGAATACCCTGGATCAAAAGGGACGTATATTTGTTCTTCAGACAAGCAAACAACCGAAGAGATGAATAATTTTTTTCTGCCAAGTACCCTGGATACCCAATACCAACATTGGAGTGAGTAATTCTCATCATTTTCCCAACAACATTCCAATTTTAGTCTTAAAAATGTACACGAGTTAAGTTGTTTGATTTCGTTTTCTGAGCAGATATCAGAAGGATGTAAAAGGCCATTAAACCCAACTACTGGATACTGGTTTCGAATACAAGTATGGGCTCGACGACATATTTATGGAACAATTCAATGCTGCAAGGAAAAGGGTTATCTCTAGTTCAAACTAGGCTTCTGTGAAAAAAGAACGTGTTCTCCGGTTTGTTCTAGCTGAATAAGAGCTGGATTCGTATTAATAGAATATCACAGATGTGGATTCTTCGGCCTCCATGCAACCACCAAAACAATTATCAGAGTCAAACAGAGGAAACCAGAGACTGAAAAGGAATGAAATGATAATTTTGTGGAAGAAGAAAACTTAGGCAACGTTGGTTATCTGAATCAAGCACTGCATGTAGAAGCTGAGCTGTTTCTCCGCAAATTCTCAATTCATACGACCAACAAGAGGATCCGTTAAGATAGACCTTGGTCAATATAATTGCAAGTTTACAACTTGTAAGATACAGGAACCATATAGAAGCTGTAAGCAGCTGTGTTCAGCAAGCTAAACTAAGCTGGCTCGAAACACTGGAAGAAAAGGGCATCGATATCTAAAACTGAACCACTTTACAATTATCCCATACCAGAAAAGGGAAAGCTGCTTTACATTTTGACTGACTCTAATCAGTCACAAGCAACAGATAAGTTTTAAAGATTACATTCTTCGCTTCAGAGGTTAAAATAGAAGTGTTCACTGTTACAGCATAAGCATGGAAAAGTACTGCTCAAATTCTTGATCAATGGTTGGTTTTCTGGGGCCTGATTGAGCATCTGCAGTCAAAGTAAAAGAAAAAATCAAGCTAAATAAAATTGCAGGTAAATACTATTCAAATTATGTTGTGATTTAAACAACCAGATGAGGACAGAGATAAAATGGCATGGTTTGAACCCATGAATTTGCAAACCACAGGTATGCAGCAAATTAAATTACCTTGGTTGATGGTCCATCTTCCAGATGAAAGGACATACCCATTTAGATTCACCTCATTGGAGTAGAGAATGTCAACTTCTTCATCTTCACATGGCTCAATGTTGTCGGTCCCAAACTCAGAGCAACTGTAATTTAAAGGGCTTTCAATTTCGAGGATGGGCTCTTCAGGATTTTGAGATACTTGCAGTCCATCATAATGACAGCAATGATCATCCTCCCCTTCCACAAACTTCAATTCCTCTTTTCCAGCATGTCTTGGAGCTGCAAAATTGTCTGGAGAATATTGTGTATCCTTGAGACTATTGCCCCAGTTGAATGATGAAGTTGAGGGCCTGTTGGGTGGCCATATCTTTGAAACCTCCATCTCCAATTTAGCCTCGCCATACATGGACATGGCAGAGTCAGAATCTCCAACAAAGCTATTGCTATCTTTATCTGATTCAGGATCTGATCTTTCATCAATGGCCTGTCTTTCAGCATTTTCCTTGATTATGTGTGTGATTAAGTCTTTCTCTTCTTGATTTTCATGTATTGTGGGAGTTTCGAGAGGTAAGCGATGATCCCAGCATTTATGCTTCGAAATGGGCAAGCCTAATTGCTTAGCCTGCAACTTCCTTTTCTTGTTTAAGCAAAACAATTTGGAGTTGGGTGCTTCTTTGAACTGGAAGCTGGAAGCAAAAGTGGGAAAACAAAAAACACCATACGACGAGTAAGAAGCACTATTTCTGATAATATGGACAAGAAGCAAAGGTACATGATCATCAATTTGGATAGAAACGCATAACTATGGAGATGAACAAGTTTCTATTATTGATAACCAGAAATACGATGGAAGATGCCCAGAACATGATTCTCTCCTCTAATTCCATAATAATAAAAAAAAAAACCAAAAAAACAAACACTAAGTCTCAACATGCTCCCTTCACCAAATCCAAGGCTTCTTCCAAGAGGAAAATTCAGGAAGCAAACCTGTTAACCTCAGATGGGTCATCGCTATCTTCATCCATATCAGGCAGGGAGACAAAGAAATGAGATGGGACTGTGAGATTATAATTAACAGTATGATCCACCTGTATGCGCCACTATAGAGCGTGTCTTGCACGAACTAATAGGATCCGGAGCTCTGGCTTTTAGACATTACAAGATAGGTATTCGGATTAAGTTTTTTCAAAAAAGAAAATATCCAAGTGATTATGTTATAGTGTTTTAAAATCACCAAGAAAGATTTAGGATTTGATTTATTAATTCAAGAAAGATTTAGGATTTAATTTATTAATTTGAATAAATTATATAAATATGATTAATTTAATAATATAATTATTTAAAAAAAACAATGACAAATAAAAAAAAAATGATTATCAAGATTATTAAAAACTACAACCTCTAAATATTCTTAAAAGATCTCAACAATTTTATTTGATAACAAAGCAAAAATTAAATGAGAATAGAATAACCTCATAAAAAAATGAAGCATAATAAACATTAAAGCAAACATTGAAGGATGAATTTAAAACATCAATTTAAAAAGAAAAGATAAAAAAACTTGAGATATTTTTAAATTCATGATTAAGTTGTGAGATTGAGATAAGCTTGACTAGAAGAAATTGAATAAAAAAATGGAAATTGACTCTCAAGAAAGCTAAATAAAGAAAGGTGAATCTTCAAAACTCATGACCCAAGTCATGAAACCAAGATTATCTCATATAAAAAGATACAAAAAAATTAGAAATCAAAATTCCTAATCATCAAAAATTTAAAAATAAATTAAATAACAATCAAAAGAATGAGGACCGAATTAAAAATAAAAATCAAATAAAATGTTGAGGGAAGAAATTAAAGAAGAAATCTTCAAAAAGTCTTAAAATCAAAACAAATAGCAATTAAAATAACAAGAACCAAAATTGATACAATACAAAACATAGGGGGAGTTAATTAGAGTGCACGTCTAACCATAGTTGTCAATTCCATTCCGTTCCGTTAAAAAAACCGAGATGAAACGGCGTCGTTTTCGTCTCGGTTTTAATTCCGGCCCGTTCTGGAAATTCCGGCCAAATTCCGGTCGGAACATCTCGGTACCGTTCCGGGTGTGCCGTTCCAGCCTTAAAATCCTTTTTTTTTAACTTTTGATTTTTTTTCTAATTTTGAGATTATATTTGTTTGACTTTGTGTTTATATTGTATAATTTAAAGTTAATTTATCTTGAATTTTAATTATGCTTGTTAAATTAATATTTTAATTTATATATATATATATATAATTATATATGAACAGTACAACCCCGAAATGGCACGCCGAAACGCTCCGAAACCGGAACGTTCTTTTCCAATAGAAAAACCGGAATGGCGACCGGAACGGTATTGACAACTATGCGTCTAACCACCAAGAAGAGCATGACACGACAAACCGGAACGTTCTGTTCCAATAGAAAAACCGGAACGATATTGACAACTATGCGTCTAACCACCAGGAAGAGCATGACACGACACTTATAATGCCATCATGGAAGATGGCAATTGACCGTTAGGAAGCGCCAAACACGAAAATAAAAAAGCATGGGCGTCTCACTTGCTAGCGTGTGTGTGGTATATGTTAGTTGCTTTTATTTTTTTTAATTATATTTATATTTATTAAAAGACACAATTGTTCTTTATTCAAATTGATTATAACAAAAAAAATTATGAAATGATGAAAATCCCCCTTCACATCATTTTTTTATTTTTAAAGGCAATATAGTCATTTTACTATGCAATCAAAGCATTAAAAGACCAAAAAGCCCTTGGATTCCAATTTAATTTTGTTCATCTTTGAGGGTATTTAGTTATTTTATTGTACATTTAAAATGTAAAAAAAATGATTTATGCTCAATCAATATGATAATGACAAGTGTACCCCATGAAAAATAAAGTTTTACCCTGATAAATAGTCAATAATTATGATTGAAAATAGAAAAATAAGCAATTTACTGTGCGAATCTATAGTGAAATGTAAATGTGTGTACAATGATTCATTGAGCACTTTTATACCCAATCAATATGATAATAATGACAAGTGTACCCCATGAAAATGAAAGTTTTGCCCCCAATAAATACTTAATAATTTAAGAATGAAAAAATAATTATTTTATTGTATGAATCTACAATGAAATATGAAAGTATGTGCAATAAATGACTAAGCACTTTTAGTTTTTTTTTTATAATGACTCAAACACCACCATTTCATGTGGTGCGACCTTTGTTGCATTGTGGACCACGATATTTGTTTGCCAATAGCTTGTTTGTTATTGTAATAGTGATTATTTTTTAGGTAATTTTCACTTGAATTCATTTTTTAGGGTTTTTTTTTTAAAAAAAAATGAGATTTGTAATAATAACTTCATTTTTTACCTCCATGTTCACAGTTTTATTATAACATTTTGAATTCAATTTTTGAGGTTTTTATTCTAGGTTTTAAATGTTTTTATGGAGATTTAATAATAAATAAAACTACAAAAAAAGCTTGTTGATTATTAGTAGTAAATCACAAAATTGAAACTTTCTAAAAAAAAACAATTACGATGGTAAAAGTTAAATATTGATGAATCTATAAATTTAGAGAAGACTTCCCTCCTATTATTATACCTATACACACAGCTCATTTGCAAACTGAATTTGTCTCATATGGTGGCAAAATTGATAATCTAAGGATGCAGCCATTGATTCAAAGATATCTGGGAAACAGGGTATGCAATTCAAGTATGATAATGAAGCCGAAAAAATAAAATTGATTCATTATTTTATTGTTTGATGTTACAAATCTTGCAATTCCAAGTTATAAGCGTTCATGTAGGCGAGTTGAAGGATTCTAAATCCTTGTTTATACATACTGTAATTAATCTTTTGTGAGCTCTACATTATCCTGAAATTCCAAAGAAAAAAAAACCCGATACGGAAAGAAACTGCACTTTGCTATACCAAATTGCTTCCCAAACTGATTCGTACTTGATCCGGCCACTCACATCACATTGGCTTCCTGAAGTATAGCAGACAACGGCATCTCTTAGACTCTTGGTTCTATGGTTGGGCGGTGGTAATTCAAGGGTCATTTCTCCTCCGGAAGCTCAAAGTCAAGCTAAATAAAAAGTCAACAAGTTGGGGCAGATAAATGGGGACTGTAAGACAGCATCTCAATACTAGCAATCATCCCGCCCTGCTATTGCCATTGGACTTACACTGATACAAAATGTAACTTGATTATCTCACGGATGAACTGGCCATACTATCATAGGCTGTAGGGAAGCGGAGACCTGAACCAATATATCCTGATGTTGGGCACACCCAGCAGAAGATACGTGGACCCAAGACCTAAAGCAGCCCCCCCCCAAAAAAAATATATAATTAGTCAGTTCATGAATTGACATGCAGAATATAATTGTCCTGATCCTCAAATGTCAGCTATTTAACAAATCATTCACCACACTCCCACAGCGGTAGCTAACTAGAATTGTATAAACAGGCCAATCTAGCCAAGCCACAGGGCCTTAACACGGTAAGATACGTTGTGCAAACATAAGCCATACCTAAGAAGCTCAAATTGGTCCAGCCAGCTGCCACAGCTGGAAATGGAACAATCAGGCCTAGCCTGTCTTTAGAGTGGGTTACTTTTCTAGCTTTAGTGGTTCTGCAATTCGATGAGCTACTTGCAGCTGATGTGGTTGAACCAAATTGGTCTTGCAATTGATGCGGTTGAACCATTTAGCTTAAGTTGAACAGACTACATTGAGGTGTACCACACATTTAGCTTAAGTTGAACAGACTACATTGAGGTACTGTGGTACACGACTGGTACAACACAGAAAGTTCAAAGTTTCAAGGACATGGAGTATATGGTGACTAATAGTTTTCACCTAGAAACCAAACAGCTTGAATTTATATCCACTTTGAGTAAAATGTATAGTGCTTCCACCAAGAAGAACACTACGCGTCACACCCAAATCAACTCGAATGATCACTGCTAGCTGTCTACATGATCATGACTGTAAACTCGTTGGGATGTAGAGTGCATCTACACAGAAGCAACAACCTGAAAGCTATAGAAGACATTCAAGCCTTCTCATGTTCCTCGAGATTATATCAGTGTATCATTTATGGAGAAACAACAATAGGGGGGAAGTATTAGCACGGAGGAGATGAAAGTCAACCATGGGAAAATTTCCCAGGGATGCATCATGCCAATGTTCTCACCATAGTCAGATTTTTATAAGCACCCACATCACAAATTTTTCAGCCAAGAAAAAAAATAAAGAATAGGGCACAATTATCTCACCGTGGTCAGATTTTCATAAGTGCCCACATCATATGGGTGCTTATAGACATGCCCTCCTTTCTCTGCTAGCAACATAGCTCTCACCCCTTCATGGTACTGTCAATATACCATATAACCATAAAAAAAAGAAATATATTGGGAATTAGAAAAGTTAAGAAAGAAACAATAATTTCTTAATTTCCAAAAACCTCAATTGTGGTTTTGTTTTGCAAAATGAGGTAGACATGCCAACTCAAAAGAACACCAAGTGCTGCACTTAAAGGAACTAGCAACAGCCCAGAAATGACCTGAAATAGTAAAGTGATGCGCTGAGTTTAATGTATCATGTACTAGCTGAAAGTATGAAATTTACAGGGACAAACATATATACATATATGATTAGGAAAAGAATGAAATTGACACACACACACACTCGTGCACACACGGTTCAGAAAACAATGAAATTTATGCGGACATACATATATGGTTCTGAAAGAGTCGCCACTTTGCAGCTCATCCTTTAGAGGGTCAACAGTTAGACTACCAACAAGCAAGACCTGAAAAGTGAGGATAATCGTAAAGAAGAAAAGTTATAGACTTTCTCTGTTGTCATCCACCAACTGTAGTTCAACAGTATACAAACTTGAAAGGGGAAAGGAGGAATGCCATATGAAATAAAGGACAATGACAACCAACCAATGAAAACTAAAGTTACAGAATCGTAAAGAAACAATACAGTTCACAAGAGAACGTGCTCAAATGATGTTAGAAATAAACAGTTACATACCAGGGAGTAGATGCATGCAATTGCAGCATACACAACGAAGACGAAGAAGACCTTATAGTTTGCGTGGCCCACACAATTACTTATCCAAATGCAATGATGGTCCTTACAATCAACAGATGGTACTTCAACAGATTAACAAGGACATTTGAGATAAGGGATGAATGAAAACTTAGATCATGCGTACCATTCGCAAGACGCATCTTCTACAAACACGGCAATGATGAGCACGTGGAGGCTTGAAGTGAGAACACTTCTGGCAATATCTCAAGTCTCCTCCCTGTAAACATCCACCAAAGTGTCATATATGTGAAGCCAAGGCTCAAGCTTCTCACTAATATAGAAAATCACCTGCTTTCAAGAAATATTGCAATTTCAGGTTTTAAGTGCATTCATATGTTAAAATGATCAGTTCACACATCTATATAAAGAGAGAAAAAATTCAATCTGTTTCTATATGTATTTTAACATGCATTTAACCACACGGAAACATTGACTGTTAAATTTTGAGCCATGTGGCATGAGATCCAGAAGGATGTTAGGCCCTTACCACTACGTCACCACTCATCCATCCTCAAAGTCATTTGAACAAAGCAGTATCTTATTCTTTTACAAGTAAGCATTTGAATTGGGTAAAACGAAGTTTCTTTAGGAGGCTATCACCCTTATCAAAAAAAATATGATCCTCATAAGAGGAATTATTATTTTTATTCATGCCGGTTTAACAAGGGAAGTAGATCACCAATCACATGATGCAAGAATTGTCTTAAGGCACACGATTAATGGGGAGAGATCAGTCAAACACAAAGAGAACGAGGTGACGAAAACCGTAGTTACGAAGTCATGATGGCATTCTATTTCTGGAAAATGAAATCAGACCCTGAAACATCCATCAACTCAGATGATGTATCAAAAATAAAACATCCAGGTACAATGTAAATGGCTCCAAACAAGTGAAGTCCAGCTTTTGAGCTCAAAAATAAAATCAGCATTCCGCATTGTAAATTTGCAGTACAAAAGGAGTAAAAAGGACAGTCGAATATTTCCAAACTCAATTAGTTTCCCAAACATCAACCTCTGGGAGCCAGACAACAGGACGTGTTCAACAAGAAGCGTGTATCAACACCTCAACTCAACTCAATTAGGCAGGCATACACTTACTCGTCCAGCAGCCATCAAAATCAGTTGTATAGAAACAGGCAACATTCATTTAAGCTACTAATCCGTTTGGCAATAAAGAAACCACAAACAACACACACACATTCACAGCTGAACTAACAGAGAAATCAATGAAATTAACAGAAACAGAGCAATGGCATAAAAAATCCAAAAAGGAAAGTCCTTTGTTACTCTACTTTGCGTTTGATCTCGTGGACTGGGTTACCACAGTCTTCGATGTCGGGCATGAAAGAGGAAGGGACCCGTCCAGGATCCGTCAAGATAGCGATGACATAGTTAAGAACAGACAAGAGAGCAATAGCTGTGAAAACGACGGCGTTCATGATGCCTGGGGAAGACATGAGACCGAACCAACGGTCTATAAAAACAAAGATCGTGGATAAGTAAATGTAAAGTATGGCTAAAACGACAACGGTTACCGGAAGAGAGAAGCTGGGGGGTCGCTTCATCGTTTGAGGCAAGGAAACCAAAGGCACCGGCGTTGAAACGACGGCGTCTCTGGGAAGGGAAGGGAAGGGAATGGCTAAAACAGGAGAGAGTTTAGAAGAGGTTGGTGACAGCTTTTGCTTTGTGCATCTAATTCTAATTTCTAAGATGTTGCCGTTCGATTTCTTTGCTTTTATTACTCAAATGGCCACTGCCTATTTTGTGTTCACAAATACTGCCCTTTTCTTTTTTCCATTTTCATTCAAGGGTCCGTAAACCTTATTCAGGATGCATAACCGACTTAATTATAATTTTTATTTTTAAATAGGGACTGAATTATAATAACTTAAACCATATAATTCATTGAAATTAACTAATTGATTTTTACAATGTCATATTTAATTAGATAGTCTCTTTATTACTATTTGCCATCTTCTATCTATACTACAAGTTTGTTTATTTTTGTATATTAAAGAAATTGTTTAAGTATTAGCATTATTAACGTGTTTTTTTTTATAATATAAGCAATTTAATTATAAACTTAAATATGATGCATGTTAGATAATATTTTTTTATTAAATATTGGCACAACGATACATTAGATGATATATTTTTAAAAATATTAAAATTATGATATATTAAATCAACTTGAATTAATATATTAAATCTTCAATGTGAGTCATAAGACAATGTTAATATTATAGAAAGTAAATTAAAATAAATTATGAAGATTAATTACTAATCAATTCAAAATTTTAAAGACAAAACTTTAAAAAAAAAAAAACTATTAGAGTCAACATGTGTCAAGCCCACGACTTAGGTTATAAGATTAGGATAACCTCATAGAAAACAAGTCAAATAAAAATTATGAAACTCAATTTCAAAGAAATTTAATATTAAAGGAAGAAATAAAAAACAAATTAATTAAAAAAACTAGTCAAGTCAAGTCAACTTGTTAAACTCGTAATCTAAATTATGATACCGGGATAACTTCACAAAAGACAAATTAATAGAAAAGCTCAATTTTAAAATAACTTCATATTGAAAGATAAAATTGAAGGGAAAAAAAAGAAGATTGAGTGTTGGGTGGTGGTGAAATGAAAAAAAGAAATATATTCAATAAAAAAATGATCAAAAAACTAAATAAAGTAAATTTGGATCAATCTATCAAACCTGCAACTCAGGTCATAAATCAAGATAATATCATAAAAACAAATAAAAAATAATTAAAAAGTCTAATTTTTAATCAACTCAATCTTGAATGATTAGTTAAAAAATCAATTAGAAAAGGTGAAAAAAACAACATGAATTGTTTTTTTTATTCATTTTTTTAGATTTTTTTATAACGATTCATGTGGGATAAGAATATAGTTTCATAATCACTTTTTTATATAACTATTTTTAATAAATTAACTATAAACTAAAAAGAGAGAGGGTTTCATTGTATCCTTTTCATAAAGCATTATTTATTGTAATAATGCTTTGCTTTATTTCTTTCTTTCTTTTTATTTATTTTCAATCAAAATTTTTAATTTCATCATTTAATATTAGATTTATCATGACATAGATTGTGAATTAATGAGTTAACCTAGTTGACTCAAGTTTTTTTTTAATTAACTTTTTTCTATTTTTTAAATATTAAATTAATTAAAAGATTTCATAATGTTTTTTCTATTATGCTATTTCGGCCTTATGACCTGATAGTAATGCTTAATTGATTACCTGAGCTAATTTAGGTTGTTTTTTGTATCTTTTTTTTAATCAAATTTTTTTCTATTTTATTATTCAACATTGAATTAGTTAAGAATCATACTTCATAAAATTGTTTTTTTTCTAAGAAGTTATCTAGGTCTCTTGACCTGGATCACGAGTCCTTCAATATTGAATGTTTTTTATTAGATTATTTTTATCTCATGACTCGAGTCTTAAATTAAACCAATTGACTTAATGTTTTTTATTTAATTGTTTTCTAATTTCATTAATTAATATTATGTTTGGTTAAGAAATATATTTCATTACCATATATATCGTGTAAAGATAGTTGATTGGATACATGATATATTCATTACCATATATATCGTGTAAAGATTTAACTTAAGCAATTGGCATTGTATGCGAGACTGTACAATGCAAAGCAAGGAGTTATCAATGTAATTTCCAGTAAAACTTTTTTTTTTTTCCATTCACCAACGATAGCCCGTCTTACAAGCCTAGCTAGCTACAAAAAATAAAGCCCAAATCCCACCCAACGATCCATTTTTATGGGTTGCTATTGGAATTCAAAGAAATTATCATGAGGTAAGAGTACTATTGTACCCTTCAAGGCAGCTGAAGGAACTCTTCTCTAATTATGAAAGAAAAAAAAAGATATTAAAAGAATGGGTACACCGCTTACTATAATCGAAAGAAAAAAAAAAGAAAAGTATTTTGGGGCTATCATTGGCAAAAAGAAAAAGAAAAGGAAAAAAGAATTTTAACATTTGGGGAGATCGGAAGGTGGAGGTGGCAGCTTTTGGTTCGGCCTATTTCCGTCATTGACCACCCAAGCCATCTTCAGGCCCCAGCTGGTGTGAACTTCCAAATGGCAGTGCATGAACCAAACACCTGCTCATCCAAAAATCAACAATTGAGACATGGAATTTTATTTATTTATTTAGTTGACTATTGAGATATCTTCCCCTGGTTACCATACCAACTGATCATCATTTCCATCACCTTATTGCTTTTTTTACACACACACACACACATATATATATATATATATAAGAAAAAAATAAAAAATAATCCTTATATATCAAATTATTGGTCAAGCCGTTAAATCCCATTATAGTTACGTAGAATTCCTTTTATTATATGTTATACTAAATTAGAATGCCCACCTGGATTGTCAGCAAGGAACCGTATGGCGACCCACCCGCCAGATGGCACACCAACAGTGTTCCTCTCGGCTGGGTCAACAAGGTTGAACTTGGCAGGGTCCTTGCTGGGGTCAAAGTTGCCAAAACCCTGACCAACCACAAAGAAGTTGAAGCCATGGAGGTGAAGAGGGTGGCTCTCCGCGCCAATAATGCTGGTGTCCTGCATCACCAACTCAACGCTAGTATTGAAAGGAATCGCCACCACCTTGGTTCCTTTGGCAGTCATGATATTGCTAGGTGGTGTTCCTGTATAGTTGAATTTGAAAGGTGGGTTGGTAGGGAAATTAGTCGTGTACACACCCTTTGATCGGTTAAGGAAATGAGATTGCAGAAGGGCTATATTTGGCTGCACAAACGACACGTTGTTGACAGAAGCTGATAACATGGTGTTGTTAGGTCCTTGGCAGGTTTTGTTTTTTGAGCAAGGGAGTAACCCTAGACCTATTGTGAAAAAGAAGCGTCTGTCAACTTTCCTTGGGACCTTAGCTGGGAATCTTGCGTTGGCCAAGCTACGGATTTTCTGGACAAACTTTGTGGCAAATGTTGTGTCATTAAACACTGGAAGTGAAGGTTTAAGAAGAGGGAGTTTCTTGTTCGTGCTTTTGGAGTTTGTTGCAGAAGGATTCCGGTCATATTCGAGTATTCCGGCAGTGGTTGTATTGTCAAAGGAGGCTGGGCCGGTGGCATATGGCCTAGCAGCCATAAGAAAGGTGGAATTGGGGGCCTTAGCTTTGGCCTTGAGTAGAACATTGGTGGTTTGACCCGGGGTGATGAGTACAATCTGGGTTTTGAAGGGTTTCACGTAAACTGCGTCAGCTTCAACCACAGTGAGGCTGTGGTTTGCAATGCTGAAGAAGAGCTCGTCGTTAAGTGCAGCATTGACTAGACGAAGGAGATAGGTTTTTCCTGGCTTCACCTTGAGCTTGAATGTATCTGCATGAAATAAATTGGTTTGATTTTTAGCTAACCCAGGGAATATTTACTGCACTAATTTACTTGTGGCGTTCATACTCTTGTAATTTGCTACTATTATGGGTACTTCTAAATAGTACCTTTGGCTGAACAGTTATACAAAAGTCCAGGATGACCATTAATGGTGTAGGCATCAGAAATATTTGGTGCTCCTCCAGTTTGCAAGGCTTGGCTGATGATTTTCTCGGTGTCTGCTTTCCACCATTCTCCTGTAATTTCAGTTAATTTATGGAGTATTAGAAATAAAGGAATGGATATGGAAATTAATTAATACAATTCGTGGCTAATATATATATATATATATTGGCCATCTTTAATTATTACTTATTAGTAGTGCACATAAACATGCAGTCATCACGAATTACCGAAAATGATAGGGATTTCTTTGTGAGGTTGTGGAAACGGGTAAGAAACGCCTTTCTTAGGGAGGATGACAATGGGTCCATAAATGGTAACTCTTAGCCATGAAATGTGAGCATGCCAGAACAATGTCCCTCTTTGTCCAGTAACTGTGAAATTGTACACATAGCTCTGTCCCGTTTGAATTGGGCACTGTGTTACGTAGGCCGGTCCATCTGCCCATCCGCTCCTTAGTTGCCTTATTCCATGCCTGCTCTCCAAATTCATCATACAGACAGCATCGGCCAGATATATTTCAGTCAAAGAAAATAAAATTAAGCTCTCATATCTACAAAATTAAAGCTAACAATAAGGGGAGGCTGATCCCATACCAATGGAGTGTGACATTGTATTGGACATGGTTAACGACCTTGATCAAGAGCCGATCCCCTTCCCTCGCTATGATACGAGGCCCAGGGATCTGACCATTGACAGTAACGATGCTCTTTGTCCGGCACAACCTCGTCACATTTTGCAGCTTGATCTATAAAAAGAAAGAAAAATATTAATAATAATATAAATTATATTCTGTATCGTCTAACAGCTTAAATTTTTAGATAAAATAATTTCTTAATAGTATTAAAACCTTATTGACCTAGCGGTCACGAGTTCGAATCTCATCACAGTTATTCTATTTGATAAAAAATCAAGCACAAATAATATGGGCTTGTGCAAATTTCAAGTCTAAATGATTTTCACTTGATGGGATATGTTAAAGAATAATATAAATAATATTCTGAAATCTTAGCTAACAACTTAAGTTTTAGGTAAAATAATTTCACAACGTAAATCTTGAGTCTAACATCAAATGAAAGGCAAGATATATCATTAAGGGCTAATATTATTAAGAAGTAAATGGTAAAAGCAATTGGATACGCAATACATACGTCGAACTTGTAATGTCTAGTAATGCCTGCATGCTTTGCAACCGCCAGCTCAGAGAAAATCCAAAAAGTACACAGTGCAGTGACTACAATCCTCGACGAGGCTGTTACCGACGGAAAAAGAGAAGAACCCATCGTGCTCCCTAGCTAGCGAGATTCTTTATTTTAATGGGGGAAAATGATGTGTAGGAGAGCTAGCAAGAGAGAAAAACTGATGTGAGAAAGCTGATGATTCGATGCAGGGTGGTTCTGATGTTTATATATAGTCAGTGAAGAAGAAGGTAGGTTTGTTAATTAGGTGGCTGAGGTTAGGCTTTTCTTGCCGGAAGCCATTGCCTTCAGCTACAAATTGCAATTCTGGTCCGAATGGCAGCTGGTAAGGCTTAACTTTAGAGTGATATTTAAGCGAGATAATGGAGAACTGGTAATATTCTTAACGGTTTTTGTTTTTTTTATTCCTAAGCAGCCGCTCGGGTCATGGTCATGACTGCGACTAATGCATAAAATTAACCAGTGAGATTTGGTCCGACGTGATGAATTAACATAAGGTGGTTCGTCAAAAACATTTAGACATTTCTCAATCGTTCCATCAGTTCTTAATCTTAATCGTACGTGATTGCTTCATTAACTTGAAGTTATTTCAGTTATAATAAAAATCCCATGCTTATTTAACTGTTGAATCGAAGATAAAACCATAGCAATTTAATAAGAAGATAAAAAAAAACCCTAAAGTGGAATAATTAACCTGTGGATTTATATATAAATGATATTATTTCTACTGAATAGTTAGATATCTTGTAAAATTTAACACTCTTATATTAGACATTTAAATGCACTATTAAAAATTAAATTATATACATTAATAGAAGATTTTTATATCTCAATAGACATTCATAATATCCTTTAAGGTTCTATACTCGTAAATGACTAGGAAGAACAATATATAAGTTTGGACAATGTGAAACTTAAAAATTAATAGATATTTACAATGTCTTTTTTTGCTCAATAAATGTAATATATTTATAAAAAATATTAATCGATACTTGTAGTATTTGTTTTTTCTTAATACATACTTGTAGTGTCTTTCAATACTCAATAATTATATAATGTTTTTAAGAAGATAGCATGCAATAAAAAAAAAGAAATTATAATATTTTTTTGGGTATAAAGTTTGATCAACTTTGGTTTGGGGACTTTATTGATCGTATCCATAGGTAAATCTAAACACTGGTATATAAAGATTAAAATTGAATTTGAATTATATATATAATTTTAATAGAATTATATATATCTTTTATAGTATGGAAGAGGAATCAACAATAACTCTAACCCAATTCGCTTAATTGTTATATCTTTTTTTTAAAAGAGATTCTTGCAGTGCATTTCAATAGTAAATTACATATATATTAGAAAAAGAAGATAAGATGCAGTAAATAATTAAATTATTATTTTGAATTAATATTCAAATACCATGATTAATTATAAACGAAGGGATGATGGAGTTAAACTAAAGTAATCAAAGCAAATCATTGTGATTTTTCTTATATAAACTGTTGCATTAGGTACATAGTTACGAACATGTTACTATATATCCACTTCGATGGAGGTAGAGCGAGTAATACTTTTGTAATAATGACGTGTTTATTAGCTTTTAAATTTACAGCTACTAGCTCGATTTGGGATAGTTAATTTTACTCCAATGTTTGTAAATTGCTATTTTATATTTAATGAAGCCAAAATTATATTATCCTAACTTTTGTATCGGTAAATGATTCTGTATAGTTTATGTAAATTAATAAATTATTTTTTACGATCTTATATTAGTAGAATTTCTTTGATGTGTGCATCTTATTAGTGTGTTATAGGTACAAGGCAACTATTGTTATGGTAATAGTACGAAGACTTCTCTATCGTTAAATGGAGTGTCTAATGAAATAGTTTTAATTTCACTGAAATGTAATTTTATTAAAGCAAAAAATGATAATTTTTTTCGTGTTTTTTGTAGTAAAAATTTTAATTGGTTAAGGCAACAGAGGCTATCCATGCACCGTCGGTTCATTGGTTAAGGCAGCGTCAACCTCCTATCGTTGAAACTTGCTAATCAAGGAGGTGCTAAACCATCTTGTTGGCTGTCGGTGGTAGATATATAGCTCTCCAAGTCTTAACAGCTTTTGATGTTACACTTCCTGGACTCCACACGTCTTAACTGAAGAGTAAGTCTTAAAAATTCACATCTTGTTGTCACCTGCAGGCTTATATATATATATATATATATATATATATATATATATATATATATATTTCATGTTTAATATCTCTCTTCCTTGTAAAAAAGAGTGTGGAATTCACTTTATATACATTTAAAATTTATATATTTTATTAGAAGTTTGTGCTCGACAAAATTCTATTATATCTAAATTTATATTATTATAAAAAAAATGTCACATTCTTAATATCTTATGTACATTTAAAAAAGAATTGATGTTGGCTGCGGAAAGGCAAGTGTCAAGAGGCTTTTATATATATATATATATATATATATATACAAGCGTTTGGATCAATTAATGCCATCCAAGGAAGTGGCTCGCCATCCCTTGATTACACATTCCATCAAGATTCGAGAGCATGGACCACAAAATGGACGGTAGCAATTCCCTGAGCCGAACCACCTTCACAGAAAACTACCACCACTGCCTCCCCACCAAGATCCAACATATCAATAGAATCACACACGTCCTCCTAAATTATCTTTTTTAAAATAAAAATAAAAACTCCTCATTTGGGAAATGAAATGGGAATCTAATTGGAAATATGTGGGGCCTCCAGGGCCACACCATATCTCTGACCAGCCAAATCACACCGTACCTGAGCCAATCCAATCCTTGATTTTTCAAGATCAAATTCCATCCACACGTTTTGTTGATGGTGATGACCAATCACATATGCCTCCACGCCCAACAAATCAGAGTTCCCAAATGACAAGCAATGCACCGAGTCATTTCCCCTCAATTCACCCGGAACCCGATATAATACCTTATCACCCGATACTGTCATTTCGGCTCCATGAAACACTAAAGTTACCGTTGGCAACTGTGGTAAAACACGTTGACTTAGGGGGACAAGGTAACATAAATCCATAGCCCCTTGAAATACAAAATCTGGATCCTCTAAAACCTTTAAAACACTGTCGGTTTGGTTCAAAAACGCGGTTCTCAAAGCAGTGTAGGCAGGTCCGAGTAAGAACGTGAACTGGGTTCCCGAGTCAACCATGGTCTGACCGGCACCTGTATGATCAGGTTCGAAAGTTGATTTCGGTATAGGAAGCAACCTATCTAAAACTTTAATGCCTTCAAGTTGTACCGTGTAGGCAACCCGGTCAAAGTAAGGCAATGGGGCTGATATTTGGATTAAAGGGGTGTAGTTTAATGGCACCGACCACGTCAAATTGGACTCGCCAAGAAGTAAAAGACCCGAAAAATCTGTTCCTGAAATGCAATAAGAGAATTTCGGGAAACCCAGTTGGGAAACAAAAGAGAGCGACCCACGGTTCATACCCATTAAACCGGTATTTTTAGAATCTTCATCAGTGTTCGAACTGAAAACCGAATCCATGCACCCAAAGACCAAACCGGAGATATCGGAGCTTCCAATGTGGAAAGCATCGGACGCAAGATTTCCATCGGAGGAAGAGGCGTCAGCATAAGAAAGGGTGGCGTGACAAAGGTTATTGGAGTCACATGAAGCTGGTATAGGGAAGTCCTGGGTCTGGTTAGTGCAGATGGGTGAAGAACAAGGAATGGTTTGGTAAGATGTGGATCGGTTCGGGTCGAATGTAGTCGGGTAGGATAGTGTTTTGTTGCAGTGAAGCCAGGAGAGCTCACTTCCAGTGTCGATAACCATGGAGACATTTTGTGGTGGAGTGCCAACTGTGAGAGAGACGGTGAGACTCACATTGTGGTGGAAAGGAAGCTTGTTTGGTGATCTGTGTACTGACCCGGAAGGGATAACCTGGGTTTTGAGTGGCAGGATCAACATTTTTGGTGAAGAAGACAAGCATTGTTGAGATTCCATAATCAAAAGAAGTGTTAAGACAGTGTGACAGAGAAGAAAAAGGGATTTGAGACATGGGTTTCTGTAAGAAGTGCAGGGAATGCAAGTGCTTTCCATGATGGAATGAAACATCAAGAGTTAGGTCAAGTGAGAGCTAGAGATCTTTGTCGGAGATGAGACGGAGATAGATCTATTACTTGACACTGCAACGGTGCTTAGATTACGCAACTCTCACTTAAGAAACATCACTTCCTATTTTGGATATTTTTTTATTTTGGGGCTGGGTGATATCTGTAGAGACAAGTTGAGAGCATGGAGCAGTGCTATTTTGGTGCCTAACCAAACAGAGAAGACTCTTCGATTTGCTAGCTTAGCTTATATCAGACTGTTTTAAGCAGAACCAAATGCATGTGCATTCAGAGTAATCTATTATTGTTGATTGAAGGCTGGAGACATCCCTTTTTGTGAGAAATGAAAGAGACGCGGTCCAACTATGGATTACTTTATCGTTCCGAGAGAATTACAGCTCCAGGTCCACTTGACGACTCCACAGCTAGGTCTTCCATTCACTGATGACGTTGAACTTAAGCACCAGTAATTTGCTTCTTCTCTCGTAACATGGGAAACCAGGCCAGTTAATCTCCCTTCTTGCCCTAATTAAGCATTTTATTTTTTCCTATTCGGAAGATTTGGCTACATGCAAATCAAATTCAAGTGCCTTGAAACATGGTTAGTTGGTAAATGTTCTTTTCTTCGAATCACAACCTCTCTCGCGTAATGGGCTCTGTTCGGTGGTGAATCAAACACTGTAGCAGTAATTTTTAGTTTTACAAGACCAGTTGATACTGACACTGTATACCGGCAGCCATTTATTACGAAGACGTTTTCTGTTTCTGTCCTCCTCGCCATCCTGAATAATAATTGAGAAAAAGATAAAACAATGGCACCCTCGTTGGCTTCAATCACCTGTGTAGATAGCAGCAGCAGCTTACGTAGCTCCCAAAGTTGCCAAAATAATTAATACTGATTTATTATTTTTCATTGACTTAAGTTTTTTACATTAATTAAAATATCAAACAAATTTAATAAACTTGTCTGCAGGTACGTGGGGTTAATTTAGTAGCAACTGCATTCGAGCTAGAAGCCCTCGTAAATTAAAACAGGTAGCCTCGTCAAGCGTGCAAGAGTCAGGTGGTAGCACATGCAAGGGCTGAACTGTCCCATCAGCAAAACATTTAATCGTGCCTTCAATGGGTCCATAACTGAAAGGTGATGTTGCCCATTCTGCTGTCGGGGTCTTTTAGGTAATCGCACAACCTTTTTTTCCTTTTCTTTTTCATAGCTGTGCTGTGTGGTAGATTAAAAATTTCTTGAATCTAAATGATGTGGGGAAAAAATATTTCATGTTGTTATTACATTTGAAACTTAAAAACTCTTGTTTTTTTTTTTATCTAGCTTGAGATTTATATTAAATTGAATAGAAGTTGTCTTGAGTTAACATTTGATTGGTTTAATAAACAATATGAATAATAGTAGGAAAATATGATTTAATTAAAAATAATTTTAGATAATATTGTTTTAAAAAATTAATATATTTGATTGACTTGAGTTTTCTAGCTTAACTCGTCAAACTCATAATCTTGATCATGAATTCTCCTATATTTAATAAAAAAAATTAAAACTATATTTTTATATTAATTATATGATAACAAAAATATACACTTGTAAAATCATGAATGTTTGTTTAAGATTGCGATAATTTGATATAAAACAAATAGAAACAAATTTTAAGAATCCATTCAAAATCAACAAATATTGAAGGGTGCATTTTATTTAAAAAAATCAATAAAAAAAAACAATTGAAAAATTAGATTTTAGAAAAAAGATCAACAAGAAAAAACTATTTGACATTGCTATTAAACACAATCTTGTTAGTCAATTTTGAAATCTCGTAACCTAACTAGACTAGCCCAAGTTTAAAATGAACTTGTATGAGAGTTGACTTAGACGACGCAGCTGAATTGACAAGTTTAAAAGTATTATGAATAACTGATTAAAACATGGTTTGACTTTAAAATGTTTTTAAGATGATATATTATTTTTTTAATACTGAGACAATAATTTATTGAATTGACTTAAACTTTGTGATTTAACTTGCAAAACCCCTGCATAAATTTTGGACTTTAATGGGTTTGAGATTTTCTTATAAAATTATTTTTGATGTAATGATATGGTAGTAAAAATTGTTAAGGAACCATCTCACTTAAAAACTTAAGCTATTAAATGAGATTCTAAAATATAATTTATATTATTTTTTAATACACATCTCAAGTGAAAACACTTAAAACTTGCACAGACTTACATTATTTTGTGCTTATTTTTTATCAAATAGAATAATAATAGTGAGATTTGAATTTATGACCGCTAAATCAACAAGGTTTTGATACCACTTGTTAGCATCAAAAGCTTTAAGCACTAAAAATCTTAGAATGAGACAATGAGACTCTTGCTTTATTCAATAATAAAACTGGTTTATATATCAAACCTTTACAGCAAAAAATAGAAGAATATGCAATCCACGCTTAACACTTCTACTAACATGGTTTAGTGAGCAAAGAATAAATAAAACCTAATATCTTAATCCTAAAGACTAAGATATTATTAACTAGCTCAATTCCATAGATTCAAACCATTTTGAACAACAAAATTTTAAAAGAGAATGAATCAATAAATCATGAGTTAATATATCATTGATAAAGATAATTAAAAAAATATTTAGTGGACAAAGAAATTTGTTAAAAATAAATATTTTAAAGTGACCAGATTAGCGGATTAAAACCATAAGAAGACAAGGTAGAACAACAAATTTAGAATAAAATCAATATTTGATCAACCTACTCTACTTTGATACCATTTAAAAAATTTAAAATTAAAGAGATATCTATAATTGGATGAGTTACAATCAATTTATATAAAGTTCATATAATCATTCAACTAGATAAATAAGAAAATATAATAAAATAAATCATATAAATACTTGGATCGTTTTTTATTAAATGAAATGAGAAAAAATATATAACTATCTGTCCAAATCACAACATCTCTAGTTTTCAATATCAGTAGTACTTAACCTATGATATAAAGTGTTGTGATTTGGACATATAGGCAATCAATTCAATCAATCATCACGAGGTTATGAGATAATCGGAATAAAATTGAAATAATGAGATTCTTATCGTAATGCCTGATTAGCTGATGTTTCAAATGCTGGTTTGTAGAGTTTTTTTTTATTATTTTAAATGAATATAGTTTGATGTTTTTAGATCATTTTGATGTCAGAAATGATTTTTTAAAAATAAAAAAAATATCATTTTGATATATTTCAGCACGAAAAACACTTTGAAAAGCTATAGCAACAGATCTCCCAAACATCCTCAAATTCTGCAGTCATGTTTAAAGTATACTAAGAAACTGTTTGGCGCTGCGGTCACACCCATGTTTTGCCAAAATTCATTTTTTTTTTCATTTTAAATGAATATATTTTGGTGTTTTTAAATTATTTTGATGTGCTGATGTCAAAAATGATTTTTAAAAAATAAAAAAAATATTATTTTAATGTATTTCAGCACGAAAAAGATTTTGAAAAACTACCGCAACTACTTTCCCAAACAGGCTCTAAGATTGTTGTCCTGATGGTCTGACAATCTTCTTTGTTTTGATGATGTCAGTTCATTGATAGATAATTTCGGATGCAAATAACCTGACAGGCAGTATTGAGCTTGGACCTTCATTGCCTGAACTTTGATCGGAGATGATGGGGATACTTAAGAAGAAACGACTTCCGAACCTTGACGCCTCTTGTAAACTGAAAGTTATTCTCCCGTAATGCTGCCTTGCTCTTTTACTACTTCAATACAAATTATCCAAGAAAATGAAGCGACTGCTTTCATTCTTCTGGCAGATAAAACACTCTTACGATATGTGAGAAGAGAAAATGGACCCATGTGAAAGCCTAGCACCATTTCATCACCTGTCCTGCCATGCTAATACTGTGTTCCGTGAAAAGAATAAATTTAAATATTTTTTAATATCATAAGAATCTTATTGGACAGATTTAAAGTTGCTTAGAGTTTATAAGAAATTAAATTGAAAATCATAATTGTTTTAAAATTGGATTATTACAAATCATAAGAAGTATAAATGTCTAATTTTTAACGGTATTTCACATGAACTACCAATGAAAAATCTTCTAAACCTTTTTAGAAGAGGTGGATCGTTACACCTTAGGGTTCCAGCTCTTTTCTTTTAAGTTTTAAGTGATTTTATATTATATTTTTCTCACTTTGAAAACAAATAAGAGTTATAAAATTCTATTTACAGGGAAACCTAAAAATCCTATAAATAACAAAATATTAAATTGACCCTTAAATAATATAATATATATTATTTTTTTTATAAGTTTAGAAATTTATTCAATTAAATCCCTACTTGATTTTTTCTAGATCTAGAATTATAATCCTTTAAATTAATTACATTCTAGTCCTCAATTTTCAATATATATATATATATATATATATATATATAATCAAGTCATACTTGATTAATCAACTCATTTTAATTTATAATTAATGATTGTTATGTGTGTGGCTTAATAGGTTCTCTAATAAGTTGGGTCAGATATAAATTATAATTTAAATAAAATAAAATAAAATTAATTGTCAATTTAATAATTTATTGATTTATATTTGAACATCAATTGAAGTCAGTTAAGTACATAAGTACATGTTTAAATCTTTAATGAGACTTTAGTTCCTTTGCTTGTTCAATAGTGTCACGACCTGATTCCCATGCTCATGACTGGCAACACAAATATAGTATCTCAAGGTGCCTCACCTGCGCTAAGCCTCAAACTTACATGTTTTATAGCATAAAATGACATAAAATAAATCAAAGTATCCAAAATTAAGGAATTTAATAAATAAATTAAAATCTTACTCTTTCAGAAATAGTCCTAAATGAATTCCAAACATAATTAAAATCATTATATGGAGCATCTAAGAAGCAAAAAGAATATAGCAAAAAGATCATGCTACTGAAATTAAACTAAAGACTTGAGAAATATGAATAGAGGAATGTGTCCAAGCACTGGGTGACATGTGTAATAACTATAATAGATGCTAATATACAAAATAAATTGAACAGGACCACAAAGATCATACTGTACCTTAAATGGTCAATCGGTATGAACCCACTTGTTGACTAAAACAAATGGTAGACAATTATTAAAAAAGTTTATCTATCATACCAAAAAGACTAATCGGTTGTCTACATTGCACACTAAATCTGCAATTCCTTCAAACCCAGCATGAACAAAATACATAAAAACAATCTCAATGGTCTTAAATTTATCCTTTGAAACTCCCTGACATAAATCCTTATTCAAACCATATAAATCCATCGTATTCAATTTGATCATTTTAAACAATAAGAAAAGGGAGTACCTTTATTCTTTCCAACCCTTCTTGAACATAAACTCATTAAGTCCAAAACCAGAAACCCTTTATATAGAGAGGGAAAAAGTATGGAAGCCATCAATTAAGTCCAAAACCAGAATCCCTTAATTCTATTGTAATGTTTTCTTATATACCTAGGTCAACTTAAGTTAGGTTTAGGCTGACAGAGTTTTGGGTTTATAAATAGCTCCATTATTATTAAATTGTGTTTCATTAAATATATGTAACTATCTTTAAAATAATCATCATTAAATATAATGAAATAAGTATATTTGCTTATAACATTAATCATCGCTGGTCTATATATATTTGTATGTATTTGACCTAAAAGTTCTTTAGATCTTTCACTTTTTTAAGTAAAGGGTTCTAGTCATGTTACCTAATAAACAAGCTTCACAACTTTCCTTTGACTCATCATCAAAATGATCAAAATATCATTTTTTTTATGTAAGTTATTTATTCTTATTTTATTAATATGATCAAGTTTTAATGCCATATATGTGAAGGATATTAATTATCTAATTTTTTTTTGTAGTTTACATTTAACATGTGTATTTCAAAATCAAATATATACAAACTATTTGTATAATCAGGAGATCAGCCTACTTGGTAAAGTAAAATAATAAGTTTATACAACTTAAGCAACAATCTATGCTCCATTCTTAACTTGAAAAGTCATTTCATCTTTTGCTCTTCTTTAGCTCTTACGAGCCATAAACCCGCACTCTGCCGTGGGGATTAATTTTTTTTTTGTCTAGTTTTAACATATATAATTTCTTATTTTGTATTTTGGTTTTTATTCTTTTATTTTTTGGTTTAGTTTCAATCTCTTGATTTTTTCGTTCCTTCTGAGATAGTTTTTAATTTTTTATTTGTATCTATACACATTTGCTCTTAGTTTAAATTTTTAATTTTTATTGTTATTTTTATTTGTATTAAATGCAGCTTGCGTTAAAAAACATAGTAAGTTTAGCTTTGGTGGTGTAAAATAAGAGTGAAACTCTCTCTTATACATGTATAGTTAAACATGAAATGCTTGAAACACCCTGTAAGTAACTCTTCCATTTTGTCTTATTTGAGGGTACATAAGTTATTTTACTGTGCAATAAAAATGTGAAATCACCGGGACACCCCCACTGACAAATCTTGGTTTTTATCTTATTTTAGGGTATTATGGTTATTGTACTATGCACAAAAATAAAAGTTTTTTGAAAATACCCCTGATACCATGACATTATTTTAAACGCAGTTTACATAATAAAATGAATATAGAAAAAACTAATATACATTGTTAGACGTTATACGACGCCGCACGCGTCGTCTAAAATGTGCGTGCATTTGGAAATTGACGGCGCGCCCGAAGACACACCCACAGTACCGCGACAGAAAATATAATTAAAAATTGGTAAATTAACAATACACCCCTATAGCCAATTCTTGGATTTTGTCTTATAAGGGATACGTACTTATACAACTCGTGGTGCGCGTCAGCTGACCCAGACACCCTGATTATAAAAAAAGGGTTTGGGGATTAGTCTTGGTGCGCGCAAGCTGGCCTGGACACCCTGGTTATAAAAAAAACATTTGGTTCAGGGATTAGTTGTGGTGCGCTTAAGCTGGTCCAGAGTCCCCGATTATAAAAAAAAATACATAAGTGGGAAAAAACATCAATACACCCCTATAGCCAACTATTGAATTTTGTCTTATAGGGGTATATATGTACTTATACAACTCATGGTACGCGTCAGCTAACCCAGACACCCCAATTATAAAAAAAACTTGGTTTGGAGAATAGTCGTGGAGCGTTTAAGTTGCCTCAGATATCCTAGTTATTAAAAAAAATGTATAAGTGAACAAAAAAAAGTATAAGAAAAAAAATAAAAAAAATAGGTTCGGGGATTAGTCGTTGTGCGCGCAAGCTGGCATGGACAACCCGTTTATAAAAAAACAAAAATTGGCCCGGGATTAGTCGTGGTGCACTTAAGCTGTCCCGGAGACCCTGGTTATAAAAAAAATGTATAAGTGAAAGAAAAATAAAATGAAACTTAAGCTGGCTCAGAGCCCTAATTATAAAAAAAAAATGTATAAGTGGAAGAAGAAAAAGTATAAGCGAGAAAACATTGTAGCAATCCATATTGTTTAAAAAATAAAATTCAGCTCGAGAATTAGTCGTGGTGCGTTTAAGCTGGCTCAGAGACCCTGGTTATAAAAAAATATATAATTGAAAAAGAAGTATAAGAAAAAAAACAGGGAAAAAAATGTACCAACAGGAAAACACTGTAGCAAAAAAAAATTAGGTCCGGAGATTAGTCGTGGTGCGCTTAAGCTGGCTCGGACACCCATGTTATAAAAAAAATGTATAAGTGGTGGAAAAATTAAAACAAACAAAAAGTATAAATGAGAAAACACTATAGCATGCCACACTGTTTTGTGAGGAGATAAAAGCTGGCTCGGACACCCCGGTTATAAAAAAAGAAGAAGATGGGTCCGAGGATTATTCATGGTGCGTGTAAGCTCGCTTGGACACCCCGGTTATTAAAAAAAATGGTTCGGGGATTAGTTGTGGTACGCTTAAGCTAGCTTGGACACCTCGGTTATAAAAAACAAAACAAAAAAAATGTATAAGTGGAAAAAAAGAAGAAGGTATAACTGAGTAAAAAATGTTTCAGGAAAAAAACAATAAAAAGCACATTAAAAAAAGAAGCACTGTAGCCAGAAAAAGTGGGTCCGGGAATTAGTTGTGGTGTTCTTAAGCTGGCCTGGATATCCCGGTTATAAGAAAAAAGATCCGGGGATTAGTTATGGTGTGCTTAGGCTGACCCAGACACCCAAGTTATATAAAAAAATATATAAGTGGGGGAAAAAAATAAAAACACAAAAAAATGTATAAGTGGGAAAGCACTGTAGCAATCCAAAGTGTTTTGTAAGGAGATGAAAGCTGGCCCGGATACCCCGGTTATAAAAAAAAAGGTATGGGGATTAGTCGTGGTGCGTGTAAGCTGACCTAAACATCCCGTTTATAAAAAAACAATCGGGTCCGAGGATTAGTTGTTGAGCACTTAAAATGGCCCATACACACCGATTATAAAAAATAGAAAAAATATATAAGTGGATAAAGAAAAAAAATATAACCAGGGAAAAAAATGTTTCAGAAAAAATAAAATATGGATACTATAAAATAAAAATATATCTCCCTAATTTTTAATCAATTCTTAAAATTCATCAACAAATTGAAAATTGAAAAGTTCCTTTCTCCCGTAACTTTCAAAATCTGATTGCAAAAGAAAGAGGTCGTAAGCTGCACTGCTACCGTCCACAGTACACTGAGTGTGGGTGAATAGTGCATCCTTGACCTCTTTTAGCTTTTAGAATAATATATTATATATTATTGAAAATATAAGAAATCATATTTGATATCCAATACTCAAGTACTACAAAGTAAAGTATAAAGATAGTTTTCAAACATATACATACCTGAAATAAAAACCTTAATATGTTTCTTCCCCTTCAATAACAATCCTTACCATAGTAATGACAAATACTCTTATCCTTTTTGATGCCCCTAGTAGGCTTATTTGCTTTAGAAACAAAATCCTTAATTCTTTTTTTAAAGATTTTCTAGAAGATTGAACTAAGAGAACATGATGTTATTTTTTCCTTCTTAAGGGCCCTTTAGTAGTTTTAAGCATATCAAGAATTTTTGACAATGTATTATCTAATTTAATCATATGCTAGTTCATAATGAATTTCAAAAACTTTTGGGGTAATAATTACAAGACCAAGTTAACACTTAACTCATGGTTCATGATAAAGTTTAAATGATCTAATTTCTTAATATAGCAAATAATTTTCAAATCATAGGTGTTTAGTGAGGAATCATCTGCCATCTTGCAGTGAAACAATCCTTAGAGGTATCATACCTTTCAGTCCTACCAGCTGCATCAAACAACTTTTTAAGATGCATGATTATAATATGAACATTTTTATTTTCATGTTGCTTTTAAAGTTTAGGTATCATGGAGTCTGCTCATCATTACAAATATTGTCGCGATGATGATTTTTTTCGCGTTTCAAGCCCCGCCATCCTCCCGATTGGGGTGACAACGGCGCGCGGTGAAATATGAGGTGTTATTTTATAGCCGTAAAAATTACGACTATAAATATCAGGAGTCGCCACCTAGTATTAAGGTCACTAGGAACCTATTGGTTCACGAGAGTCTGGATAAGGGGACTTGTTGTGCAAGGAGAAGACGCATCACCCTCAGTGCACCCTACCTTAGGTAAGGCGTACTGGGGGTGCTAATATCTTCCCTTTACATAACCAGTCCCTACCTTTGAATCTCTGACCAGACCAATGCAACCGGGTTTTTCTAGCGACGCTCAACAGCCAGGTGGTGACTCCTTAACTCCCTGACGAGACAAAAACCCTCCCGGGATGCTGCACGACGACGTGCAACAAATATGACATCAAAATATATTCCTAACTTCTTCATCAACATCAACATTAGAGGCAAGAGGAATGAGTTTTCAAGAACATATAATATTTTGCTTGGGAACAATTCTCACATTTCAGTATTACGAGCGGTTTTGCACGCGCGATGCGCTGGACTTTTTTATCTATGTAGAAAACTGATTGATTTTATACGTGTTGTATTTTATTATTTTAATATTTAATTAGTAAAATTATAATTGATAAAATCTATTAAAAAAGGTTTTTTTTCCACCGAAAAGTGATTGAATATTACTATTGTTAAAATATTTTTGATAAAATTTGTTAGAAAATTTGCTAAGAAAATGAAATGATTTATTACAAATTTGTTGCCATGGATACCCTGGTTAAAAAAATACAAAAAAAGAAACCCGGTAAAAAAAAAACTGACTTGGACACCTTGGTTATAAAAAAATTTAAAAAATATGAAAAAAAGGTCCCCGTTCATTAAAAATAAAAAGGAAGCCAATCATAAAAAAAAATGCAAGGGGAAAGCATGCTGCGGGCTGAGTGAACAATTTTTATAATTGTTTGGATTAAAGAAATCAATAGGATTTGCCAATCCAAAATTAAAATATAATATCTATATATGTAAAATTAAATATAATCAAACAGATTACCACACCCCATTATAAAAATAGCAATATCGAAGCTTTAATATCTAAAACTATCACTGCTATTACTGTTAAAATAATAAAAATTATCAAATTATCTCGAGGAAAAATGCTGAAAAACAATTAAAAAAAGTAAGCAAGAAAAATAATTAAAATTCTTCTTCTTCTTCTTCTTCTTGTTTTTTTTTTTTTTTTTTTTTATTATTATTATTATTATTATTATTATTATTATTATTATTGTGTTAATAATGAAAAAAAGAAAACAAAAATAAATGAAAGATTAAAAAAATCTAAATAACTTTAACAAAAGATCAAACAAAAAAATAAAATAAAAATTATGAGGTAAAAAAAATTCATTTGATTGAAAAAAAAACCAACCAATAAAAAAATAACAGAAAGAGAAAATAAAAAAATGAAATAAAAAAAACAACATAAAATAAAAATTATTAACTGAAAAAAATCATTTGCCTTGAAAATTTAAAAAATTGACCCCACTATGTTGCGGGCTGAGCAAACAATTTTTATAATTGTTGGGATCAAATAAATTAACAGGATTCGCTGGTCGAAAATTAAAATATAATATTTATATATGCAAGATTTAATATAATAAAACAGATCATCACAACCTATTATAAAAACAACAACATCGAAGTCTTAACATCTAAAATTATCATTGCTATTACTGTCAAAATAATAAAATCTATCAAATTACTCTTAGAGAAAAAAATTAAAAAACATTAAAAAAAAATAACCAAGAAAAATAACTAAAATTATTATTATTATTATTATTATTATTATTATTATTATTATTACTGTTACTGTGTGAATGATTTAATTGTATCATAATGATCCCCTGGACTGCAAGTACATGTAGATAAAACTGGACTGCAAGTACATGTAGATAAAACTGATGGCTACGTTTTAAGTGCCCCCCCTTTTCTTACCTAATTTGTACGAGTCACCGGAAAAGGAAAACTAAATCCTGTTCCAGGCAGAGAAAATAAAAACCTTCTTAAAAATAAGATGACAGTTCCTGGAAACCATTGAGAGTCTGTATGCTACTGCTATATAATACTTTAATGTGGCGATTTTTTTATGAAGTAAAAAGTTTACGTTATGCTTGTAGATATTTAATTTCATTTTTTATTCAATATGGTCGAAAATCCAAAGCTAATGAGTCCTCCAACAAGCCAGTTCAATCATGTTTGTGTAAAAAGTCTATTACCCATAAAATTTAAGTCTAATACCAACTAAAATAGGGTTGGATATGACAAGACCAACAAGGTCAGAAATCTAAGTCTAATACACATTGATATGTCCCGAAAACCAAGGCTAATGCCCCCTCCAACAAGCCAGTTCAATCATATTTGGAGGAAAAGTCTATTATCCATAAAATTTAAGTCTAATACCAACTAAAATGGGGTTGGATATGACAAGACCAACAAGGTCAGAAATCTAAGGCTAATACCCATTGAAATGGGGCTAGTCGAGTCAGGATCAATATGGCCGAAAATCCAAGGCTAATGCTCCCTCCAACAAGCCAGTTCAATCATGTTGGGGGGAAAAGTCTATTACCCATAAAATTTAAGTCTAATACAAACTAAAATGGGGTTGGATATGACAAGACCAAGGCTAATACCTATTGAACTGGGGCTAGTCAAGTAAGGATCAATATGGCCGAAAATCCAAGGCTAATGCTCCCTCCAACAAGCCACTTCAATCATGTTTCTAGGAAAAGTCTATTACCCATAAAGTTTAAGTCTAATACAAACTAAAATGGGGTTGGATATGACAAGACCAACAAGGTCAGAAATCTAAGTCTAATACATATTGATATGGGCCTAGTCGAGTCAAGATCAATATGTCCGGAAAATCAAGGCTAATGCCCCCTCCAACAAGCCAATTCAATCATGTTTGTGGGAAAAGTCTATTACCCATCAAGTTTAGGTCTAATACAACCTAAAATGGGGTAGGATATGACAAGAACAAGGCTAATAACCATTGAAATGGGGCTAGTCAAGTCACGATCAAATGGCCGAAAATCCAAGGCTAATGCTCTCTCCAACAAGCCAGTTCAATCATGTTTCGGGGAAAAGTCTATTACCCATAAAATTTAAGTCTAATACCAACTAAAATGGGGTTGGATATGACAAGACCAACAAGGTCACAAATCTAAGGCTAACACACATTGAAATGGGGCTAGTCGAGTCAGGATCAATATGTGCGGAAAACCAAGGCTAATGCCCCCTCCAACAAGGCAGTACAATCATGTTTGTGGGAAAAGTCTATTACCCATAAAATTTAAGTCTAATACCAACTAAAATGGGGTTGGATATGACAAGACCAACAAGGCCACAAGTCTAAGGCTAACACACATTGAAATGGGGCTAGTCGAGTCAGGATCAATATGGCCGCAAATCCAAGGCTAATGCCCCATCCAAGAAGCCAGTTCAATCATGTTTGGGGGAAAAGTCTATTACCCATAAAATTTAAGTCTAATACCAACTAAAATGGGTTTGGATATGACAAGACCAACGCTAATACACATTGAAATGGGGCTAGTCGAGTCAGGATCAATATTTCCGGAAAACCAAGGCTAATGCTCCCTCCAACAAGCCAGTTCAATCATGTTTGGGGGAAAAGTCTATTACCCATAAAATTTAAGTCTAATACAAACTAAAATGGGATTGGATATGACAAGACCAAAAAGGTCACAAATCTAAGGCTAATACACATTGAAATGGGGCTAGTCGAGTTAGGATCAATATGTACGGAAAAGCAAGGCTAATGCCCCCTCCAACAAGCCAGTTCAATCATGTTTGGGGGAAAAGTCTATTACCCATAAAATTTAAGTCTAATACCAACTAAAATGGGGTTGGATATGACAAGACCGACGCTAATACACATTGAAATGGGGCTTGTCGAGTCAGGATCAATATTTCCGGAAAACCAAGGCTAATGCTCCGTCCAACAAGCCAGTTCAATCATGTTTGGTGGAAAAGTCTATTACCCATAAAATTTAAGTCTAATACCAACTAAAATGGGGTTGGATATGACAAGACCAAGGCTAATACCCATTGAACTGGGGCTAGTCGAGTCAGCATCAATATGGCCGAAAATCCAAGGCTAATGCCCCCTCCAACAAGCCAGTTCAATCATGTTTGGTGGAAAAGTCTATTACCCATAAAATTTAAGTCTAATACCAACTAAAATGGGGTTGGATATGACAAGACCAACAAGGTCAGAAATCTAAGGCTAATACCCATTGAAATGGGGCTCGTCAAGTCAGGATCAATATGGCTGAAAATCGAAGGCTAATGCTCCCTCCAACAAGCCAGTTCAATCATGTTTGGGGGAAAAGTGTATTACCCATAAAATTTAGGTCTAATACCAACTAAAATGGGGTTGGATATGACAAGACCAACAAGGTGTGAAATCTAAGGCTAATACACATTGAAATGGGGCTAGTCGAGTCAGGATCAATATGTTCGGAAAACCAAGGCTAATGCCCCCTCCAACAAGGCAGTACAATCATGTTTGTGGGAAAAGTCTACTACCCATAAAATTTAAGTCTAATACCAACTAAAATGGGGTTGGATATGACAAGACCAACAAGGTCACAAGTCTAAGGCTAACACACATTGAAATGGGGCTAGTCGAGTCAGGATCAATATGGTCGCAAATCCAAGGCTAATGCCCCATCCAACAAGCCAGCTCAATCATGTTTGGGGGAAAAGTCTATTACCCATAAAATTTAAGTCTAATACCAACTAAAATGGGGTAGGATATGACAAGACCAATGCTAATACCCATTGAACTGGGGCTAGTCGAGTCAGCATCAATATGGCCGAAAATCCAAGGCTAATGCCCCCTCCAACAAGCCAGTTCAATCATGTTTGGTGCAAAAGTCTATTACCCATAAAATTTAAGTCTAATACCAACTAAAATGGGGTTGGATATGACAAGACCAACAAGGTCAGAAATCTAAGGCTAATACCCATTGAAATGGGGCTAGTCAAGTCAGGATCAATATGGCTGAAAATCGAAGGCTAATGCTCCCTCCAACAAGCCAGTTCAATCATGTTTGGGGGAAAAGTGTATTACCCATAAAATTTAGGTCTAATACCAACTAAAATGGGGTTGGATATGACAAGACCAACAAGGTGTGAAATCTAAGGCTAATACACATTGAAATGGGGCTAGTCGAGTCAGGATCAATATGTTCGGAAAACCAAGGTTAATGCCCCCTCCAACAAGGCAGTACAATCATGTTTGTGGGAAAAGTCTACTACCCATAAAATTTAAGTCTAATACCAACTAAAATGGGGTTGGATATGACAAGACCAACAAGGTCACAAGTCTAACGCTAACACACATTGAAATGGGGCTAGTCGAGTCAGGATCAATATGGTCGCAAATCCAAGGCTAATGCCCCATCCAACAAGCCAGTTCAATCATGTTTGGGGGAAAAGTCTACTACCCATAAAATTTAAGTCTAATACCAACTAAAATGGGGTTGGATATGACAAGACCAACAAGGTCAGAAATCTAAGGCTAATACCCATTGAAATGGGGCTAGTCAAGTCAGGATCAATATGGCTGAAAATCGAAGGCTAATGCTCCCTCCAACAAGCCAGTTCAATCATGTTTGGGGGAAAAGTGTATTACCCATAAAATTTAGGTCTAATACCAACTAAAATGGGGTTGGATATGACAAGACCAACAAGGTGTGAAATCTAAGGCTAATACACATTGAAATGGGGCTAGTCGAGTCAGGATCAATATGTTCGGAAAACCAAGGCTAATGCCCCCTCCAACAAGGCAGTACAATCATGTTTGTGGGAAAAGTCTACTACCCATAAAATTTAAGTCTAATACCAACTAAAATGGGGTTGGATATGACAAGACCAACAAGGTCACAAGTCTAAGGCTAACACACATTGAAATGGGGCTAGTCGAGTCAGGATCAATATGGTCGCAAATCCAAGGCTAATGCCCCATCCAACAAGCCAACTCAATCATGTTTGGGGGAAAAGTCTATTACCCATAAAATTTAAGTCTAATACCAACTAAAATGGGGTAGGATATGACAAGACCAATGCTAATACCCATTGAACTGGGGCTAGTCGAGTCAGCATCAATATGGCCGAAAATCCAAGGCTAATGCCCCCTCCAACAAGCCAGTTCAATCATGTTTGGTGGAAAAGTCTATTACCCATAAAATTTAAGTCTAATACCAACTAAAATGGGGTTGGATATGACAAGACCAACAAGGTCAGAAATCTAAGGCTAATACCCATTGAAATGGGGCTAGTCAAGTCAGGATCAATATGGCTGAAAATCGAAGGCTAATGCTCCCTCCAACAAGCCAGTTCAATCATGTTTGGGGGAAAAGTGTATTACCCATAAAATTTAGGTCTAATACCAACTAAAATGGGGTTGGATATGACAAGACCAACAAGGTGTGAAATCTAAGGCTAATACACATTGAAATGGGGCTAGTCGAGTCAGGATCAATATGTCGGAAAACCAAGGTTAATGCCCCCTCCAACAAGGCAGTACAATCATGTTCGTGGGAAAAGTCTACTACCCATAAAATTTAAGTCTAATACCAACTAAAATGGGGTTGGATATGACAAGACCAACAAGGTCACAAGTCTAACGCTAACACACATTGAAATGGGGCTAGTCGAGTCAGGATCAATATGGTCGCAAATCCAAGGCTAATGCCCCATCCAACAAGCCAGTTCAATCATGTTTGGGGGAAAAGTCTACTACCCATAAAATTTAAGTCTAATACCAACTAAAATGGGGTTGGATATGACAAGACCAACAAGGTCAGAAATCTAAGGCTAATACCCATTGAAATGGGGCTAGTCAAGTCAGGATCAATATGGCTGAAAATCGAAGGCTAATGCTCCCTCCAACAAGCCAGTTCAATCATGTTTGGGGGAAAAGTGTATTACCCATAAAATTTAGGTCTAATACCAACTAAAATGGGGTTGGATATGACAAGACCAACAAGGTGTGAAATCTAAGGCTAATACACATTGAAATGGGGCTAGTCGAGTCAGGATCAATATGTTCGGAAAACCAAGGCTAATGCCCCCTCCAACAAGGCAGTACAATCATGTTTGTGGGAAAAGTCTACTACCCATAAAATTTAAGTCTAATACCAACTAAAATGGGGTTGGATATGACAAGACCAACAAGGTCACAAGTCTAAGGCTAACACACATTGAAATGGGGCTAGTCGAGTCAGGATCAATATGGTCGCAAATCCAAGGCTAATGCCCCATCCAACAAGCCAGCTCAATCATGTTTGGGGGAAAAGTCTATTACCCATAAAATTTAAGTCTAATACCAACTAAAATGGGGTAGGATATGACAGGACCAACGCTAATACACATTGAAATGGGGCTAGTCGATTCAGGATCAATATTTCCGGAAAACCAAGGCTAATGCTCCCTCTAACAAGCCAGTTCAATCATGTTTGGGGGAAAAGTCTATTACCCATAAAATTTAAGTCTAATACAAACTAAAATGGGATTGGATATGACAAGACCAACAAGGTCACAAATCTAAGGCTAATACACATTGAAATGGGGCTAGTCGAGTCAGGATCAATATGTCCAGAAAAGCAAGGCTAATGCCCCCTCCAACAAGCCAGTTCAATCATATTTGGGGGAAAAGTCTATTACCCATAAAATTTACGTCTAATACCAACTAAAATGGGGTTGGATATGACAAGACCGACGCTAATACACATTGAAATGGGGCTTGTCGAGTCAGGATCAATATTTCCGGAAAACCAAGGCTAATGCTCCCTCCAACAAGCCAGTTTAATCAGGTTTGGTGGAAAAGTCTATTACCCATAAAATTTAAGTCTAATACCAACTAAAATGGGGTTGGATATGACAAGACCAATGCTAATACCCATTGAACTGGGGCTAGTCGAGTCAGCATCAATATGGCCGAAAATCCAAGGCTAATGCCCCCTCCAACAAGCCAGTTCAATCATGTTTGGGGGAAAAGTCTAGTACCCATAAAATTTAAGTCTAATACCAACAAAAATGGGGTTGGATATGACAGGACCAACAAGGTCACAAATCTAAGGCTAATACCCATTAAAATGGGGCTAGTCAAGTCAGGATCAATATGGCCTAAAATCCAAGGCTAATGCTCCCTCCAACAAGCTAGTTCAATCATGTTTGGGGGAAAAGTCTATTACCCATAAAATTTAAGTCTAATACCAACTAAAATGGGGTTGGATATGACAAGACCAAAGCTAATACCCATTGAAATGGGACTAGTCGATTCAGGATCAATATGGCCGAAAATCCAAGGCTAATGCTTCCTCCAACAAGGCAGCTCAATCATGTTTGGGGGAAAAGTCTATTAACCATAAAATTTAAGTCTAATACCAACTAAAATGGGGTTGGATATGACAAGACCAACAAGGTCAGAAATCTAAGGCTAATACCAATTGAAATGGGGCTAGTCAATTCAGGATCAATATGGCTGAAAATCGAAGGCTAATGCTCCCTCCAACAAGCCAGTTCAATCATGTTTGGGGGAAAAGTCTACTACCCATAAAATTTAAGTCTAATATAAACTAAAATGTGGTTGGATATGACAAGAGCAACAAGGTGTCAAATCTAAGGCTAATACACATTGAAATGGGGCTAGTCTAGTCAGGATCAATATGTCCGGAAAACCAAGGCTAATGCCCCCTCCAACAAGCCAGTTCAATCATGTTTGTGGGAAAAGTCTATTACCCATAAAATTTAAGTCTAATACCAACTAAAATGGGGTTGGATATGACAAGACCAACACTAATACCCATTGAAATGGGGCTAGTCGAGTCAGGATCAATATGGCCGAAAATCCAAGACTAATGCTTCCTCCAACAAGGCAGCTCAATCATGTTTGGGGGAAAAGTCTACTACCCATAAAATTTAAGTCTAATACAAACTAAAATGGGGTTGGATATGACAAGAGCAACAAGGTCTCAAATCTAAGGCTAGTACACATTGAAAAGGGGCTAGTCGAGTCAGGATCAATATGACCGCAAAACCAAGGCTAATGCCCCCTCCACCAAGCCAGTTCGATCATGTTTGTGGGAAAAGTCTATTACCAATAAATTTAAGTCTAATACCAACTAAAATGGGGTTGGATATGACAAGACCAAGGCTAATATCCATTGAAATGGGGCTAGTCGAGTCAAGATCAGTATGGCCGAAAATCCAAGGCTAATGTTTCCTGCAACAAGCCACTTGAATCATGTTTGATGGAAAAGTCTACTACCCATAAAATTTAAGTCTAATACAAACTAAAATGGGGTTGGATATGACAAGAGCAACAAGGTGTGAAATCTAAGGCTAATACACATTGAAATGGGGCTAGTCGAGTCAGGATCAATATGTCCGGAAAACCAAGGCTAATGCCCCCTCCAACAAGCCAGTTCAATCATGTTTGTGGGAAAAGTCTATTACCCATAAATTTAAGTCTAATACCAACTAAAATGGGGTTGGATATGACAAGACCAAGGCTAATATCCATTCAAATGGGGCTAGTCCAGTCAGGATCAATATGGCCGAAAATCCAAGGCTAATGCTCCCTCTAACAAGCCAGTTCAATCATGTTTGGGGGAAAAGTCTACTACCCATAAAATTTAAGTCTAATACCAACTAAAATGGGGTTGGATATGACAAGACCAACAAGGTCAGAAATCTAAGGCTAATACCCATTGAAATGAGGCTAGACGAGTCAGGATCAATATTTCCGGAAAACCAAGGCTAATGCCCCCTTCAACAAGCCAGTTCAATCATGTTTGTGGGAAAAGTCTATTACCCATAAATTTAAGTCTAATACCAACTAAAATGGGGTTGGATATGACAAGACCAAGGCTAATATCCATTCAAATGGGGTAGTCGAGTCAGGATCAATATGGCCGAAAATCCAAGGCTAATGCTCCCTCCAACAAGCCAGTTCAATCATGTTTGGGGGAAAAGTCTATTACCCATAAAATTTAAGTCTAATACCAACTAAAATGGGGTTGGATATGACAAGACCAACAAGGTCAGAAATCTAAGGCTAATACCCATTGAAATGGGGCTAGTCAAGTCAGGATCAATATGGCCGAAAATCCAAGGCTAATGCCCCTCCAACAAGCCAGTTCAATCATGTTTGGGGGAAAAGTCTATTACCCATAAAATTTAAGTCTAATACCAACTAAAATGGGGTTGGATATGACAAGACCAACAAGTGAAATCTAAGGCTAATACCCATTGAAATGGGGCTAGTCGAGTCAGGATCAATATGCCGGAAAATCCAAGGCTAATGCCCCTCCAACAAGCAGTTCAATCATGTTTGGGGGAAAAGTCTATTACCCATAAAATTTAAGTCTAATACCAACTAAAATGGGGTTGGATATGACAAGATCAAGGCTAATACCCATTGAAATGGGGCTAGTCGAGTCAGGATCAATATGGCCGAAAATCCAAGGCTAATGCCCTCCAACAAGCCAGTTCAATCATGTTTGGGGAAAAGTCTATTACCCATAAAATTTAAGTCTAATACCAACTAAAATGGGGTTGGATATGACAAGACCAACAAGGTCAGAAATCTAAGGCTAATACCATTGAAATGGGGCTAGTCAAGTCAGGATCAATATGGCCGAAAATCCAAGGCTAATGCTCCCTCCAACAAGCCAGTTCAATCATGTTTGGGGGAAAAGTCTATTACCCATAAAATTTAAGTCTATATAAACTAAAATGGGGTTGGATATGACAAGAGCAACAAGGTCAAATCTAAGGCTAATACCATTGAAATGGGGCTAGTCGAGTCAGGATCAATATGGCCGAAAACCAAGGCTAATGCCCCTCCAACAAGCCAGTTCAATCATGTTTGGGGGAAAAGTCTATTACCCATAAAATTTAAGTCTAATACCAACTAAAATGGGGTTGGATATGACAAGACCAACAGGCTAATACCCATTGAAATGGGGCTAGTCGAGTCAGGATCAATATGGCCGAAAATCCAAGGCTAATGCCCTCCAACAAGCAGTTCAATCATGTTTGGGGGAAAAGTCTACTACCCATAAAATTTAAGTCTAATACAAACTAAAATGGGGTTGGATATGACAAGAGCAACAAGGTCTCAAATCTAAGGCTATACACATTGAAATGGGGCTAGTCGAGTCAGGATCAATATGCCGAAAACCAAGGCTAATGCCCCCTCCAACAAGCCAGTTCAATCATGTTTGTGGGAAAAGTCTATTACCCATAAATTTAAGTCTAATACCAACTAAAATGGGGTTGGATATGACAAGACCAAGGCTAATATCCATTCAAATGGGGCTAGTCGAGTCAGGATCAATATGGCCGAAAATCCAAGGCTAATGTTTCCTCCAACAAGCCACTTCAATCATGTTTGGGAAAAGTCTACTACCCATAAAATTTAAGTCTAATACCAACTAAAATGGGGTTGGATATGACAAGACCAACAAGGTGAAATCTAAGGCTAATACACATTGAAATGGGGCTAGTCGAGTCAGGATCAATATGTCCGGAAAACCAAGGCTAATGCCCCTCCAACAAGCCAGTTCAATCATGTTTGGGGAAAAGTCTATTACCCATAAATTTAAGTCTAATACCAACTAAAATGGGGTTGGATATGACAAGACCAAGGCTAATATCCATTGAAATGGGGCTAGTCGAGTCAGGATCAATATGGCCGAAAATCCAAGGTAAATGCTCTCTCAACAAGCCAGTTCAATCATGTTTGGGGGAAAAGTCTATTACCCATAAAATTTAAGTCTAATACCAACTAAAATGGGCTTGGATATGACAAGACCAACAAGGTCAGAAATCTAAGGCTAATACCCATTGAAATGGGGCTAGTCGAGTCAGGATCAATATCTCCGAAAATCCAAGGCTAATGCCCCCTCCAACAAGCCAGTTCAATCATGTTTGGGGGAAAAGTCTATTACCCATAAAATTTAAGTCTAATACCAACTAAAATGGGCTTGGATATGACAAGACCAAGGCTAATATCCATTGAAATGGGGCTAGTCAAGTCAGGATCAATATGGCCGAAAATCCAAGGCTAATGCCCCCTCCAACAAGCCAGTTCAATCATGTTTGGGGGAAAAGTCTATTACCCATAAAATTTAAGTCTAATACCAACTAAAATGGGGTTGGATATGACAAGACCAACAAGGTCAGAAATCTAAGGCTAATACCCATTGAAATGGGGCTAGTCAAGTCAGGATCAATATGGTCGAAAATCCAAGGCTAATGCTCCCTCCAACAAGCCAGTTCAATCATGTTTGGGGGAAAAGTCTATTACCCATAAAATTTAAGTCTAATACCAACTAAAATGGGGTTGGATATGACAAGACCAACAAGTGAAATCTAAGGCTAATACCCATTGAAATGGGGCTAGTCGAGTCAGGATCAATATGGCCGAAAATCCAAGGCTAATGCCCTCCAACAAGCCAGTTCAATCATGTTTGGGGGAAAAGTCTATTACCCATAAAATTTAAGTCTAATACCAACTAAAATGGGGTTGGATATGACAAGATCTAAGGCTAATACCCATTGAAATGGGGCTAGTCAAGTCAGGATCAATATGGCCGAAAATCCAAGGCTAATGCCCTCCAACAAGCCAGTTCAATCATGTTTGGGGAAAAGTCTATTACCCATAAAATTTAAGTCTAATACCAACTAAAATGGGGTTGGATATGACAAGACCAACAAGGTCGAAATCTAAGGCTAATACCCATTGAAATGGGGCTAGTCGAGTCAGGATCAATATGGCCGAAAATCCAAGGCTAATGCCCCTCCAACAAGCCAGTTCAATCATGTTTGGGGGAAAAGTCTATTACCCATAAAATTTAAGTCTAATACCAACTAAAATGGGGTTGGATATGACAAGAAACAAGGTCAAATCTAAGGCTAATACCATTGAAATGGGGCTAGTCGAGTCAGGATCAATATGGCGAAAATCCAAGGCTAATGCCCCTCCAACAAGCCAGTTCAATCATGTTTGGGGGAAAAGTCTATTACCCATAAAATTTAAGTCTAATACCAACTAAAATGGGGTTGGATATGACAAGAGCAACAAGTCAAATCTAAGGCTAATACCCATTGAAATGGGGCTAGTCGAGTCAGGATCAATATGGCCGAAAATCCAAGGCTAATGCTCCCTCCAACAAGCCAGTTCAATCATGTTTGGGGGAAAAGTCTATTACCCATAAAATTTAAGTCTAATACAAACTAAAATGGGTTGGATATGACAAGACCAACAAGGTCACAAATCTAAGGCTAATACACATTGAAATGGGGCTAGTCGAGTCAGGATCAATATGTCCGGAAAACCAAGGCTAATGCCCCCTCCAACAAGCCAGTTCAATCATGTTTGGGGGAAAAGTCTATTACCCATAAAATTTAAGTCTAATACCAACTAAAATGGGGTTGGATATGACAAGACCAAGGCTAATACCCATTGAAATGGGGCTAGTCGAGTCAGGATCAATATGGCCGAAAATCCAAGGCTAATGCTCCCTCCAACAAGCCAGTTCAATCATGTTTGGGGGAAAAGTCTATTACCCATAAAATTTAAGTCTAATACCAACTAAAATGGGGTTGGATATGACAAGACCAACAAGGTCAGAAATCTAAGGCTAATACACATTGAAATGGGGCTAGTCGAGTCAGGATCAATATCCGAAAACCAAGGCTAATGCCCCCTCCAACAAGCCAGTTCAATCATGTTTGGGGGAAAAGTCTATTACCCATAAAATTTAAGTCTAATACCAACTAAAATGGGGTTGGATATGACAAGACCAAGGCTAATATCCATTGAAATGGGGCTAGTCGAGTCAGGATCAATATGGCCGAAAATCCAAGGCTAATGCCTCCAACAAGCCAGTTCAATCATGTTTGGGGAAAAGTCTATTACCCATAAAATTTAAGTCTAATACCAACTAAAATGGGGTTGGATATGACAAGACCTAAGGCTAATACCCATTGAAATGGGGCTAGTCGAGTCAGGATCAATATGGCCGAAAATCCAAGGCTAATGCCCCCTCCAACAAGCCAGTTCAATCATTTGGGGGAAAAGTCTATTACCCATAAAATTTAAGTCTAATACCAACTAAAATGGGGTTGGATATGACAAGACCAAGGCTAAGGCTAATACCCATTGAAATGGGGCTAGTCGAGTCAGGATCAATATGGCCGAAAATCCAAGGCTAATGCTCCCTCCAACAAGCCAGTTCAATCATGTTTGGGGGAAAAGTCTATTACCCATAAAATTTAAGTCTAAAACCAACTAAAATGGGGTTGGATATGACAAGACCAACAAGGAAATCTAAGGCTAATACCATTGAAATGGGGCTAGTCGAGTCAGGATCAATATGCCGAAAATCCAAGGCTAATGCCCCTCCAACAAGCCAGTTCAATCATGTTTGGGGGAAAAGTCTATTACCCATAAAATTTAAGTCTAATACCAACTAAAATGGGGTTGGATATGACAAGAACAACGAAATCTAAGGCTAATACCATTGAAATGGGGCTAGTCGAGTCAGGATCAATATGGCCGAAAATCCAAGGCTAATGCCCCCTCCAACAAGCCAGTTCAATCATGTTTGGGGAAAAGTCTATTACCCATAAAATTTAAGTCTAATACCAACTAAAATGGGTTGGATATGACAAGACCAACAAGGTCAAATCTAAGGCTAATACCCATTGAAATGGGGCTAGTCGAGTCAGGATCAATATGTCCGAAAACCAAGGCTAATGCCCCTCCAACAAGCCAGTTCAATCATGTTTGGGGGAAAAGTCTATTACCCATAAAATTTAAGTCTAATACCAACTAAAATGGGGTTGGATATGACAAGACCAAGGCTAATACCCATTGAAATGGGGCTAGTCAAGTCAGGATCAATATGGCCGAAAATCCAAGGCTAATGCCCCCTCCAACAAGCCAGTTCAATCATGTTTGGGGGAAAAGTCTATTACCCATAAAATTTAAGTCTAATACCAACTAAAATGGGTTGGATATGACAAGACCAACAAGGTCAGAAATCTAAGGCTAATACCATTGAAATGGGGCTAGTCGAGTCAGGATCAATGGCCGAAAACCAAGGCTAATGCCCCTCCAACAAGCCAGTTCAATCATGTTTGGGGAAAAGTATATTACCCATAAAATTTAAGTCTAATACCACCTAAAATGGGGTTGGATATGACAATACCAACGCTAATACCCATTGAAATGGGGCTAGTCGAGTCAGGATCAATATGGCCGAAAATCCAAGGCTAATGCCCTCCAACAAGCCAGTTCAATCATGTTTGGGGGAAAAGTCTATTACCCATAAAATTTAAGTCTAATACCAACTAAAATGGGGTTGGATATGACAGAGCAACAAGGTCTCAAATCTAAGGCTATACACATTGAAATGGGGCTAGTCGAGTCAGGATCAATATGTGCGGAAAACCAAGGCTAATGCCCGCTCCAGCAAGCCAGTTCAATCATGTTTGGGGGAAAAGTCTATTACCCATAAAATTTAAGTCTAATACCAACTAAAATGGGGTTGGATATGACAAGACCAAGGCTAATACCATTGAAATGGGGCTAGTCGAGTCAGGATCAATATGGCCGAAAATCCAAGGCTAATGCCCCTCCAACAAGCCAGTTCAATCATGTTTGGGGAAAAGTCTATTACCCATAAAATTTAAGTCTAATACCAACTAAAATGGGTTGGATATGACAAGACCAACAAGGTCAGAAATCTAAGGCTAATACCATTGAAATGGGGCTAGTCGAGTCAGGATCAATATGTCCGAAAACCAAGGCTAATGCCCCCTCCAACAAGCCAGTTCAATCATGTTTGGGGGAAAAGTCTATTACCCATAAAATTTAAGTCTAATACCAACTAAAATGGGGTTGGATATGACAAGACCAAGGCTAATACCATTGAAATGGGGCTAGTCGAGTCAGGATCAATATGGCCGAAAATCCAAGGCTAATGCCCCTCCAACAAGCCAGTTCAATCATGTTTGGGGGAAAAGTCTATTACCCATAAAATTTAAGTCTAATACCAACTAAAATGGGGATGGATATGACAAGCAACAAGGTCACAAATCTAAGGCTAATATCCATTGAAATGGGACTAGTCGAGTCAGGATCAATATGTCCGAAAATCCAAGGCTAATGCCCCCTCCAACAAGCCAGTTCAATCATGTTTGGGGGAAAAGTCTATTACCCATAAAATTTAAGTCTAATACCAACTAAAATGGGGTTGGATATGACAAGACCAAGGCTAATACCCATTGAAATGGGGCTAGTCGAGTCAGGATCAATATGGCCGAAAATCCAAGGCTAATGCTCCCTCCAACAAGCCAGTTCAATCATGTTTGGGGGAAAAGTCTATTACCCATAAAATTTAAGTCTAATACCAACTAAAATGGGGTTGGATATGACAAGACCAACAAGGTCAGAAATCTAAGGCTAATACCATTGAAATGGGGCTAGTCGAGTCAGGATCAATATGGCCGAAAATCCAAGGCTAATGCTCCCTCCAACAAGCCAGTTCAATCATGTTTGGGGAAAAGTCTATTACCCATAAAATTTAAGTCTAATACCAACTAAAATGGGGTTGGATATGACAAGACCAAGGCTAATACCCATTGAAATGGGGCTAGTCGAGTCAGGATCAATATGGCCGAAAATCCAAGGCTAATGCTCCCTCCAACAAGCCAGTTCAATCATGTTTGGGGGAAAAGTCTATTACCCATAAAATTTAAGTCTAATACCAACTAAAATGGGGTTGGATATGACAAGACCAACAAGGTCTCAAATCTAAGCTAATACCATTGAAATGGGGCTAGTCGAGTCAGGATCAATATGTGCCGAAAACCAAGGCTAATGCCCCTCCAACAAGCCAGTTCAATCATGTTTGGGGGAAAAGTCTATTACCCATAAAATTTAAGTCTAATACCAACTAAAATGGGGTTGGATATGACAAGACCAAGGCTAATACCCATTGAAATGGGGCTAGTCAAGTCAGGATCAATATGGCCGAAAATCCAAGGCTAATGGCCCCTCCAACAAGCCAGTTCAATCATGTTTGGGGGAAAAGTCTATTACCCATAAGATTTAAGTCTAATACCAACTAAAATGTGGTTGGATATGACAAGACCAACAAGGTCAGAAATCTAAGGCTAATACCCCTTGAAATGGGGCTAGTCGATTCAGGATCAATGTGCCGAAAACCAAGGCTAATGCCCCTCCAACAAGCCAGTTCAATCATGTTTGGGGGAAAAGTCTATTACCCGTAAAATTTAAGTCTAATACCAACTATAATGGGGTTGGATATGACAAGACCAACGCTAATACCCATTGAAATGGGGGTAGTCGAGTAAGGATCAATATGGCCGAAAATCCAAGGCTAATGTTCCCTCCAACAAGACATTTCAATCATGTTTGGGGAAAAGTCTATTACCCATAAAATTTAAGTCTAATACAACTAAAATGGGGTTGGATATGACAAGCAACAAGGTCAAATCTAAGGCTAATACACATTGAAATGGGGCTAGTCGAGTCAGGATCAATATGCCGGAAAACCAAGGCTAATGCCCCTCCAACAAGCCAGTTCAATCATGTTTGGGGGAAAAGTCTATTACCCATAAAATTTAAGTCTAATACCAACTAAAATGGGGTTGGATATGACAAGACCAAGGCTAATACCCATTGAAATGGGGCTAGTCGAGTCAGGATCAATATGGCCGAAAATCCAAGGCTAATGCTCCCTCCAACAAGCCAGTTCAATCATGTTTGGGGAAAAGTCTATTACCCATAAAATTTAAGTCTAATACCAACTAAAATGGGGTTGGATATGACAAGACCAACAAGGTCAGAAATCTAAGGCTAATACACATTGAAATGGGGCTAGTCGAGTCAGGATCAATATGTCCGAAAACCAAGGCTAATGCCCCTCCAACAAGCCAGTTCAATCATGTTTGGGGGAAAAGTCTATTACCCATAAAATTTAAGTCTAATACCAACTAAAATGGGGTTGGATATGACAAGACCAAGGCTAATACCCATTGAAATGGGGCTAGTCGAGTCAGGATCAATATGGCCGAAAATCCAAGGCTAATGCTCCCTCCAACAAGCCAGTTCAATCATGTTTGGGGGAAAAGTCTATTACCCATAAAATTTAAGTCTAATACCAACTAAAATGGGTTGGATATGACAAGACCAACAAGGTCACAAATCTAAGGCTAATACCCATTGAAATGGGGCTAGTCGAGTCAGGATCAATATGCCGAAAATCCAAGGCTAATGCCCCTCCAACAAGCCAGTTCAATCATGTTTGGGGGAAAAGTCTATTACCCATAAAATTTAAGTCTAATACCAACTAAAATGGGGTTGGATATGACAAGACCAAGGCTAATACCCATTGAAATGGGGCTAGTCGAGTCAGGATCAATATGGCCGAAAATCCAAGGCTAATGCTCCCTCCAACAAGCCAGTTCAATCATGTTTGGGGAAAAGTCTATTACCCATAAAATTTAAGTCTAATACCAACTAAAATGGGTTGGATATGACAAGACCAACAAGGTCAGAAATCTAAGGCTAATACCATTGAAATGGGGCTAGTCGAGTCAGGATCAATATGCCGAAAATCCAAGGCTAATGCCCCTCCAACAAGCCAGTTCAATCATGTTTGGGGGAAAAGTCTATTACCCATAAAATTTAAGTCTAATACCAACTAAAATGGGGTTGGATATGACAAGACCAAGGCTAATACCCATTGAAATGGGGCTAGTCGAGTCAGGATCAATATGGCCGAAAATCCAAGGCTAATGCTCCCTCCAACAAGCCAGTTCAATCATGTTTGGGGAAAAGTCTATTACCCATAAGATTTAAGTCTAATACCAACTAAAATGTGGTTGGATATGACAAGACCAACAAGGTCAGAAATCTAAGGCTAATACCCATTGAAATGGGGCTAGTCGAGTCAGGATAAATATGGCCGAAAATCCAAGGCTAATGCTCCCTCCAACAAGCCAGTTCAATCATGTTTGGGGGAAAAGTATATTACCCATAAAATTTAAGTCTAATACCACCTAAAATGGGGTTGGATATGACAATACCAACGCTAATACCCATTGAAATGGGGCTAGTCGAGTCAGGATCAATATGGCCGAAAATCCAAGGCTAATGCTCCCTCCAACAAGGCAGCTCAATCATGTTTCGGGGAAAAGTCTACTACCCATAAAATTTAAGTCTAATACAAACTAAAATGGGGTTGGATATGACAAGAGCAACAAGGTCTCAAATCTAAGCCTAGTACACATTGAAATGGGGTAGTCGAGTCAGGATCAATATGTGCGGAAAACCAAGGCTAATGCCCGCTCCAGCAAGCCAGTTCAATCACGTTTGGGGGAAAAGTCTATTACCCATAAAATTTAAGTCTAATACCAACTAAAATGGGGTTGGATATGACAAGACCAAGGCTAATACCCATTGAAATGGGGCTAGTCAAGTCTTGATCAATATGGCCGAAAATCCAAGGCTAATGGACCCTCCAACAAGCCAGTTCAATCATGTTTGGGGAAAAGTCTATTACCCATAAGATTTAAGTCTAATACCAACTAAAATGTGGTTGGATATGACAAGACCAACAAGGTCAGAAATCTAAGGCTAATACCCCTTGAAATGGGGCTAGTCGATTCAGGATCAATGTGTTCGAAAAACCAAGTCTAATGCTCCCTCCAACAAGCCAGTTCAATCATGTTTGGGGGAAAAGTATAGTACCCATAAAATTTAAGTCTAATACCACCTAAAATGGGGTTGGATATGACAATACCAATGCTAATACCCATTGAAATGGGGCTAGTCGAGTCAGGATCAATATGGCCGAAAATCCAAGGCTAATGCCCTCCAACAAGCCAGTTCAATCATGTTTGGGGGAAAAGTCTATTACCCATAAAATTTAAGTCTAATACCAACTAAAATGGGGTTGGATATGACAAGCACAAGGTGTCAAATCTAAGGCTAATACACATTGAAATGGGGCTAGTCGAGTCAGGATCAATATGTCCGAAAACCAAGGCTAATGCCCCCTCCAACAAGCCAGTTCAATCATGTTTGGGGAAAAGTCTATTACCCATAAAATTTAAGTCTAATACCAACTAAAATGGGGTTGGATATGACAAGACCAAGGCTAATACCATTCAAATGGGGCTAGTCGAGTCAGGATCAATATGCCGAAAATCCAAGGCTAATGCCCTCCAACAAGCCAGTTCAATCATGTTTGGGGGAAAAGTCTATTACCCATAAAATTTAAGTCTAATACCAACTAAAATGGGTTGGATATGACAAGACCAACAAGGTCAGAAATCTAAGGCTAATACCATTGAAATGGGGCTAGTCGAGTCAGGATCAATTGTCCGAAAATCCAAGGCTAATGCCCCTCCAACAAGCCAGTTCAATCATGTTTGGGGGAAAAGTCTATTACCCATAAAATTTAAGTCTAATACCAACTAAAATGGGGTTGGATATGACAAGACCAAGGTGAAATCTAAGGCTAATACCATTGAAATGGGGCTAGTCGAGTCAGGATCAATATGGCCGAAAATCCAAGGCTAATGCTCCCTCCAACAAGCCAGTTCAATCATGTTTGGGGGAAAAGTCTATTACCCATAAAATTTAAGTCTAATACCAACTAAAATGGGTTGGATATGACAATATCAAGGCTAATACCATTGAAATGGGGCTAGTCGAGTCAGGATCAATATGTCCGAAAATCCAAGGCTAATGCCCTCCAACAAGCCAGTTCAATCATGTTTGGGGGAAAAGTCTATTACCCATAAAATTTAAGTCTAATACCAACTAAAATGGGGTTGGATATGACAAGACAACAAGGCTAAATCTAAGGCTAATACCATTGAAATGGGGCTAGTCGAGTCAGGATCAATATGCCGAAAATCCAAGGCTAATGCCCCTCCAACAACCAGTTCAATCATGTTTGGGGGAAAAGTCTATTACCCATAAAATTTAAGTCTAATACCAACTAAAATGGGGTTGGATATGAAAAGAAATCTAAGGCTAATACCATTGAAATGGGGCTAGTCGAGTCAGGATCAATTATGCCGAAAATCCAAGGCTAACCCCCTCCAACAAGCCAGTTCAATCATGTTTGGGGGAAAAGTCTATTACCCATAAAATTTAAGTCTAATACCAACTAAAATGGGGTTGGATATGACAAGAAACAAGGTGAAATCTAAGGCTAATACCATTGAAATGGGGCTAGTCGAGTCAGGATCAATATGTCCGAAAATCCAAGGCTAATGCCCCTCCAACAAGCCAGTTCAATCATGTTTGGGGGAAAAGTCTATTACCCATAAAATTTAAGTCTAATACCAACTAAAATGGGTTGGATATGACAAGAACAAGGTAGAAATCTAAGGCTAATACCATTGAAATGGGGCTAGTCGAGTCAGGATCAATATGTCCGAAAATCCAAGGCTAATGCCTCCAAACAAGCCAGTTCAATCATGTTTGGGGGAAAAGTCTATTACCCATAAAATTTAAGTCTAATACCAACTAAAATGGGGTTGGATATGACAAATCAAGGCTAATACCATTGAAATGGGGCTAGTCGAGTCAGGATCAATATGTCCGAAAATCCAAGGCTAACCCCCTCCAAAAACCAGTTCAATCATGTTTGGGGGAAAAGTCTATTACCCATAAAATTTAAGTCTAATACCAACTAAAAGGGTTGGATATGAACAAGGTGAAATCTAAGGCTAATACTCATTGAAATGGGGCTAGTCGAGTCAGGATCAATTTGTCCGAAAATCCAAGGCTAACCCCCTCCAAAAACCAAGTTCAATCATGTTTGGGGGAAAAGTCTATTACCCATAAAATTTAAGTCTAATACCAACTAAAATGGGGTTGGATATGAACAAGACCAAGGCTAATACTCATTCAAATGGGGCTAGTCGAGTCAGGATCAATATGTCCGAAAATCCAAGGCTAACCCCCTCCAAAAACCAGTTCAATCATGCTTGGGGGAAAAGTCTATTACCCATAAAATTAAGTCTAATACCAACTAAAAAGGGTTGGATATGAACAAGGTAGAAATCTAAGGCTAATACTCATTGAAATGGGGCTAGTCGAGTCAGGATCAATTGTCCGAAAATCCAAGGCTAATGCCCTCCAAAAACCAGTTCAATCATGTTTGGGGGAAAAGTCTATTACCCATAAAATTAAGTCTAATACCAACTAAAATGGGGTTGGATATGAACAAGGTTTGAAATCTAAGGCTAATACTCATTCAAATGGGGCTCGTCGAGTCAGGATCAATTTGTCCGAAAATCCAAGGCTAACACCCCTCCAAAAACCAAGTTCAATCATGCTTGGGGGAAAAGTCTATTACCCATAAAATTAAGTCTAATACCAACTAAAAAGGGCTTGGATATGAACAAGGTTTAAATCTAAGGCTAATACTCATTCAAATGGGGCTCGTCGAGTCAGGATCAATTTGTCCGAAAATCCAAGGCTAACACCCCCTCCAAAAACCAAGTTCAATCATGCTTGGGGGAAAAGTCTATTACCCATAAAATTGAAGTCTAATACCAACTAAAAAGGGCTTGGATATGAACAAGGTTAAATCTAAGGCTAATACTCATTCAAATAGGGCTCGTCGAGTCAGGATCAATTTGTCCGAAAATCCAAGGCTAACCCCCTCCAAAAACCAAGTTCAATCATGTTTGGGGGAAAAGTCTATTACCCATAAAATTGAAGTCTAATACCAACTAAAAAGGGCTTGGATATGAACAAGGTTTGAAATCTAAGGCTAATACTCATTCAAATGGGGCTCGTCGAGTCAGGATCAATTTGTCCGAAAATCCAAGGCTAACACCCCTCCAAAAACCAAGTTCAATCATGTTTGGGGGAAAAGTCTATTACCCATAAAATTGAAGTCTAATACCAACTAAAAAGGGCTTGGATATGAACAAGGTTTGAAATCTAAGGCTAATACTCATTGAAATGGGGCTCGTCGAGTCAGGATCAATTTGTCCGAAAATCCAAGGCTAACCCCCTCCAAAAACCAAGTTCAATCATGCTTGGGGGAAAAGTCTATTACCCATAAAATTGAAGTCTAATACCAACTAAAAAGGGCTTGGATATGAACAAGGTTATAAATCTAAGGCTAATACTCATTCAAATGGGGCTCGTCGAGTCAGGATCAATTTGTCCGAAAATCCAAGGCTAACACCCCCTCCAAAAACCAAGTTCAATCATGCTTGGGGGAAAAGTCTATTACCCATAAAATTGAAGTCTAATACCAACTAAAAAGGGCTTGGATATGAACAAGGTTATAAATCAAAGGCTAATACTCATTCAAATAGGGCTCGTCGAGTCAGGATCAATTTGTCCGAAAATCCAAGGCTAACACCCCCTCCAAAAACCAAGTTCAATCATGCTTGGGGGAAAAGTCTATTACCCATAAAATTGAAGTCTAATACCAACTAAAAAGGGCTTGGATATGAACAAGGTTAGAAATCTAAGGCTAATACTCATTAAATGGGGCTCGTCGAGTCAGGATCAATTTGTCCGAAAATCCAAGGCTAACACCCCTCCAAAAACCAAGTTCAATCATGCTTGGGGGAAAAGTCTATTACCCATAAAATTGAAGTCTAATACCAACTAAAAAGGGCTTGGATATGAACAAGGTTAGAAATCTAAGGCTAATACTCATTAAATGGGGCTCGTCGAGTCAGGATCAATTTGTCCGAAAATCCAAGGCTAACACCCCTCCAAAAACCAAGTTCAATCATGCTTGGGGGAAAAGTCTATTACCCATAAAATTGAAGTCTAATACCAACTAAAAAGGGCTTGGATATGAACAAGGTTAGAAATCTAAGGCTAATACTCATTCAAATGGGGCTCGTCGAGTCAGGATCAATTTGTCCGAAAATCCAAGGCTAACACCCCCTCCAAAAACCAAGTTCAATCATGCTTGGGGGAAAAGTCTATTACCCATAAAATTGAAGTCTAATACCAACTAAAAAGGGCTTGGATATGAACAAGGTTATAAATCTAAGGCTAATACTCATTCAAATAGGGCTCGTCGAGTCAGGATCAATTTGTCCGAAAATCCAAGGCTAACACCCCCTCCAAAAACCAAGTTCAATCATGCTTGGGGGAAAAGTCTATTACCCATAAAATTGAAGTCTAATACCAACTAAAAAGGGCTTGGATATCAACAAGGTTAGAAATCTAAGGCTAATACTCATTCAAATAGGGCTCGTCGAGTCAGGATCAATTTGTCCGAAAATCCAAGGCTAACACCCCTCCAAAAACCAAGTTCAATCATGCTTGGGGGAAAAGTCTATTACCCATAAAATTGAAGTCTAATACCAACTAAAAAGGGCTTGGATATGAACAAGGTTAAATCTAAGGCTAATACTCATTGAAATGGGGCTCGTCGAGTCAGGATCAATTTGTCCGAAAATCCAAGGCTAACACCCCTCCAAAAACCAAGTTCAATCATGCTTGGGGGAAAAGTCTATTACCCATAAAATTGAAGTCTAATACCAACTAAAAAGGGCTTGGATATGAACAAGGTTATGAAATCTAAGGCTAATACTCATTCAAAGGGGCTCGTCGAGTCAGGATCAATTTGTCCGAAAATCCAAGGCTAACACCCCCTCCAAAAACCAAGTTCAATCATGCTTGGGGGAAAAGTCTATTACCCATAAAATTGAAGTCTAATACCAACTAAAAAGGGCTTGGATATGAACAAGGTTTAAATCTAAGGCTAATACTCATTCAAATAGGGCTCGTCGAGTCAGGATCAATTTGTCAAAAATTCCAAGGCTAACACGCCCTCCAAAAACCAAGTTCAATCATGCTTGGGGGAAAGTCTATTACCCATAAAATTGAAGTCTCATACCAACTAAAAAGGGCTTGGATATGAACAAGGTTATAAATCTAAGGCTAATACTCATTCAAAAGGGCTCGTCGAGTCAGGATCAATTTGTCCGAAAATCCAAGGCTAACACCCCCTCCAAAAACCAAGTTCAATCATGCTTGGGGGAAAAGTCTATTACCCATAAAATTGAAGTCTAATACCAACTAAAAAGGGCTTGGATATGAACAAGGTTAGAAATATAAGGCTAATACTCATTGAAATGGGGCTCGTGGAGTCAGGATCAATTTGTCCGAAAATCCAAGGCTAACACCCCTCCAAAAACCAAGTTCAATCATGTTTGGGGGAAAAGTCTATTACCCACAAAATTGAAGTCTAATACCAACTAAAAAGGGCTTGTATATGAACAAGGTTTGAAATATAATGCTAATACTCATTCACATAGGGGTCATCGAGTCAGGATCAATTTGTCTGAAAATCCAAGGCTAACACCACCTCCAAAAACCAAGTTCAATCATGCTTGGGGGAAAAGTCTATTACCCATAAAATTGAAGTCTAATACCAACTAAAAAGGGCTTGGATATGAACAAGGTTATAAATCTAAGGCTAATACTCATTCAAATAGGGCTCGTCGAGTCAGGATCAATTTGTCCGAAAATCCAAGGCTAACACCCCCTCCAAAAACCAAGTTCAATCATGCTTGGGGGAAAAGTCTATTACCCATAAAATTGAAGTCTAATACCAACTAAAAAGGGCTTGGATATGAACAAGGTTATAAATCAAAGGCTAATACTCATTCAAATAGGCCTCGTCGAGTCAGGATCAATTTGTCCGAAAATCCAAGGCTAACACCCCCTCCAAAAACCAAGTTCAATCATGCTTGGGGGAAAAGTCTATTACCCATAAAATTGAAGTCTAATACCAACTAAAAAGGGCTTGGATATGAACAAGGTTATAAATATAAGGCTAATACTCATTCAAATAGGGCTCGTCGAGTCAGGATCAATTTGTCCGAAAATCCAAGGCTAACACCCCTCCAAAAACCAAGTTCAATCATGCTTGGGGGAAAAGTCTATTACCCATAAAATTGAAGTCTAATACCAACTAAAAAGGGCTTGGATATGAACAAGGTTAGAAATCTAAGGCTAATACTCATTAAATGGGGCTCGTCGAGTCAGGATCAATTTGTCCGAAAATCCAAGGCTAACACCCCTCCAAAAACCAAGTTCAATCATGCTTGGGGGAAAAGTCTATTACCCATAAAATTGAAGTCTAATACCAACTAAAAAGGGCTTGGATATGAACAAGGTTATAAATCTAAGGCTAATACTCATTCAAATAGGGCTCGTCGAGTCAGGATCAATTTGTCCGAAAATCCAAGGCTAACACCCCCTCCAAAAACCAAGTTCAATCATGCTTGGGGGAAAAGTCTATTACCCATAAAATTGAAGTCTAATACCAACTAAAAAGGGCTTGGATATGAACAAGGTTATAAATCTAAGGCTAATACTCATTCAAATAGGGCTCGTCGAGTCAGGATCAATTTGTCCGAAAATCCAAGGCTAACACCCCCTCCAAAAACCAAGTTCAATCATGCTTGGGGGAAAAGTCTATTACCCATAAAATTGAAGTCTAATACCAACTAAAAAGGGCTTGGATATGAACAAGGTTATAAATCTAAGGCTAATACTCATTCAAATAGGGCTCGTCGAGTCAGGATCAATTTGTCCGAAAATCCAAGGCTAACACCCCTCCAAAAACCAAGTTCAATCATGCTTGGGGGAAAAGTCTATTACCCATAAAATTGAAGTCTAATACCAACTAAAAAGGGCTTGGATATGAACAAGGTTAGAAATCTAAGGCTAATACTCATTAAATGGGGCTCGTGGAGTCAGGATCAATTTGTCCGAAAATCCAAGGCTAACACCCCTCCAAAAACCAAGTTCAATCATGCTTGGGGGAAAGTCTATTACCCATAAAATTGAAGTCTAATACCAACTAAAAAGGGCTTGGATATGAACAAGGTTTTAAATGTAAGGCTAATACTCATTCAAATAGGGCTCGTCGAGTCAGGATCAATTTGTTCGAAAATCCAAGGCTAACACCCCTCCAAAAACCAAGTTCAATCATGCTTGGGGGAAAAGTCTATTACCCATAAAATTGAAGTCTAATACCAACTAAAAAGGGCTTGGATATGAACAAGGTTATAAATCTAAGGCTAATACTCATTCAAATAGGGGCTCGTCGAGTCAGGATCAATTTGTCCGAAAATCCAAGGCTAACACCCCCTTCAAAAACCAAGTTCAATCATGCTTGGGGGAAAAGTCTATTACCCATAAAATTGAAGTCTAATACCAACTAAAAAGGGCTTGGATATGAACAAGGTTATAAATCTAAGGCTAATACTCATTCAAATGGGGCTCGACGAGTCTGGATCAATTCGTCCGAAAATCCAAGGCTAACACCCCCTCCGAAAACCAAGTTCAATCATGCTTGGCGGAAAGTCTATTACCCATAAAATTGAAGTCTAATACCAACTAAAAAGGGGTTGGATATGAACAAGGTTATAAATCTAAGGCTAATACTCATTAAATGGGGCTCGTGGAGTCAGGATCAATTTGTCCGAAAATCCAAGGCTAACACCCCTCCAAAAACCAAGTTCAATCATGCTTGGGGGAAAAGTCTATTACCCATAAAATTGAAGTCTAATACCAACTAAAAAGGGCTTGGATATGAACAAGGTTTGAAATCTAAGGCTAATACTCATTCAAATAGGCTCGTCGAGTCAGGATCAATTTGTCCGAAAATCCAAGGCTAACACCCCTCCAAAAACCAAGTTAAATCATGCTTGAGGGAAAAGTCTATTACCCATAAAATTGAAGACTAATACCAACTAAAAAGGGCTTGGATATGATCAAGGTTATAAATCTAAGGCTAATACTCATTCAAATAGGGCTCGTCGAGTCAGGATCAATTTGTCCGAAAATCCAAGGCTAACACCCCCTCCAAAAACCAAGTTCAATCATGCTTGGGGGAAAAGTCTATTACCCATAAAATTGAAGTCTAATACCAACTAAAAAGGGCTTGGATATGAACAAGGTTATAAATCTAAGGCTAATACTCATTCAAATAGGGCTCGTCGAGTCAGGATCAATTTGTCCGAAAATCCAAGGCTAACACCCCCTCCAAAAACCAAGTTCAATCATGCTTGGGGGAAAAGTCTATTACCCATAAAATTGAAGTCTAATACCAACTAAAAAGGGCTTGGATATGAAAAAGGTTAGAAATCTATAAGGCTAATACTCATTCAAATAGGGCTCGTGGAGTCAGGATCAATTTGTCCGAAAATCCAAGGCTAACACCCCTCCAAAAACCAAGTTCAATCATGCTTGGGGGAAAAGTCTATTACCCATAAAATTGAAGTCTAATACCAACTAAAAAGGGATTGGATATGAACAAGGTTATAAATCTAAGGCTAATACTCATTTAAATGGGGCTCGACGAGTCCGGATCAATTTGTCTGAAAATCCAAGGCTAACACCCCCTCCAAAAACCAAGTTCAATCATGCTTGGGGGAAAAGTCTATTACCCATAAAATTGAAGTCTAATACCAACTAAAAAGGGCTTGGATATGAACAAGGTTATAAATCTAAGGCTAATACTCATTAAATGGGGCTCGTCGAGTCAGGATCAATTTGTCCGAAAATCCAAGGCTAACACCCCCTCCAAAAACCAAGTTCAATCATGCTTGGGGGAAAGTCTATTACCCATAAAATTGAAGTCTAATACCAACTAAAAAGGGCTTGGATATGAACAAGGTTTAAATCTAAGGCTAATACTCATTCAAATAGGGCTCGTCGAGTCAGGATCAATTTGTCCGAAAATCCAAGGCTAACACCCCCTCCAAAAACCAAGTTCAATCATGCTTGGGGGAAAAGTCTATTACCCATAAAATTGAAGTCTAATACCAACTAAAAAGGGCTTGGATATGAACAAGGTTAGAAATCTAAGGCTAATACTCATTCAAATAGGGCTCGTCGAGTCAGGATCAATTTGTCCGAAAATCCAAGGCAACACCCCCTCCAAAAACCAAGTTCAATCATGCTTGGGGGAAAAGTCTATTACCCATAAAATTGAAGTCTAATACCAACTAAAAAGGGCTTGGATATGAACAAGGTTAGAAATCTAAGGCTAATACTCATTGAAATGGGGCTCGTCGAGTCAGGATCAATTTGTCCGAAAATCCAAGGCTAACACCCCCTCCAAAAACCAAGTTCAATCATGCTTGGGGGAAAAGTCTATTACCCATAAAATTGAAGTCTAATACCAACTAAAAAGGGCTTGGATATGAAAAAGGTTAGAAATCTAAGGCTAATACTCATTCAAATAGGGCTCGTGGAGTCAGGATCAATTTGTCCGAAAATCCAAGGCTAACACCCCCTCCAAAAACCAAGTTCAATCATGCTTGGGGGAAAAGTCTATTACCCATAAAATTGAAGTCTAATACCAACTAAAAAGGGCTTGGATATGAACAAGGTTATAAATCTAAGGCTAATACTCATTTAAATGGGGCTCGTGGAGTCAGGATCAATTTGTCCGAAAATCCAAGGCTAACACCCCCTCCAAAAACCAAGTTCAATCATGCTTGGGGGAAAAGTCTATTACCCATAAAATTGAAGTCTAATACCAACTAAAAAGGGCTTGGATATGAACAAGGTTATAAATCTAAGGCTAATACTCATTCAAATAGCGCTCGTGGAGTCAGGATCAATTTGTCCGAAAATCCAAGGCTAACACCCCCTCCAAAAACCAAGTTCAATCATGCTTGGGGGAAAGTCTATTACCCATAAAATTGAAGTCTAATACCAACTAAAAAGGGCTTGGATATGAACAAGGTTAGAAATCTAAGGCTAATACTCATTAAATGGGGCTCGGAGTCAGGATCAATTTGTCCGAAAATCCAAGGCTAACACCCCCTCCAAAAACCAAGTTCAATCATGGTTGGGGGAAACGTCTATTACCCATAAAATTGAAGTCTAATACCAACTAAAAAGGGCTTGTATATGAACAAGGTTTGAAATATAAGGCTAATACTCATTCAAATAGGGCTCGTCGAGTCAGGATCAATTTGTCCGAAAATCCAAGGCTAACACCCCTCCAAAAACCAAGTTCAATCATGCTTGGGGGAAAAGTCTATTACCCATAAAATTGAAGTCTAATACCAACTAAAAAGGGCTTGGATATGAACAAGGTTATAAATCTAAGGCTAATACTCATTCAAATAGGGCTCGTCGAGTCAGGATCAATTTGTCCGAAAATCCAAGGCTAACACCCCCTCCAAAAACCAAGTTCAATCATGCTTGGGGGAAAAGTCTATTACCCATAAAATTGAAGTCTAATACCAACTAAAAAGGGCTTGGATATGAACAAGGTTATAAATCTAAGGCTAATACTCATTCAAATAGGGCTCGTCGAGTCAGGATCAATTTGTCCGAAAATCCAAGGCTAACACCCCCTCCAAAAACCAAGTTCAATCATGCTTGGGGGAAAAGTCTATTACCCATAAAATTGAAGTCTAATACCAACTAAAAAGGGCTTGGATATGAACAAGGTTAGAAATCTAAGGCTAATACTCATTCAAATAGGGCTCGTCGAGTCAGGATCAATTTGTCCGAAAATCCAAGGCTAACACCCCCTCCAAAAACCAAGTTCAATCATGCTTGGGGGAAAAGTCTATTACCCATAAAATTGAAGTCTAATACCAACTAAAAAGGGATTGGATATGAACAAGGTTAGAAATCTAAGGCTAATACTCATTTAAAGGGGCTCGGAGTCAGGATCAATTTGTCCGAAAATCCAAGGCTAACACCCCCTCCAAAAACCAAGTTCAATCATGCTTGGGGGAAAGTCTATTACCCATAAAATTGAAGTCTAATACCAACTAAAAAGGGATTGGATATGAACAAGGTTATAAATCTAAGGCTAATACTCATTTAAATGGGGCTCGTCGAGTCAGGATCAATTTGTCCGAAAATCCAAGGCTAACACCCCCTCCAAAAACCAAGTTCAATCATGCTTGGGGGAAACGTCTATTACCCATAAAATTGAAGTCTAATACCAACTAAAAAGGGCTTTGGATATGAACAAGGTTTGAAATATAAGGCTAATACTCATTCAAATAGGGCTCGTGGAGTCAGGATCAATTTGTCCGAAAATCCAAGGCTAACACCCCCTCCAAAAACCAAGTTCAATCATGCTTGGGGGAAACGTCTATTACCCATAAAATTGAAGTCTAATACCAACTAAAAAGGGCTTGGATATGAACAAGGTTAGAAATCTAAGGCTAATACTCATTTAAATGGGGCTCGTCGAGTCAGGATCAATTTGTCCGAAAATCCAAGGCTAACACCCCCTCCAAAAACCAAGTTCAATCATGCTTGGGGGAAACGTCTATTACCCATAAAATTGAAGTCTAATACCAACTAAAAAGGGATTGGATATGAACAAGGTTAGAAATCTAAGGCTAATAATCATTGAAATGCGGCTCGTCGAGTCAGGATCAATTTGTCCGAAAATCGAAGGCTAACACCCCCTCCAAAAACAAACTTCAATCATGGTTTTGGGAAAAGTCTATTACCCATAAAATTGAAGTCTAATACCAACTAAAAAGGGATTGGATATGAACAAGGTTAGAAATCTAAGGCTAATAATCATTAAAGGGCTCGTGGAGTCAGGATCAATTTGTCCGAAAATCCAAGGCTAAACCCCCTCCAAAAACCAAGTTCAATCATGCTTGGGGGAAAAGTCTATTACCCATAAAATTGAAGTCTAATACCAACTAAAAAGGGCTTGGATATGAACAAGGTTTGAAATCTAAGGCTAATACTCATTCAAATAGGGCTCGTGGAGTCAGGATCAATTTGTCCGAAAATCCAAGGCTAACACCCCCTCCAAAAACCAAGTTCAATCATGCTTGGGGGAAACGTCTATTACCCATAAAATTGAAGTCTAATACCAACTAAAAAGGTCTTCGATATCAACAAGGTTATAAATCTAAGGCTAATACTCATTAAAGGGCTCGTCGAGTCAGGATCAATTTGTCCGAAAATCCAAGGCTAACACCCCCTCCAAAAACCAAGTTCAATCATGCTTGGGGGAAAAGTCTATTACCCATAAAATTGAAGTCTAATACCAACTAAAAAGGGCTTGGATATGAACAAGGTTTGAAATATAAGGCTAATACTCATTCAAATAGGGCTCGTGGAGTCAGGATCAATTTGTCCGAAAATCCAAGGCTAACACCCCCTCCAAAAACCAAGTTCAATCATGCTTGGGGAAAAGTCTATTACCCATAAAATTGAAGTCTAATACCAACTAAAAAGGGCTTGGATATGAACAAGGTTTGAAATCTAAGGCTAATACTCATTCAAATAGGGCTCGTGGAGTCAGGATCAATTTGTCCGAAAATCCAAGGCTAACACCCCCTCCAAAAACCAAGTTCAATCATGCTTGGGGGAAAAGTCTATTACCCATAAAATTGAAGTCTAATACCAACTAAAAAGGGCTTGGATATGAACAAGGTTTAAATCTAAGGCTAATACTCATTCAAATAGGGCTCGTGGAGTCAGGATCAATTTGTCCGAAAATCCAAGGCTAACACCCCCTCCAAAAACCAAGTTCAATCATGCTTGGGGGAAAAGTCTATTACCCATAAAATTGAAGTCTAATACCAACTAAAAAGGTCTTGGATATGAACAAGGTTTGAAATCTAAGGCTAATACTCATTCAAATGGGGCTCGTGGAGTCAGGATCAATTTGTCCGAAAATCCAAGGCTAACACCCCCTCCAAAAACCAAGTTCAATCATGCTTGGGGGAAAAGTCTATTACCCATAAAATTGAAGTCTAATACCAACTAAAAAGGGCTTGGATATGAACAAGGTTAGAAATCTAAGGCTAATACTCATTCAAATAGGGCTCGTGGAGTCAGGATCAATTTGTCCGAAAATCCAAGGCTAACACCCCCTCCAAAAACCAAGTTCAATCATGCTTGGGGGAAACGTCTATTACCCATAAAATTGAAGTCTAATACCAACTAAAAAGGGCTTGGATATGAACAAGGTTAGAAATCTAAGGCTAATACTCATTTAAATGGGGCTCGTGGAGTCAGGATCAATTTGTCCGAAAATCCAAGGCTAACACCCCCTCCAAAAACCAAGTTCAATCATGCTTGGGGGAAAAGTCTATTACCCATAAAATTGAAGTCTAATACCAACTAAAAAGGGCTTGGATATGAACAAGGTTAGAAATCTAAGGCTAATACTCATTCAAATAGGGCTCGTGGAGTCAGGATCAATTTGTCCGAAAATCCAAGGCTAACACCCCCTCCAAAAACCAAGTTCAATCATGCTTGGGGGAAAGTCTATTACCCATAAAATTGAAGTCTAATACCAACTAAAAAGGGCTTGGATATGAACAAGGTTTGAAATATAAGGCTAATACTCATTCAAATAGGGCTCGTCGAGTCAGGATCAATTTGTCCGAAAATCCAAGGCTAACACCCCCTCCAAAAACCAAGTTCAATCATGCTTGGGGGAAAGTCTATTACCCATAAAATTGAAGTCTAATACCAACTAAAAAGGGCTTGGATATGAACAAGGTTAGAAATCTAAGGCTAATACTCATTTAAAGGGCTCGTCGAGTCAGGATCAATTTGTCCGAAAATCCAAGGCTAACACCCCCTCCAAAAACCAAGTTCAATCATGCTTGGGGGAAACGTCTATTACCCATAAAATTGAAGTCTAATACCAACTAAAAAGGGCTTGGATATGAACAAGGTTAGAAATCTAAGCCTAATACTCATTAAAGGGCTCGTCGAGTCAGGATCAATTTGTCCGAAAATCCAAGGCTAACACCCCCTCCAAAAACCAAGTTCAATCATGCTTGGGGGAAACGTCTATTACCCATAAAATTGAAGTCTAATACCAACTAAAAAGGGCTTGGATATGAACAAGGTTTGAAATATAAGGCTAATACTCATTCAAATAGGGCTCGTGGAGTCAGGATCAATTTGTCCGAAAATCCAAGGCTAACACCCCCTCCAAAAACCAAGTTCAATCATGCTTGGGGGAATGTCTATTACCCATAAAATTGAAGTCTAATACCAACTAAAAAGGGCTTGGATATGAACAAGGTTTGAAATATAAGGCTAATACTCATTCAAATGGGGCTCGTGGAGTCAGGATCAATTTGTCCGAAAATCCAAGGCTAACACCCCCTCCAAAAACCAAGTTCAATCATGCTTGGGGGAAAAGTCTATTACCCATAAAATTGAAGTCTAATACCAACTAAAAAGGGCTTGGATATGAACAAGGTTAGAAATCTAAGGCTAATACTCATTTAAATGGGGCTCGTGGAGTCAGGATCAATTTGTCCGAAAATCCAAGGCTAACACCCCCTCCAAAAACCAAGTTCAATCATGCTTGGGGGAAAGTCTATTACCCATAAAATTGAAGTCTAATACCAACTAAAAAGGGCTTGGATATGAACAAGGTTATAAATCTAAGGCTAATACTCATTCAAATAGGGCTCGTCGAGTCAGGATCAATTTGTCCGAAAATCCAAGGCTAACACCCCCTCCAAAAACCAAGTTCAATCATGCTTGGGGGAAACGTCTATTACCCATAAAATTGAAGTCTAATACCAACTAAAAAGGGCTTGGATATGAACAAGGTTAGAAATATAAGGCTAATACTCATTAATAGGGCTCGTGGAGTCAGGATCAATTTGTCCGAAAATCCAAGGCTAACACCCCCTCCAAAAACCAAGTTCAATCATGTTGGGGGAAAGTCTATTACCCGTAAAATTGAAGTCTAATACCAACTAAAAAGGGCTTGTATATGAACAAGGTTAGAAATCTAAGGCTAATACTCATTTAAACGGGGCTCGACGAGTCAGGATCAATTTGTCCGAAAATCCCAGGCTAACACCCCCTCCAAAAACCAAGTTCAATCATGCTTGGGGGTAAAGTCTATTACCCATAAAATTGAAGTCTAATACCAACTAAAAAGGGCTTGTATATGAACAAGGTTTGAAATACAAGGCTAATACTCATTCAAATAGGGCTCGTGGAGTCAGGATCAATTTGTCCGAAAATCCAAGGCTAACACCCCCTCCAAAAACCAAGTTCAATCATGCTTGGGGGAAAAGTCTATTACCCATAAAATTTAAGTCTAATACCAACTAAAAAGGGCTTGGATATGAACAAGGTTTGAAATCTAAGGCTAATACTCATTTAAACGAGGCTCGTCGAGTCAGGATCAATTTGTCCGAAAATCCAAGGCTAACACCCCCTCCAAAAACCAAGTTCAATCATGCTTGGGGGAAACGTCTATTACCCATAAAATTGAAGTCTAATACCAACTAAAAAGGGCTTGGATATGAACAAGGTTATAAATCTAAGGCTAATACTCATTTAAATGGGGCTCGTGGAGTCAGGATCAATTTGTCCGAAAATCCAAGGCTAACACCCCCTCCAAAAACCAAGTTCAATCATGCTTGGGGGAAAAGTCTATTACCCATAAAATTGAAGTCTAATACCAACTAAAAAGGGATTGGATATGAACAAGGTTAGAAATCTAAGGCTAATACTCATTCAAATAGGGCTCGTGGAGTCAGGATCAATTTGTCCGAAAATCCAAGGCTAACACCCCCTCCAAAAACCAAGTTCAATCATGCTTGGGGGAAAAGTCTATTACCCATAAAATTGAAGTCTAATACCAACTAAAAAGGGCTTGGATATGAACAAGGTTAGAAATATAAGGCTAATACTCATTGAAATGGGGCTCGTGGAGTCAGGATCAATTTGTCCGAAAATCCAAGGCTAACACCCCCTCCAAAAACCAAGTTCAATCATGCTTGGGGGAAACGTCTATTACCCATAAAATTGAAGTCTAATACCAACTAAAAAGGGCTTGGATATGAACAAGGTTAGAAATATAAGGCTAATACTCATTTAAATGGGGCTCCTGGAGTCAGGATCAATTTGTCCGAAAATCCAAGGCTAACACCCCCTCCAAAAACCAAGTTCAATCATGCTTGGGGGAAACGTCTATTACCCATAAAATTGAAGTCTAATACCAACTAAAAAGGGCTTGTATATGAACAAGGTTTGAAATATAAGGCTAATACTCATTTAAATGGGGCTCGTGGAGTCAGGATCAATTTGTCCGAAAATCCAAGGCTAACACCCCCTCCAAAAACCAAGTTCAATCATGGCTTGGGGGAAACGTCTATTACCCATAAAATTGAAGTCTAATACCAACTAAAAAGGGCTTGGATATGAACAAGGTTAGAAATCTAAGGCTAATACTCATTCAAATAGGGCTCGTGGAGTCAGGATCAATTTGTCCGAAAATCCAAGGCTAACACCCCCTCCAAAAACCAAGTTCAATCATGCTTGGGGGAAAGTCTATTACCCATAAAATTGAAGTCTAATACCAACTAAAAAGGGCTTGGATATGAACAAGGTTAGAAATATAAGGCTAATACTCATTCAAATAGGGCTCGTCGAGTCAGGATCAATTTGTCCGAAAATCCAAGGCTAACACCCCCTCCAAAAACCAAGTTCAATCATGCTTGGGGGAAAAGTCTATTACCCATAAAATTGAAGTCTAATACCAACTAAAAAGGGCTTGGATATGAACAAGGTTTGAAATATAAGGCTAATACTCATTCAAATAGGGCTCGTGGAGTCAGGATCAATTTGTCCGAAAATCCAAGGCTAACACCCCCTCCAAAAACCAAGTTCAATCATGCTTGGGAGAAAAGTCTATTACCCATAAAATTGAAATCTAATACCAACTAAAAAGGGCTTTTATATGAACAAGGTTTGAAATGCAAGGCTAATACTCATTCAAATAGGGCTCGTGGAGTCAGGATCAATTTGTCCAAAAATCCAAGGCTAACACCCCCTCCAAAAACCAAGTTCAATCATGGTTGGGGGAAACGTCTATTACCCATAAAATTGAAGTCTAATACCACCTAAAAAGGTCTTGGATGTGAACAAGGTTATAAATCTAAGGCTAATACTCATTTAAATGGGGCTCGTGGAGTCAGGATCAATTTGTCCGAAAATCCAAGGCTAACACCCCCTCCAAAAACCAAGTTCAATCATGCTTGGGGGAAAAGTCTATTACCCATAAAATTGAAGTCTAATACCAACTAAAAAGGGCTTGTATATGAACAAGGTTTGAAATACAAGGCTAATACTCATTCAAATAGGGCTCGTGGAGTCAGGATCAATTTGTCCGAAAATCCAAGGCTAACACCCCCTCCAAAAACCAAGTTCAATCATGCTTGGGGGAAACGTCTATTACCCATAAAATTGAAGTCTAATACCAACTAAAAAGGGCTTGGATATGAACAAGGTTATAAATCTAAGGCTAATACTCATTCAAATAGGGCTCGTCGAGTCAGGATCAATTTGTCCGAAAATCCAAGGCTAACACCCCCTCCAAAAACCAAGTTCAATCATGCTTGGGGGAAACGTCTATTACCCATAAAATTGAAGTCTAATACCAACTAAAAAGGGCTTGGATATGAACAAGGTTAGAAATATAAGGCTAATACTCATTTAAAGGGCTCGGAGTCAGGATCAATTTGTCCGAAAATCCAAGGCTAACACCCCCTCCAAAAACCAAGTTCAATCATGCTTGGGGGAAAAGTCTATTACCCATAAAATTGAAGTCTAATACCAACTAAAAAGGGCTTGGATATGAACAAGGTTAGAAATCTAAGGATAATACTCATTCAAATAGGGCTCGGAGTCAGGATCAATTTGTCCGAAAATCCAAGGCTAACACCCCCTCCAAAAACCAAGTTCAATCATGCTTGGGGGAAAAGTCTATTACCCATAAAATTGAAGTCTAATACCAACTAAAAAGGGCTTGGATATGAACAAGGTTTGAAATCTAAGGCTAATACTCATTCAAATAGGGCTCGTGGAGTCAGGATCAATTTGTCCGAAAATCCAAGGCTAACACCCCCTCCAAAAACCAAGTTCAATCATGCTTGGGGGAAAAGTCTATTACCCATAAAATTGAAGTCTAATACCAACTAAAAAGGGCTTGGATATGAACAAGGTTTGAAATCTAAGGCTAATACTCATTCAAATAGGGCTCGTGGAGTCAGGATCAATTTGTCCGAAAATCCAAGGCTAACACCCCCTCCAAAAACCAAGTTCAATCATGCTTGGGGGAAAGTCTATTACCCATAAAATTGAAGTCTAATACCAACTAAAAAGGGCTTGGATATGAACAAGGTTATAAATCTAAGGCTAATACTCATTTAAATGGGGCTCGTGGAGTCAGGATCAATTTGTCCGAAAATCCAAGGCTAACACCCCCTCCAAAAACCAAGTTCAATCATGCTTGGGGGAAAAGTCTATTACCCATAAAATTGAAGTCTAATACCAACTAAAAAGGGCTTGGATATGAACAAGGTTAGAAATCTAAGGCTAATACTCATTCAAATAGGGCTCGTGGAGTCAGGATCAATTTGTCCGAAAATCCAAGGCTAACACCCCCTCCAAAAACCAAGTTCAATCATGCTTGGGGGAAACGTCTATTACCCATAAAATTGAAGTCTAATACCAACTAAAAAGGGCTTGGATATGAACAAGGTTAGAAATATAAGGCTAATACTCATTCAAATAGGGCTCGTGGAGTCAGGATCAATTTGTCCGAAAATCCAAGGCTAACACCCCCTCCAAAAACCAAGTTCAATCATGCTTGGGGGAAACGTCTATTACCCATAAAATTGAAGTCTAATACCAACTAAAAAGGGCTTGGATATGAACAAGGTTAGAAATCTAAGGCTAATACTCATTTAAATGGGGCTCGGAGTCAGGATCAATTTGTCCGAAAATCCAAGGCTAACACCCCCTCCAAAAACCAAGTTCAATCATGCTTGGGGAAAAGTCTATTACCCATAAAATTGAAGTCTAATACCAACTAAAAAGGGCTTGGATATGAACAAGGTTTGAAATCTAAGGCTAATACTCATTTAAATGGGGCTCGTGGAGTCAGGATCAATTTGTCCGAAAATCCAAGGCTAACACCCCCTCCAAAAACCAAGTTCAATCATGCTTGGGGGAAAGTCTATTACCCATAAAATTGAAGTCTAATACCAACTAAAAAGGGCTTGGATATGAACAAGGTTAGAAATCTAAGGCTAATACTCATTCAAATAGGGCTCGTGGAGTCAGGATCAATTTGTCCGAAAATCCAAGGCTAACACCCCCTCCAAAAACCAAGTTCAATCATGCTTGGGGGAAAAGTCTATTACCCATAAAATTGAAGTCTAATACCAACTAAAAAGGGCTTGGATATGAACAAGGTTAGAAATCTAAGGCTAATACTCATTCAAATAGGGCTCGTGGAGTCAGGATCAATTTGTCCGAAAATCCAAGGCTAACACCCCCTCCAAAAACCAAGTTCAATCATGCTTGGGGGAAAGTCTATTACCCATAAAATTGAAGTCTAATACCAACTAAAAAGGGCTTGGATATGAACAAGGTTTAAATCTAAGGCTAATACTCATTCAAATAGGGCTCGTCGAGTCAGGATCAATTTGTCCGAAAATCCAAGGCTAACACCCCCTCCAAAAACCAAGTTCAATCATGCTTGGGGGAAAAGTCTATTACCCATAAAATTGAAGTCTAATACCAACTAAAAAGGGCTTGGATATGAACAAGGTTTGAAATCTAAGGCTAATACTCATTCAAATAGGGCTCGTGGAGTCAGGATCAATTTGTCCGAAAATCCAAGGCTAACACCCCCTCCAAAAACCAAGTTCAATCATGCTTGGGGGAAAGTCTATTACCCATAAAATTGAAGTCTAATACCAACTAAAAAGGGCTTGGATATGAACAAGGTTAGAAATCTAAGGCTAATACTCATTAAAATGGGGCTCGTGGAGTCAGGATCAATTTGTCCGAAAATCCAAGGCTAACACCCCCTCCAAAAACCAAGTTCAATCATGCTTGGGGGAAAAGTCTATTACCCATAAAATTGAAGTCTAATACCAACTAAAAAGGGCTTGGATATGAACAAGGTTTGAAATCTAAGGCTAATACTCATTCAAATAGGGCTCGTGGAGTCAGGATCAATTTGTCCGAAAATCCAAGGCTAACACCCCCTCCAAAAACCAAGTTCAATCATGCTTGGGGGAAACGTCTATTACCCATAAAATTGAAGTCTAATACCAACTAAAAAGGGCTTGGATATGAACAAGGTTATAAATCTAAGGCTAATACTCATTCAAATAGGGCTCGTGGAGTCAGGATCAATTTGTCCGAAAATCCAAGGCTAACACCCCCTCCAAAAACCAAGTTCAATCATGCTTGGGGGAAACGTCTATTACCCATAAAATTGAAGTCTAATACCAACTAAAAAGGGCTTGGATATGAACAAGGTTAGAAATCTAAGGCTAATACTCATTCAAATAGGGCTCGTGGAGTCAGGATCAATTTGTCCGAAAATCCAAGGCTAACACCCCCTCCAAAAACCAAGTTCAATCATGCTTGGGGGAAAAGTCTATTACCCATAAAATTGAAGTCTAATACCAACTAAAAAGGGCTTGGATATGAACAAGGTTTAGAAATCTAAGGCTAATACTCATTCAAATAGGGCTCGTGGAGTCAGGATCAATTTGTCCGAAAATCCAAGGCTAACACCCCCTCCAAAAACCAAGTTCAATCATGCTTGGGGGAAAAGTCTATTACCCATAAAATTGAAGTCTAATACCAACTAAAAAGGGCTTGGATATGAACAAGGTTAGAAATCTAAGGCTAATACTCATTCAAATAGGGCTCGTGGAGTCAGGATCAATTTGTCCGAAAATCCAAGGCTAACACCCCCTCCAAAAACCAAGTTCAATCATGCTTGGGGGAAAAGTCTATTACCCATAAAATTGAAGTCTAATACCAACTAAAAAGGGCTTGGATATGAACAAGGTTATGAAATCTAAGGCTAATACTCATTCAAATAGGGCTCGTGGAGTCAGGATCAATTTGTCCGAAAATCCAAGGCTAACACCCCCTCCAAAAACCAAGTTCAATCATGCTTGGGGGAAAAGTCTATTACCCATAAAATTGAAGTCTAATACCAACTAAAAAGGGCTTGGATATGAACAAGGTTAGAAATCTAAGGCTAATACTCATTTCAAATGGGGCTCGTGGAGTCAGGATCAATTTGTCCGAAAATCCAAGGCTAACACCCCCTCCAAAAACCAAGTTCAATCATGCTTGGGGGAAAAGTCTATTACCCATAAAATTGAAGTCTAATACCAACTAAAAAGGGCTTGGATATGAACAAGGTTTGAAATCTAAGGCTAATACTCATTCAAATAGGGCTCGTGGAGTCAGGATCAATTTGTCCGAAAATCCAAGGCTAACACCCCCTCCAAAAACCAAGTTCAATCATGCTTGGGGGAAACGTCTATTACCCATAAAATTGAAGTCTAATACCAACTAAAAAGGGCTTGGATATGAACAAGGTTTAAATCTAAGGCTAATACTCATTCAAATAGGGCTCGTGGAGTCAGGATCAATTTGTCCGAAAATCCAAGGCTAACACCCCCTCCAAAAACCAAGTTCAATCATGCTTGGGGGAAACGTCTATTACCCATAAAATTGAAGTCTAATACCAACTAAAAAGGGCTTGGATATGAACAAGGTTAGAAATCTAAGGCTAATACTCATTCAAATAGGGCTCGTGGAGTCAGGATCAATTTGTCCGAAAATCCAAGGCTAACACCCCCTCCAAAAACCAAGTTCAATCATGTTGGGGGAAAAGTCTATTACCCATAAAATTGAAGTCTAATACCAACTAAAAAGGGCTTGGATATGAACAAGGTTTGAAATCTAAGGCTAATACTCATTCAAATAGGGCTCGTGGAGTCAGGATCAATTTGTCCGAAAATCCAAGGCTAACACCCCCTCCAAAAACCAAGTTCAATCATGCTTGGGGGAAAAGTCTATTACCCATAAAATTGAAGTCTAATACCAACTAAAAAGGGATTGGATATGAACAAGGTTAGAAATCTAAGGCTAATACTCATTCAAATAGGGCTCGTGGAGTCAGGATCAATTTGTCCGAAAATCCAAGGCTAACACCCCCTCCAAAAACCAAGTTCAATCATGCTTGGGGGAAAAGTCTATTACCCATAAAATTGAAGTCTAATACCAACTAAAAAGGGCTTGGATATGAACAAGGTTAGAAATCTAAGGCTAATACTCATTCAAATAGGGCTCGTGGAGTCAGGATCAATTTGTCCGAAAATCCAAGGCTAACACCCCCTCCAAAAACCAAGTTCAATCATGCTTGGGGGAAAAGTCTATTACCCATAAAATTGAAGTCTAATACCAACTAAAAAGGGCTTGGATATGAACAAGGTTATAAATCTAAGGCTAATACTCATTCAAATAGGGCTCGTGGAGTCAGGATCAATTTGTCCGAAAATCCAAGGCTAACACCCCCTCCAAAAACCAAGTTCAATCATGCTTGGGGGAAAAGTCTATTACCCATAAAATTGAAGTCTAATACCAACTAAAAAGGGCTTGGATATGAACAAGGTTAGAAATCTAAGGCTAATACTCATTCAAATAGGGCTCGTGGAGTCAGGATCAATTTGTCCGAAAATCCAAGGCTAACACCCCCTCCAAAAACCAAGTTCAATCATGCTTGGGGGAAAAGTCTATTACCCATAAAATTGAAGTCTAATACCAACTAAAAAGGGCTTGGATATGAACAAGGTTTGAAATCTAAGGCTAATACTCATTCAAATAGGGCTCGTGGAGTCAGGATCAATTTGTCCGAAAATCCAAGGCTAACACCCCTCCAAAAACCAAGTTCAATCATGCTTGGGGGAAAAGTCTATTACCCATAAAATTGAAGTCTAATACCAACTAAAAAGGGCTTGGATATGAACAAGGTTATAAATCTAAGGCTAATACTCATTCAAATAGGGCTCGTGGAGTCAGGATCAATTTGTCCGAAAATCCAAGGCTAACACCCCCTCCAAAAACCAAGTTCAATCATGCTTGGGGGAAAGTCTATTACCCATAAAATTGAAGTCTAATACCAACTAAAAAGGGCTTGGATATGAACAAGGTTAGAAATCTAAGGCTAATACTCATTCAAATAGGGCTCGTCGAGTCAGGATCAATTTGTCCGAAAATCCAAGGCTAACACCCCCTCCAAAAACCAAGTTCAATCATGTTGGGGGAAAAGTCTATTACCCATAAAATTGAAGTCTAATACCAACTAAAAAGGGCTTGTATATGAACAAGGTTTGAAATACAAGGCTAATACTCATTCAAATACGGCTCGTGGAGTCAGGATCAGTTTGTCCGAAAATCCAAGGCTAACACCTCCTCCAAAAACCAAGTTCAATCATGCTTGGGGGAAAAGTCTATTACCCATAAAATTGAAGTCTAATACCAACTAAAAAGGGATTGGATATGAACAAGGTTAGAAATCTAAGGCTAATACTCATTTAAATGGGGCTCGTGGAGTCAGGATCAATTTGTCCGAAAATCCAAGGCTAACACCCCCTCCAAAAACCAAGTTCAATCATGTTTGGGGCAAAAGTCTATTACCCATAAAATTGAAGTCTAATACCAACTAAAAAGGGCTTGGATATGAACAAGGTTAGAAATCTAAGGCTAATACTCATTCAAATAGGGCTCGTGGAGTCAGGATCAATTTGTCCGAAAATCCAAGGCTAACACCCCCTCCAAAAACCAAGTTCAATCATGGTTGGGGGAAACGTCTATTACCCATAAAATTGAAGTCTAATACCAACTAAAAAGGGCTTGGATATGAACAAGGTTATAAATCTAAGGCTAATACTCATTCAAATAGGGCTCGTCGAGTCAGGATCAATTTGTCCGAAAATCCAAGGCTAACACCCCCTCCAAAAACCAAGTTCAATCATGCTTGGGGGAAACGTCTATTACCCATAAAATTGAAGTCTAATACCAACTAAAAAGGGCTTGGATATGAACAAGGTTAGAAATCTAAGGCTAATACTCATTTAAATGGGGCTCGTGGAGTCAGGATCAATTTGTCCGAAAATCCAAGGCTAACACCCCCTCCAAAAACCAAGTTCAATCATGCTTGGGGGAAAAGTCTATTACCCATAAAATTGAAGTCTAATACCAACTAAAAAGGGCTTGTATATGAACAAGGTTTGAAATATAAGGCTAATACTCATTCAAATAGGGCTCGTGGAGTCAGGATCAATTTGTCCGAAAATCCAAGGCTAACACCCCCTCCAAAAACCAAGTTCAATCATGCTTGGGGGAAAAGTCTATTACCCATAAAATTGAAGTCTAATACCAACTAAAAAGGGCTTGGATATGAACAAGGTTAGAAATCTAAGGCTAATACTCATTCAAATAGGGCTCGTGGAGTCAGGATCAATTTGTCCGAAAATCCAAGGCTAACACCCCCTCCAAAAACCAAGTTCAATCATGCTTGGGGGAAAAGTCTATTACCCATAAAATTGAAGTCTAATACCAACTAAAAAGGGCTTGGATATGAACAAGGTTATAAATCTAAGGCTAATACTCATTCAAATAGGGCTCGTCGAGTCAGGATCAATTTGTCCGAAAATCCAAGGCTAACACCTCCTCCAAAAACCAAGTTCAATCATGCTTGGGGGAAAAGTCTATTACCCATAAAATTGAAGTCTAATACCAACTAAAAAGGGCTTGGATATGAACAAGGTTTGAAATACAAGGCTAATACTCATTCAAATAGGGCTCGTGGAGTCAGGATCAATTTGTCCGAAAATCCAAGGCTAACACCCCCTCCAAAAACCAAGTTCAATCATGCTTGGGGGAAAAGTCTATTACCCATAAAATTGAAGTCTAATACCAACTAAAAAGGGCTTGGATATGAACAAGGTTAGAAATCTAAGGCTAATACTCATTTAAATGGGGCTCGTGGAGTCAGGATCAATTTGTCCGAAAATCCAAGGCTAACACCCCCTCCAAAAACCAAGTTCAATGATGCTTGGGGGAAAAGTCTATTACCCATAAAATTGAAGTCTAATACCAACTAAAAAGGGCTTGGATATGAACAAGGTTAGAAATCTAAGGCTAATACTCATTCAAATAGGGCTCGTGGAGTCAGGATCAATTTGTCCGAAAATCCAAGGCTAACACCCCCTCCAAAAACCAAGTTCAATCATGTTGGGGGAAAGTCTATTACCCATAAAATTGAAGTCTAATACCAACTAAAAAGGGCTTGGATATGAACAAGGTTAGAAATCTAAGGCTAATACTCATTCAAATAGGGCTCGTCGAGTCAGGATCAATTTGTCCGAAAATCCAAGGCTAACACCCCCTCCAAAAACCAAGTTCAATCATGCTTGGGGGAAAGTCTATTACCCATAAAATTGAAGTCTAATACCAACTAAAAAGGGCTTGGATATGAACAAGGTTAGAAATCTAAGGCTAATACTCATTCAAATAGGGCTCGTCGAGTCAGGATCAATTTGTCCGAAAATCCAAGGCTAACACCCCCTCCAAAAACCAAGTTCAATCATGCTTGGGGGAAAAGTCTATTACCCATAAAATTGAAGTCTAATACCAACTAAAAAGGGCTTGGATATGAACAAGGTTTAGAAATCTAAGGCTAATACTCATTCAAATAGGGCTCGTGGAGTCAGGATCAATTTGTCCGAAAATCCAAGGCTAACACCCCCTCCAAAAACCAAGTTCAATCATGCTTGGGGGAAAAGTCTATTACCCATAAAATTGAAGTCTAATACCAACTAAAAAGGGCTTGGATATGAACAAGGTTAGAAATCTAAGGCTAATACTCATTTAAATGGGGCTCGTGGAGTCAGGATCAATTTGTCCGAAAATCCAAGGCTAACACCCCCTCCAAAAACCAAGTTCAATCATGCTTGGGGGAAAAGTCTATTACCCATAAAATTGAAGTCTAATACCAACTAAAAAGGGCTTGGATATGAACAAGGTTAGAAATCTAAGGCTAATACTCATTCAAATAGGGCTCGTCGAGTCAGGATCAATTTGTCCGAAAATCCAAGGCAACACCCCCTCCAAAAACCAAGTTCAATCATGCTTGGGGGAAAAGTCTATTACCCATAAAATTGAAGTCTAATACCAACTAAAAAGGGCTTGGATATGAACAAGGTTAGAAATCTAAGGCTAATACTCATTTAAATGGGGCTCGTCGAGTCAGGATCAATTTGTCCGAAAATCCAAGGCTAACACCCCCTCCAAAAACCAAGTTCAATCATGCTTGGGGGAAAAGTCTATTACCCATAAAATTGAAGTCTAATACCAACTAAAAAGGGCTTGGATATGAACAAGGTTAGAAATCTAAGGCTAATACTCATTTAAATGGGGCTCGTCGAGTCAGGATCAATTTGTCCGAAAATCCAAGGCTAACACCCCCTCCAAAAACCAAGTTCAATCATGCTTGGGGGAAAAGTCTATTACCCATAAAATTGAAGTCTAATACCAACTAAAAAGGCCTTGGATATCAACAAGGTTAGAAATCTAAGGCTAATACTCATATAAATGGGGCTCGTGGAGTCAGGATCAATTTGTCCGAAAATCCAAGGCTAACACACCCTCCAAAAACCAAGTTCAATCATGCTTGGGGGAAAAGTCTATTACCCATAAAATTGAAGTCTAATACCAACTAAAAAGGGCTTGGATATGAACAAGGTTAGAAATCTAAGGCTAATACTCATTTAAATGGGGCTCGTCGAGTCAGGATCAATTTGTCCGAAAATCCAAGGCTAACACCCCCTCCAAAAACCAAGTTCAATCATGCTTGGGGGAAAAGTCTATTACCCATAAAATTGAAGTCTAATACCAACTAAAAAGGGCTTGGATATGAACAAGGTTAGAAATCTAAGGCTAATACTCATTCAAATAGGGCTCGTCGAGTCAGGATCAATTTGTCCGAAAATCCAAGGCTAACACCCCTCCAAAAACCAAGTTCAATCATGCTTGGGGGAAAAGTCTATTACCCATAAATTTGAAGTCTAATACCAACTAAAAAGGGCTTGGATATGAAAAAAACAAACAAGGTTAGAAATCTAAGGGTAATACTCATCTAAATAGGGCTCGTCGAGTCAGAAACAATTTGTCCGAAAATCCAAGCCTAACACCCCCTCCAAAAAGCTAGTTCAATCATGCTTGGGTGAAAAGTCTATTACCCATAAATTTGAAGTCTAATACCAACTAAAAAGGGCTCGGATATGAACAAGGTTAGAAATCTAAGGCTAATACTCATTTAAATGGGGCTCGTCGAGTCAGCAACAATTTGTCCGAAAATCCAAGGATAACACCCCCTCCAAAAACCAAGTTCAATCATGCTTGGGGGAAAAGTCTATTACCCATAAAATTGAAGTCTAATACCAACTAAAAAGGGCTTGGATATGAACAAGGTTTAGAAATCTAAGGCTAATACTCATTTAAATGGGGCTCGTCGAGTCAGGATCAATTTGTCCGAAAATCCAAGGCTAACACCCCCTCCAAAAACCAAGTTCAATCATGCTTGGGGGAAAAGTCTATTACCCATAAAATTGAAGTCTAATACCAACTAAAAAGGGCTTGGATATGAACAAGGTTAGAAATCTAAGGCTAATACTCATTTAAATGGGGCTCGTCGAGTCAGGATCAATTTGTCCGAAAATCCAAGGCTAACACCCCCTCCAAAAACCAAGTTCAATCATGCTTGGGGGAAAAGTCTATTACCCATAAAATTGAAGTCTAATACCAACTAAAAAGGGCTTGGATATGAACAAGGTTAGAAATCTAAGGCTAATACTCATTTAAATGGGGCTCGTCGAGTCAGGATCAATTTGTCCGAAAATCCAAGGCTAACACCCCTCCAAAAACCAAGTTCAATCATGCTTGGGGGAAAAGTCTATTACCCATAAAATTGAAGTCTAATACCAACTAAAAAGGGCTTGGATATGAACAAGGTTAGAAATCTAAGGCTAATACTCATTTAAATGGGGCTCGTCGAGTCAGGATCAATTTGTCCGAAAATCCAAGGCTAACACCCCCTCCAAAAACCAAGTTCAATCATGCTTGGGGGAAAAGTCTATTACCCATAAAATTGAAGTCTAATACCAACTAAAAAGGGCTTGGATATGAACAAGGTTAGAAATCTAAGGCTAATACTCATTTAAATGGGGCTCGTCGAGTCAGGATCAATTTGTCCGAAAATCCAAGGCTAACACCCCCTCCAAAAACCAAGTTCAATCATGCTTGGGGGAAAAGTCTATTACCCATAAAATTGAAGTCTAATACCAACTAAAAAGGGCTTGGATATGAACAAGGTTAGAAATCTAAGGCTAATACTCATTTAAATGGGGCTCGTCGAGTCAGGATCAATTTGTCCGAAAATCCAAGGCTAACACCCCCTCCAAAAACCAAGTTCAATCATGCTTGGGGGAAAAGTCTATTACCCATAAAATTGAAGTCTAATACCAACTAAAAAGGGCTTGGATATGAACAAGGTTAGAAATCTAAGGCTAATACTCATTTAAATGGGGCTCGTCGAGTCAGGATCAATTTGTCCGAAAATCCAAGGCTAACACCCCCTCCAAAAACCAAGTTCAATCATGCTTGGGGGAAAAGTCTATTACCCATAAAATTGAAGTCTAATACCAACTAAAAAGGGCTTGGATATGAACAAGGTTAGAAATCTAAGGCTAATACTCATTTAAATGGGGCTCGTCGAGTCAGGATCAATTTGTCCGAAAATCCAAGGCTAACACCCCCTCCAAAAACCAAGTTCAATCATGCTTGGGGGAAAAGTCTATTACCCATAAAATTGAAGTCTAATACCAACTAAAAAGGGCTTGGATATGAACAAGGTTAGAAATCTAAGGCTAATACTCATTTAAATGGGGCTCGTCGAGTCAGGATCAATTTGTCCGAAAATCCAAGGCTAACACCCCCTCCAAAAACCAAGTTCAATCATGCTTGGGGGAAAAGTCTATTACCCATAAAATTGAAGTCTAATACCAACTAAAAAGGGCTTGGATATGAACAAGGTTAGAAATCTAAGGCTAATACTCATTTAAATGGGGCTCGTCGAGTCAGGATCAATTTGTCCGAAAATCCAAGGCTAACACCCCCTCCAAAAACCAAGTTCAATCATGCTTGGGGGAAAAGTCTATTACCCATAAAATTGAAGTCTAATACCAACTAAAAAGGGCTTGGATATGAACAAGGTTAGAAATCTAAGGCTAATACTCATTTAAATGGGGCTCGTCGAGTCAGGATCAATTTGTCCGAAAATCCAAGGCTAACACCCCCTCCAAAAACCAAGTTCAATCATGCTTGGGGGAAAAGTCTATTACCCATAAAATTGAAGTCTAATACCAACTAAAAAGGGCTTGGATATGAACAAGGTTAGAAATCTAAGGCTAATACTCATTTAAATGGGGCTCGTCGAGTCAGGATCAATTTGTCCGAAAATCCAAGGCTAACACCCCCTCCAAAAACCAAGTTCAATCATGCTTGGGGGAAAAGTCTATTACCCATAAAATTGAAGTCTAATACCAACTAAAAAGGGCTTGGATATGAACAAGGTTAGAAATCTAAGGCTAATACTCATTTAAATGGGGCTCGTCGAGTCAGGATCAATTTGTCCGAAAATCCAAGGCTAACACCCCTCCAAAAACCAAGTTCAATCATGCTTGGGGGAAAAGTCTATTACCCATAAAATTGAAGTCTAATACCAACTAAAAAGGGCTTGGATATGAACAAGGTTAGAAATCTAAGGCTAATACTCATTTAAATGGGGCTCGTCGAGTCAGGATCAATTTGTCCGAAAATCCAAGGCTAACACCCCTCCAAAAACCAAGTTCAATCATGCTTGGGGGAAAAGTCTATTACCCATAAAATTGAAGTCTAATACCAACTAAAAAGGGCTTGGATATGAACAAGGTTAGAAATCTAAGGCTAATACTCATTTAAATGGGGCTCGTCGAGTCAGGATCAATTTGTCCGAAAATCCAAGGCTAACACCCCCTCCAAAAACCAAGTTCAATCATGCTTGGGGGAAAAGTCTATTACCCATAAAATTGAAGTCTAATACCACTAAAAAGGGCTTGGATATGAACAAGGTTAGAAATCTAAGGCTAATACTCATTTAAATGGGGCTCGTCGAGTCAGGATCAATTTGTCCGAAAATCCAAGGCTAACACCCCCTCCAAAAACCAAGTTCAATCATGCTTGGGGGAAAAGTCTATTACCCATAAAATTGAAGTCTAATACCAACTAAAAAGGGCTTGGATATGAACAAGGTTAGAAATCTAAGGCTAATACTCATTTAAATGGGGCTCGTCGAGTCAGGATCAATTTGTCCGAAAATCCAAGGCTAACACCCCCTCCAAAAACCAAGTTCAATCATGCTTGGGGGAAAAGTCTATTACCCATAAAATTGAAGTCTAATACCAACTAAAAAGGGCTTGGATATGAACAAGGTTAGAAATCTAAGGCTAATACTCATTTAAATGGGGCTCGTCGAGTCAGGATCAATTTGTCCGAAAATCCAAGGCTAACACCCCCTCCAAAAACCAAGTTCAATCATGCTTGGGGGAAAAGTCTATTACCCATAAAATTGAAGTCTAATACCAACTAAAAAGGGCTTGGATATGAACAAGGTTAGAAATCTAAGGCTAATACTCATTTAAATGGGGCTCGTCGAGTCAGGATCAATTTGTCCGAAAATCCAAGGCTAACACCCCCTCCAAAAACCAAGTTCAATCATGCTTGGGGGAAAAGTCTATTACCCATAAAATTGAAGTCTAATACCAACTAAAAAGGGCTTGGATATGAACAAGGTTAGAAATCTAAGGCTAATACTCATTTAAATGGGGCTCGTCGAGTCAGGATCAATTTGTCCGAAAATCCAAGGCTAACACCCCCTCCAAAAACCAAGTTCAATCATGCTTGGGGGAAAAGTCTATTACCCATAAAATTGAAGTCTAATACCAACTAAAAAGGGCTTGGATATGAACAAGGTTAGAAATCTAAGGCTAATACTCATTTAAATGGGGCTCGTCGAGTCAGGATCAATTTGTCCGAAAATCCAAGGCTAACACCCCCTCCAAAAACCAAGTTCAATCATGCTTGGGGGAAAAGTCTATTACCCATAAAATTGAAGTCTAATAAACTAAAAAGGGCTTGGATATGAACAAGGTTAGAAATCTAAGGCTAATACTCATTTAAATGGGGCTCGTCGAGTCAGGATCAATTTGTCCGAAAATCCAAGGCTAACACCCTCCAAAAACCAAGTTCAATCATGCTTGGGGGAAAAGTCTATTACCCATAAAATTGAAGTCTAATACCAACTAAAAAGGGCTTGGATATGAACAAGGTTAGAAATCTAAGGCTAATACTCATTTAAATGGGGCTCGTCGAGTCAGGATCAATTTGTCCGAAAATCCAAGGCTAACACCCCTCCAAAAACCAAGTTCAATCATGCTTGGGGGAAAAGTCTATTACCCATAAAATTGAAGTCTAATACCACTAAAAAGGGCTTGGATATGAACAAGGTTAGAAATCTAAGGCTAATACTCATTTAAATGGGGCTCGTCGAGTCAGGATCAATTTGTCCGAAAATCCAAGGCTAACACCCCCTCCAAAAACCAAGTTCAATCATGCTTGGGGGAAAAGTCTATTACCCATAAAATTGAAGTCTAATACCACTAAAAAGGGCTTGGATATGAACAAGGTTAGAAATCTAAGGCTAATACTCATTTAAATGGGGCTCGTCGAGTCAGGATCAATTTGTCCGAAAATCCAAGGCTAACACCCCCTCCAAAAACCAAGTTCAATCATGCTTGGGGGAAAAGTCTATTACCCATAAAATTGAAGTCTAATACCACTAAAAAGGGCTTGGATATGAACAAGGTTAGAAATCTAAGGCTAATACTCATTTAAATGGGGCTCGTCGAGTCAGGATCAATTTGTCCGAAAATCCAAGGCTAACACCCCCTCCAAAAACCAAGTTCAATCATGCTTGGGGGAAAAGTCTATTACCCATAAAATTGAAGTCTAATACCAACTAAAAAGGGCTTGGATATGAACAAGGTTAGAAATCTAAGGCTAATACTCATTTAAATGGGGCTCGTCGAGTCAGGATCAATTTGTCCGAAAATCCAAGGCTAACACCCCCTCCAAAAACCAAGTTCAATCATGCTTGGGGGAAAAGTCTATTACCCATAAAATTGAAGTCTAATACCAACTAAAAAGGGCTTGGATATGAACAAGGTTAGAAATCTAAGGCTAATACTCATTTAAATGGGGCTCGTCGAGTCAGGATCAATTTGTCCGAAAATCCAAGGCTAACACCCCCTCCAAAAACCAAGTTCAATCATGCTTGGGGGAAAAGTCTATTACCCATAAAATTGAAGTCTAATACCAACTAAAAAGGGCTTGGATATGAACAAGGTTAGAAATCTAAGGCTAATACTCATTTAAATGGGGCTCGTCGAGTCAGGATCAATTTGTCCGAAAATCCAAGGCTAACACCCCCTCCAAAAACCAAGTTCAATCATGCTTGGGGGAAAAGTCTATTACCCATAAAATTGAAGTCTAATAAACTAAAAAGGGCTTGGATATGAACAAGGTTAGAAATCTAAGGCTAATACTCATTTAAATGGGGCTCGTCGAGTCAGGATCAATTTGTCCGAAAATCCAAGGCTAACACCCCACTCCAAAAACCAAGTTCAATCATGCTTGGAGGAAAAGTCTATTACCCATAAAATTGAAGTCTAATACCAACTAAAAAGGGCTTGGATATGAACAAGGTTAGAAATCTAAGGCTAATACTCATTTAAATGGGGCTCGTCGAGTCAGGATCAATTTGTCCGAAAATCCAAGGCTAACACCACCTCCAAAAACCAAGTTCAATCATGCTTGGGGGAAAAGTCTATTACCCATAAAATTGAAGTCTAATACCAACTAAAAAGGGCTTGGATATGAACAAGGTTAGAAATCTAAGGCTAATACTCATTTAAATGGGGCTCGTCGAGTCAGGATCAATTTGTCCGAAAATCCAAGGCTAACACCCCTCCAAAAACCAAGTTCAATCATGCTTGGGGGAAAAGTCTATTACCCATAAAATTGAAGTCTAATACCACTAAAAAGGGCTTGGATATGAACAAGGTTAGAAATCTAAGGCTAATACTCATTTAAATGGGGCTCGTCGAGTCAGGATCAATTTGTCCGAAAATCCAAGGCTAACACCCCCTCCAAAAACCAAGTTCAATCATGCTTGGGGGAAAAGTCTATTACCCATAAAATGAAGTCTAATACCACCTAAAAAGGGCTTGGATATGAACAAGGTTAGAAATCTAAGGCTAATACTCATTTAAATGGGGCTCGTCGAGTCAGGATCAATTTGTCCGAAAATCCAAGGCTAACACCCCCTCCAAAAACCAAGTTCAATCATGCTTGGGGGAAAAGTCTATTACCCATAAAATTGAAGTCTAATACCACTAAAAAGGGCTTGGATATGAACAAGGTTAGAAATCTAAGGCTAATACTCATTTAAATGGGGCTCGTCGAGTCAGGATCAATTTGTCCGAAAATCCAAGGCTAACACCCCCTCCAAAAACCAAGTTCAATCATGCTTGGGGGAAAAGTCTATTACCCATAAAATTGAAGTCTAATAATAACTAAAAAGGGCTTGGATATGAACAAGGTTAGAAATCTAAGGCTAATACTCATTTAAATGGGGCTCGTCGAGTCAGGATCAATTTGTCCGAAAATCCAACGCTAACACCCCCTCCAAAAACCAAGTTCAATCATGCTTGGGGGAAAAGTCTATTACCCATAAAATTGAAGTCTAATACCAACTAAAAAGGGCTTGGATATGAACAAGGTTAGAAATCTAAGGCTAATACTCATTTAAATGGGGCTCGTCGAGTCAGGATCAATTTGTCCGAAAATCCAAGGCTAACACCCCCTCCAAAAACCAAGTTCAATCATGCTTGGGGGAAAAGTCTATTACCCATAAAATTGAAGTCTAATACCACTAAAAAGGGCTTGGATATGAACAAGGTTAGAAATCTAAGGCTAATACTCATTTAAATGGGGCTCGTCGAGTCAGGATCAATTTGTCCGAAAATCCAAGGCTAACACCCCCTCCAAAAACCAAGTTCAATCATGCTTGGGGGAAAAGTCTATTACCCATAAAATTGAAGTCTAATACCAACTAAAAAGGGCTTGGATATGAACAAGGTTAGAAATCTAAGGCTAATACTCATTTAAATGGGGCTCGTCGAGTCAGGATCAATTTGTCCGAAAATCCAAGGCTAACACCCCCTCCAAAAACCAAGTTCAATCATGCTTGGGGGAAAAGTCTATTACCCATAAAATTGAAGTCTAATACCAACTAAAAAGGGCTTGGATATGAACAAGGTTAGAAATCTAAGGCTAATACTCATTTAAATGGGGCTCGTCGAGTCAGGATCAATTTGTCCGAAAATCCAAGGCTAACAACCACTCCAAAAACCAAGTTCAATCATGCTTGGAGGAAAAGTCTATTACCCATAAAATTGAAGTCTAATACCAACTAAAAAGGGCTTGGATATGAACAAGGTTAGAAATCTAAGGCTAATACTCATTTAAATGGGGCTCGTCGAGTCAGGATCAATTTGTCCGAAAATCCAAGGCTAACACCCCTCCAAAAACCAAGTTCAATCATGCTTGGGGGAAAAGTCTATTACCCATAAAATTGAAGTCTAATACCACTAAAAAGGGCTTGGATATGAACAAGGTTAGAAATCTAAGGCTAATACTCATTTAAATGGGGCTCGTCGAGTCAGGATCAATTTGTCCGAAAATCCAAGGCTAACACCCCTCCAAAAACCAAGTTCAATCATGCTTGGGGGAAAAGTCTATTACCCATAAAATTGAAGTCTAATACCACTAAAAAGGGCTTGGATATGAACAAGGTTAGAAATCTAAGGCTAATACTCATTTAAATGGGGCTCGTCGAGTCAGGATCAATTTGTCCGAAAATCCAAGGCTAACACCCCCTCCAAAAACCAAGTTCAATCATGCTTGGGGGAAAAGTCTATTACCCATAAAATTGAAGTCTAATACCACTAAAAAGGGCTTGGATATGAACAAGGTTAGAAATCTAAGGCTAATACTCATTTAAATGGGGCTCGTCGAGTCAGGATCAATTTGTCCGAAAATCCAAGGCTAACACCACCTCCAAAAACCAAGTTCAATCATGCTTGGGGGAAAAGTCTATTACCCATAAAATTGAAGTCTAATACCACTAAAAAGGGCTTGGATATGAACAAGGTTAGAAATCTAAGGCTAATACTCATTTAAATGGGGCTCGTCGAGTCAGGATCAATTTGTCCGAAAATCCAAGGCTAACACCCCCTCCAAAAACCAAGTTCAATCATGCTTGGGGGAAAAGTCTATTACCCATAAAATTGAAGTCTAATACCACTAAAAAGGGCTTGGATATGAACAAGGTTAGAAATCTAAGGCTAATACTCATTTAAATGGGGCTCGTCGAGTCAGGATCAATTTGTCCGAAAATCCAAGGCTAACACCCCCTCCAAAAACCAAGTTCAATCATGCTTGGGGGAAAAGTCTATTACCCATAAAATTGAAGTCTAATACCACTAAAAAGGGCTTGGATATGAACAAGGTTAGAAATCTAAGGCTAATACTCATTTAAATGGGGCTCGTGGAGTCAGGATCAATTTGTCCGAAAATCCAAGGCTAACACCCCCTCCAAAAACCAAGTTCAATCATGCTTGGGGAAAAGTCTATTACCCATAAAATTGAAGTCTAATACCACTAAAAAGGGCTTGGATATGAACAAGGTTAGAAATCTAAGGCTAATACTCATTTAAATGGGGCTCGTCGAGTCAGGATCAATTTGTCCGAAAATCCAAGGCTAACACCCCCTCCAAAAACCAAGTTCAATCATGCTTGGGGAAAAGTCTATTACCCATAAAATTGAAGTCTAATACCAACTAAAAGGGCTTGGATATGAACAAGGTTATAAATCTAAGGCTAATACTCATTTAAATGGGGCTCGTCGAGTCAGGATCCATTTGTTCGAAAATCGAAGGCTAACACCCCTCCAAAAACCAAGTTCAATCATGCTTGGAGGAAAAGTCTATTACCCATAAAATTGAAGTCTAATACCAACTAAAAAGGGCTTGGATATGAACAAGGTTAGAAATCTAAGGCTAATACTCATTTAAATGGGGCTCGTCGAGTCAGGATCAATTTGTCCGAAAATCCAAGGCTAACACCCCCTCCAAAAACCAAGTTCAATCATGCTTGGGGGAAAAGTCTATTACCCATAAAATTGAAGTCTAATACCACTAAAAAGGGCTTGGATATGAACAAGGTTAGAAATCTAAGGCTAATACTCATTTAAATGGGGCTCGTCGAGTCAGGATCAATTTGTCCGAAAATCCAAGGCTAACACCCCCTCCAAAAACCAAGTTCAATCATGCTTGGGGGAAAAGTCTATTACCCTTAAAATTGAAGTCTAATACCACTAAAAAGGGCTTGGATATGAACAAGGTTAGAAATCTAAGGCTAATACTCATTTAAATGGATCTCGTCGAGTCAGGATCAATTTGTCCGAAAATCCAAGGCTAACACCACTCCAAAAACCAAGTTCAATCATGCTTGGGGGAAAAGTCTATTACCCATAAAATTGAAGTCTAATACCAACTAAAAAGGGCTTGGATATGAACAAGGTTAGAAATCTAAGGCTAATACTCATTTAAATGGGGCTCGTCGAGTCAGGATCAATTTGTCCGAAAATCCAAGGCTACCACCACCTCCAAAAACCAAGTTCAATCATGCTTGGGGGAAAAGTCTATTACCCATAAAATTGAAGTCTAATACCACTAAAAAGGGCTTGGATATGAACAAGGTTAGAAATCTAAGGCTAATACTCATTTAAATGGGGCTCGTCGAGTCAGGATCAATTTGTCCGAAAATCAAAGGCTACCACCACCTCCAAAAACCAAGTTCAATCATGCTTGGGGGAAAAGTCTATTACCCATAAAATGAAGTGTAATACCACCTAAAAAGGGCTTGGATATGAACAAGGTTAGAAATCTAAGGCTAATACTCATTTAAATGGGGCTCGTCGAGTCAGGATCAATTTGTCCGAAAATCCAAGGCTAACACCCCCTCCAAAAACCAAGTTCAATCATGCTTGGGGGAAAAGTCTATTACCCATAAAATGAAGTCTAATACCACCTAAAAAGGGGTTGGATATGAACAAGGTTAGAAATCTAAGGCTAATACTCATTTAAATGGGGCTCGTCGAGTCAGGATCAATTTGTCCGAAAATCCAAGGCTAACACCCCCTCCAAAAACCAAGTTCAATCATGCTTGGGGGAAAAGTCTATTACCCATAAAATTGAAGTCTAATACCACTAAAAAGGGCTTGGATATGAACAAGGTTAGAAATCTAAGGCTAATACTCATTTAAATGGGGCTCGTCGAGTCAGGATCAATTTGTCCGAAAATCCAAGGCTAACACCCCCTCCAAAAACCAAGTTCAATCATGCTTGGGGAAAAGTCTATTACCCATAAAATTGAAGTCTAATACCAACTAAAAAGGGCTTGGATATGAACAAGGTTAGAAATCTAAGGCTAATACTCATTTAAATGGGGCTCGTCGAGTCAGGATCAATTTGTCCGAAAATCCAAGGCTAACACCCCCTCCAAAAACCAAGTTCAATCATGCTTGGAGGAAAAGTCTATTACCCATAAAATTGAAGTCTAATACCAACTAAAAAGGGCTTGGATATGAACAAGGTTAGAAATCTAAGGCTAATACTCATTTAAATGGGGCTCGTCGAGTCAGGATCAATTTGTCCGAAAATCCAAGGCTAACACCCCCTCCAAAAACCAAGTTCAATCATGCTTGGGGGAAAAGTCTATTACCCATAAAATTGAAGTCTAATACCAACTAAAAAGGGCTTGGATATGAACAAGGTTAGAAATCTAAGGCTAATACTCATTTAAATGGGGCTCGTCGAGTCAGGATCAATTTGTCCGAAAATCCAAGGCTAACACCACTCCAAAAACCAAGTTCAATCATGCTTGGGGGAAAAGTCTATTACCCATAAAATTGAAGTCTAATAAACTAAAAAGGGCTTGGATATGAACAAGGTTAGAAATCTAAGGCTAATACTCATTTAAATGGGGCTCGTCGAGTCAGGATCAATTTGTCCGAAAATCCAAGGCTAACAACCACTCCAAAAACCATGTTCAATCATGCTTGGAGGAAAAGTCTATTACCCATAAAATTGAAGTCTAATAACAACTAAAAGGGATTGGATATGAACAAGGTTAGAAATATAAGGCTAATTCTCATTTAAATGGGGCTCGTAGAGTCAGGATCAATTTGTCCGAAAATCAAAGGCTAACACCACCTCCAAAAACCAAGTTCAATCATGCTTGGGGGAAAAGTCTATTACCCATAAAATTGAAGTCTAATACCACCTAAAAAGGGCTTGGATATGAACAAGGTTAGAAATCTAAGGCTAATACTCATTTAAATGGGGCTCGTCGAGTCAGGATCAATTTGTCCGAAAATCAAAGGCTACCACCACCTCCAAAAACCAAGTTCAATCATGCTTGGGGGAAAAGTCTATTACCCATAAAATGAAGTGTAATACCACCTAAAAAGGGCTTGGATATGAACAAGGTTAGAAATCTAAGTCTAGTACTCATTTAAATGGGGCTCGTCGAGTTAGGATCAATTTGTCCGAAAATCCAAGGCTAACACCCCCTCCAAAAACCAAGTTCAATCATGCTTGGGGGAAAAGTCTATTACCCATAAAATGAAGTCTAATACCACCTAAAAAGGGGTTGGATATGAACAAGGTTAGAAATCTAAGGCTAATACTCATTTAAATGGGGCTCGTCGACTCAGGATCAATTTGTCCGAAAATCCAAGGCTACCACCCCCTCCAAAAACCAAGTTCAATCATGCTTGGGGGAAAAGTCTATTACCCATAAAATGAAGTGTAATACCACCTAAAAAGGGCTTGGATATGAACAAGGTTAGAAATCTAAGGCTAATACTCATTTAAATGGGGCTCGTCGAGTCAGGATCAATTTGTCCGAAAATCCAAGGCTAACACCCCCTCCAAAAACCAAGTTCAATCATGCTTGGGGGAAAAGTCTATTACCCATAAAATTGAAGTCTAATAAAAACTAAAAAGGGCTTGGATATGAACAAGGTTAGAAATCTAAGGCTAATACTCATTTAAATGGGGCTCGTCGAGTCAGGATCAATTTGTCCGAAAATCCAAGGCTAACACCCCCTCCAAAAACCAAGTTCAATCATGCTTGGGGGAAAAGTCTATTACCCATAAAATTGAAGTCTAATACCAACTAAAAGGGCTTGGATATGAACAAGGTTAGAAATCTAAGGCTAATACTCCTTTAAATGGGGCTCGTCGAGTCAGGATCAATTTGTCCGAAAATCCAAGGCTACCACCCCCTCCAAAAACCAAGTTCAATCATGCTTGGAGGAAAAGTCTATTACCCATAAAATTGAAGTCTAATACCAACTAAAAAGGGCTTGGATATGAACAAGTTTAGAAATCTAAGGCTAATACTCATTTAAATGGGGTCGTCGAGTCAGGATGAATTTGTCCGAAAATCCAAGGCTAACACCCCCTCCAAAAACCAAGTTCAATCATGTTTGAGGGAAAAGATTATTACCCATAAAATTGAAGTCTAATACCGACTAAAAAGGGCTTGGATATGAACAAGGTTAGAAATCTAAGGCTAATACTCATTTAAACGGGGTTGTCGAGTCAGGATCAATTGTTCCGAAAATCCAAGTCTAACAACCACTCCAAAAACCAAGTTCAATCATGCTTGGAGGAAAAGTCTATTACCCATAAAATTGAAGTCTAATAAGAACTAAAAGGGCTTGGATATGAACAAGGTTAGAAATCTAAGGCTAATACTCATTTAAATGGGACTCGTCGAGTCATGATCAATTTGTCCGAAAATCCAAGGCTAACAACCACTCCAAAAACCAAGTTCAATCATGCTTGGAGGAAAAGTCTATTACCCATAAAATTGAAGTCTAATACCAACTAAAAGGGCTTGGATATGAACAAGGTTAGAAATCTAAGGCTAATACTCATTTAAATGGGGCTCGTAGAGTCAGGATCAATTTGTCCGAAAATCAAAGGCTACCACCACCTCCAAAAACCAAGTTCAATCATGCTTGGGGGAAAAGTCTATTACCTATAAAATGAAGTGTAATACCACCTAAAAAGGGCTTGGATATGAACAAGGTTAGAAATCTAAGGCTAATACTCATTTAAATGGGGCTCGTCGAGTCAGGATCAATTTGTTCGAAAATCAAAGGCTACCACCACCTCCAAAAACCAAGTTCAATCATGCTTGGGGGAAAAGTCTATTACCCATAAAATGAAGTCTAATACCACCTAAAAAGGGCTTGGATATGAACAAGGTTAGAAATCTAAGGCTAATACTCATTTAAATGGGGCTCGTCGAGTAGACATCTCGTGATAATGGAACAACAAAAAAGGCGACCTATGTGACCAAAAGAGAGAAGCAGATCTCTCAAGTAACGAAACCACAGAAGAAAATATGAATCAGACGACTGGAGCGTTATCGTTCCTCAAAGAACACGTGTGACAACAAAACCGCCATTCATCATTACACTTCGGCAGGTCCACCCGCCCCTAACAGAAGCCCGGGTGGATCACCCCGTACTCTATCAAACTAATCAGGGTCGGTACACCCAAAAATGAGACCAGTCCAGCCGGTCGGTCACCCAGAAAAATGAGACCACGGGTCGGTCACCCAGAAAAATGAGGCCATGCTACCCGGGTCGGTCACCCAGAAAAATGAGACCACGGGTCGGTCACCCAGAAAAATGAGATCACGGGTCGGTCACCCAGAAAAATGAGGCCATGCTACCCGGGTCGGTCACCCAGAAAAATGAGACCACGGGTCGGTCACCCAGAAAAATGAGACCACGGGTCGGTCACCCAGAAAAATGAGACCACAGGTCGGTCACCCAGAAAAATGAGGCCATGCTAGCCGAGTCGGTCACCCAGAAAAATGAGACCACGGGTCGGTCACCCATCAAATGAGGCCATGCTAACCGGGTCGGTCACCCAGAAAAATGAGACCACGGGTCGGTCACCCATCGAATGAGGCCATGCTAACCGGGTCGGTCACCCATCGAATGATGCCATGCTAACCGGGTCGGTCACCCAGAAAAATGAGACCACGGGTCGGTCACCCATCAAATGAGGCCATGCTAACCGGGTCGGTCACCCATCGAATGAGGCCATGCTAACCGGGTCGGTCACCCATCGAATGAGGCCATGCTAACCGGGTCGGTCACCCATCGAATGAGGCCATGCTAACCGGGTCGGTCACCCAGAAAAATGAGACCACGGGTCGGTCACCCATCGAATGAGGCCATGCTAACCGGGTCGGTCACCCAGAAAAATGAGATCACGGGTCGGTCACCCATCAAATGAGGCCATGCTAACCGGGTCGGTCACCCATCGAATGAGGCCATGCTAACAGGGTCGGTCACCCATCGAATGAGGCCATGCTAACCGGGTCGGTCACCCAGAAAAATGAGACCACGGGTCGGTCACCCATCAAATGAGGCCATGCTAACCGGGTCGGTCACCCATCGAATGAGGCCATGCTAACCGGGTCGGTCACCCATCGAATGAGGCCATGCTAACCGGGTCGGTCACCCATCAAATGAGACCTTGCTAACCACTAACCGGGTCGGTCACCCAGGAAAATGAGACCCTTCATATCTAGTTTGGGTAGGTCACCCAGGAAAATGAGACCCATATCCTCCATTCTGTTTTTCTTTACAACACTTACTATTTAAAGTCTTTTACTAGACTTTAGTCATAAGCATTGTAAAGAGGGGGCATCTGTTGCTACCCAATTTTTGACTCTTTATTTTTTTTTTATGTTTCGAAAAAAGTATTTCAAAAATAGATTTTGGGTTCAAGGGCGAAATCGAGCAATTTGGAGTTTAATGGCCGATTGAGGTTTAAATCGCGAAAATGAGGAGCCAGGGGCCAGATTGGAAAGTCGCGCAAAGCCAAGGTTGAGATTGAGTTTTTGATGGGATTTAATTGCATAAAAAGTTTAAATCCATATGGGTGCATTTAGAGAATTTTTTAAAAGACCAAATCATATTTTTACCTTCTTTTGATTTTTGAAATCTGCATTAAAAATTAGCATCACTGTTCCGGTGCATTGGCGTTGATTTTTCCAGCAACTTAAATTCACGTTGATTTTCAGCAGATCAACCCAAATTTTCTTTCTATATCAATGCTGATTCACGGTGGTCACAGCAAGGCAGTCAAAATTCAATCGTGATTTTTCACGTTTCATCTCCATCAGCCACAACATAATTTCCTTCCTAATCAGCCGCGATCTTCTCACTTTTATCTCCATCAAAATCTCTTTCCTGCTTCACCTCCTGTCTTCCTCTAATTTTCATGATTTTGCTTAGCTGTTTTGATTCTACATTTAAACGTGATCTCGGCTAAAAACGGTTAGATTTTTATCTGCTATAAATAGCAGCCTGCAAGGTGAGTTAAAGAGGGGGAAGAGGACCGAGAGGAGATGGGATGAAGAACAAAAAAAAAAAAAAAGAAACAGAGGATTTACAGAGAGTAATGAAGACATTGGAGTGAAAAGGAAAGCACGAAAAAAAACCCAAGCATTTTTGTTTCAATCAGCCCAGGTCAACAGCTCCTTTTCCTTTTCTTTTTTTCTCTTCTCTTTCGGTCGTTCGACCGCTTCTCTCTCTAAAACCAGAGGGCTCCCTCTCTCTCTCCCTCTCGGCTCAGCAACTCCGGCCACCACCTTCAGCCACCAAGAGCTACCTCATCACCACAGTAGGCTTCCTCTCAAACCCCTCAGCCCATTCATCTTCTCCGAGAAGCAGCAGCAGCAGCAGAGGCGACAGAGGCAGTTGCACCGACCAGCTTCAGACGCTTATTCCGGCCACCACAAGCCACCATTTCCGACGCCACAACGACCAGAAGAATCACCTCGACGTCCTCTACACAACGGTATTGACAGGTATTCCATACTCGAAAATTCGCCATTTGTCACTGTTCATCATCCCTGCATTTTGCAAAATTTTGCATGCAGGGAGGGGTCTTCGCGTGGGCTGGGCGGCCTGGGCCTTGAGCCCGGCCTGGCCTGAAGAAGTGAGTCTGGGCTGGAAGCCCAGCCCAGACAGGTCTGGGCTGCCAGCCATCCTGGCTAGCAGCCCAGCCTGGAGACAATGTGGGCTGGGCTGTCAGCCCAGCCCGAATTTGGGTGGGCTGGCAGCCAGCCCACCGAGAAAGAAAAAAAATAAATATAAATAAAAAATACAAATTTTCCAAAAAATATTTTTATTAAAGAAAAAAATGTTTTGTTTTCTTGCACACGGCCAATACACTAGCATATTTTAAAAATTGTTTTTTTTGTTGAAAAAATATATATTATCTTGGGTTTTGAAGAGAAAATGAGTTTTAGCATGGATTTCACAAAGAAAAAAATTATTTCTTGCATTTTGAGATTTTACAACATGTTTGTAAAATCCCAAGGGTATTGGCCAATATTTCAAAAAATATAAAATCTTTTTTTGGAATTTATTATTCACCGTCGGTATTTGGATAAATAAATTCTAAGGGTTAATATCCAAAATATTCGGCGGGAATGATATACTATTATTCACTGTCGGTATTTGGATAAATAAATCCTAAAGGGTCAATATCCAAAATATTCAGCGGGAATGATAATTTATTATTCACTATCGGTATTTGGATAAATAAATCCTAAAGGGGTTAATATCCAAAATATTCGGCGGGAATGATATGTTATTATTCACTGTCGGTATTTGGATAAATAAATCCAAAAGGGGTTAATATCCAAAATATTCGGTGGGAATAATATGCTATTATTCACTGTCGGTGTTTGGATGATTAAATCCTACAGGGTTAATATCCAAAATATTCGACGGAGTAATATCCCATTTGTCATTTATTTAACATATGTTTTGAGAGATCAAATCATAAGCAAACCAAACGTCAAGCAGCTTACCTTAGGTAGGGTGTACTAGGGGTGCTAAAACCTTCCCTTTACGCAACCAGTCCCTTACCCTAGAATCTCTAAAAGACCAGTATTAGGTTTCCTAGTAACCATAGTACTAGGTGGCGACTCCCTATTTTACGAAAATAAAGAACCCCCCCGATATTTAATCCCCGCTCACGGGGAAGAGTCGTCACGACGCCGCGCTCGTCATTTTTTTTTTGGGGTGCGACAGACACTATAAGACAATTCAGGTCAAGTAAAGCACAGATAAATCAATCGCCCCACAAGATGACGAAACTGTTCTAGATCATTGAGTTATGTATTCGTAGACAAGGCGAGTCGGTGATTAGGTTCTAATGGAACTGTAGCGGGTCGTGCTCCTAGTAACCCAAATTCATAGATAATGTCAAGTGCATATTTCCGCTGACAGAGCACAAATCCTTCAGGTCCGCGTTCTACTTCTATACCTAAGAAATATTTCAAAGGTCCAAGATCTTTCATGTGAAAGCATGCACTAAGATAATCCTTGAATGTCTGTATGTTTGTTAAGTGACTGCCAGTAATAATTAGGTCATCAACATAAATAAGAACACTGAGTTGAATTGCATCTCGTCGTAAGGTGAATAAGGAATAATCTGAGTAAGATTGCTGAAAACCATATTGTTTCAAAGCGGTTGAAAGTTTAGCAAACCAATATCAAGGTGCCTGTTTCAACCCATACAATGAGTTCTGAAGCTTGCACACTTTCCCAGGTGTTCCTACTTGAAATCTGGGTGGAAATTTCATGTAGACTTCCTCAAACAGGTCACCATGTAAAAAGGCATTGTGGATGTCCATTTGATGGACTTCCCAATTCATGGCAGCAACCATGGCAAGAAAAACCCGTACAGTAACAATTTTGGCGACATGAGCAAATGTTTCTGTGTAGTCAAGTCCTTCAGTCTGATGATTCCCAAGGACAATGAGTCGGGCCTTCAGTCGCTCAATAGTACCATAAGAGTCATATTTGATTTTATATACCATTTGCATCCCATCTGGTAAACTTTGAATAACCCATGTGTTATTATTTTTGTCGCACCCTCCTCGCAAGTCGGGGAATTCATGTCGAGGTTCTATCTTTCTTTTTCGTGAAAAAAGGAGTCGCCACCTAGTATTATGGTTACTAGGAAATCTAAAACTGGTCTTTCAGATATTCCAAGGCAAGGGACTGGTTGTGTAAAGGGAAGGTTTTAGCACCCCTAGTACGCCCTACCTAAGGTAAGCTGCTTGGTGTTTTTGTTTGTCTTATAATTGCATTGATATTGATTTAAAAAAAAAATATTGGTTAAATGATGATGACTTATTATTCCTGTAAAAATATTTTGGATATTAACCCTTTTAGGATTTATTTATCAAAATACCAACAGTGAATAATAATGAATTATCCCCGCCAATATTTTGGATATTAAACCTTTTAGGATTTATTTATCCAAATACCAACAGTGAATAATAAACGAATTATCCCCGCCAATATTTTGGATATTAATCCTTAGGATTTATTTATCCAAACACCAACAGTAAATAATCTTAAATTATCCCCGCCGAATATTTTGGATATCAACCCCTTAGGATTTATTTATCCAAACACCAACAGTGAATAATAAATTTCCAAAAATAATATTTTGATATTTTTGGAATATTGCCCAATACCCTTTGGATTTTTACAAACATGTTGTAAAATCTCCAAATACGAGAAATGATTTTTCTTTGCAAAATCCATGCTAAAACACATTTTTTTTTAAACTCTGAGATAATATATATTTTTTGAAAGAAAAATAATTTTTAAAATATGCTAGTGTATTGGCCGTATGCACAAAATCAAATTTTTTTTCTAGATATTTTCTTAAAAAATATATATTTTTATTTTTTTGCAATTTATATTTTGTCTCCTTTTTTATTTTTATTTTTATTTATTGCTGGTGGGCTGGACTGCCCCGCCCCAGATGGGCCAGGCTGCCAGCCCTCCATCTTGCTGGGCTGGGCTTCCAGCCCATTTAAACTTATATGGGCTTTAGGCCCACTTAAATTTGGACTGGGCTTTCAGCCCATTTATTTTTCGGGCTGGGTTTCCAGCCCAGTCACTTTTGGCTAGAAGCCCTGCCTTTTAAGAGGGTTAGGTCGGGCATAAAGCCCAGCCCAACTAGCTCTGCGGGGGAGTGAATTAATTCACTCCCCGCGCAAGTAACGAAGAAGATGAACAGTAAATGATGGAATTTTCGAGTGTGAAAAACGACATACCTGTTAATACCATTGGGTAGGGGAGGTTGAGGTGGTTCTTCTGGTCGTGGTGGTGTCGGAAATGGTGGCCTGTGGTGGCCGGAGTGGACATCGGAAGGTGCACGGTGGCGTTGCAGTTACTGGGGCTATTCTGCCTTTGCTTCACCGGAGACCACAACTAGGTTGCTAGTGTGGAGGGGAGGATTCCGGTGATGACGAGGTGGTGTAAGGTGGTCGAAGTTGATGACTGCTGTTGCTGAACTGAGAGGGAGAGAGAGAGAAGGTCTTCTGGTTGTAGAGAGAAAAAGTGACTAAACCGAAAAAGAAGAGAAAAAAACAGAGAAGGGAAAGAGCTGATGATGCCGGGATTGGTTGACAAAAAATGCTAGAGTTTTTACGTGAATTCTTCCCTCTTGATCTTCTGTTTTTCTTCTTTTTTTTCCTCCCCCCCTTTTCTGTTCCCCTGCATGTTGCTATTTATAGCAAATCAAACAAACCTTTCGGTTGCCAAAATGTTTAATGCAGGGTGCCGTCGTTGAATATTGAATGCAGGACATGACTAACATTCAAAGTCAGGCACGCCGGAACATGCAGTGCAATTTTCAAAAATATTTGAAGGTAAAAGTATGATTTGGTCCCTCAATTTATAATTGCTCTAATTGTAACTCCAATTAGATTTAAACTTATGATTTTATGCAATTATATCCCATCAAAAATTCAATCTCAACCTTTGCTTTGCGTGACCTTTTTATTCTGGTCCTTGGTTTCTGATTTTCGCCATTTAACCCTCCATTGGCCATTAAACTCTCAATTTGTTCAATTTTGCCCTTGTACCAAGATATATTTTTTTGGATATATTTTTTCCGAAACATAAAAATAATGTCAAAAATTAGGTAGCAATAATTTTCAAGGGTTGTAATTTCTTGGTGCATGGCATCTCGCCAACCTTTGTGTTTTATTGCATCAAAATAAGACACAGGTTATTGCTTAGTTGTTAATGCTACAAGAAAGTGTCTGTGTGACACTGAAAATTTATCACAATTCATATAATTTGAGAGAGGATAGGGTGTACCTGAGGACTGCTGTGGTGCGGGTGGTGAAGAGACAGATGGACTTATTTTCTGGATTGTGTGAGTAATATAATCACGAAGTCGGACAGAGGATTGTCGTTGACGATGGCCCTTACCCAATATTTCTTCGTGATTGGCTTCTGTGTCTATAGAAGTTGGCTGTGTAATCTCTGTATTCGACTTATATGTTGAATGGTCAATATCTGCAACACTTCTTGATATAAGGGTATATGGATTTGGATCATGGATTTTTTTGTCAGTGGAGGGCCCATCAAATATGTCGATGTCGGCAAATGGAAAAACTCCTTCTGAGAATATAACATCCCGAGAGATAAAGAAATCTTGTTTTTCTAATTCATACAGACGCCACTCTTTTTTCCCATAAGGATAACCAACAAAAACACATCGTCGACTTCTACTGGCCATTTTATCCCTTGTTTTTATATGTGCGTAACATAAAGAGCCCAAAATACATAGGTGTTTGTAATTGGGCTCAATGCCATAGAGTATATGGTAAGGTGTTTTCCCATTTAGTATCAACGAGGGAGTTCTATTTATCAAGTAGCCTATCGTTAATATACATTCTTCCCAAAATTTAATTGGAAGGGATCCTTAAAACCATAGAGCTCGGGCAACATTTAAAATGTGTTGATGCTTCTGTTCTACCCTCCCATTTTGTTGTGGTGTGCCCGTACATGAGGTTTGAAAAACAATTCCTTGATCAAGGAAGTATTGTTTTAAACAGGTAAATTTAGTCTTGTTATCGCTTCGTAGAATTTAACTTGCTGATTAAATTGTCTTTCAACCATCGATAGAAACCTCTTAATCATATTAGGGGCTTCTCTTTTGTCAAGAAGCAAATAAATCCATACAGCACGGGAAAAATCATCAACTATTATAAAAAAATATGAAGCACCGCATGACGAAACTGTTCTGTATGGTCCCCATAGATCACAATGAACAAGTTCAAAAATAGCTGCAGTTTTATGGTCACTAATAGAAAAGTTATCTCTTCTTTATTTCGCCCTTTAACAAACATCACAATTTTTATTCGAGCTATCATTGAGATTTTTAACTTCCGGAACTAACTGTGTTATTCGCATAGACGGATGACCTAGTCGTTTATGCCAAAGATCAAGAGTCTTTACACAACTGACTTGCATTGCTTGTGCTCTTGGTATCCCTTTAAAGTAGTAGAGTCCATCTCGTCTTTTACTCACACCAATCAGCATCCTCGAAGTGTGGTCCTGTATAACACAACCCTTTAGCGAATTGGACAATACAATCATAGTAGTCAATCACTTGTGATACAAAAATTAAATTGCAAGTGAGTCCTGGCACATAAAGGATGTTTTCAAGATTTAAATTTGTTTCAAGAGCAATTGTTCCCTCTTTGGTAGCCATAGTACTGCTTCCATCTGGCAGTCCCACGAGACACTCAGAAATTTCCATTAATTCATCAAGCTCCTCAACAGTACCATTCATGTGATTTGAGGCCCCGGTATCTATAATACACTGCTTACCCGTCATATTTTCATTCAATTGTTTTGATTCATCTAACAATTTAAGCAATGTCTGCCATTGTTCGTCACTTAGCCCAGGCAATGTCAGTGACTCTTTCTCTATCATGGTGAGGCTGCTTGATGCCCCAGCCTAAGCTGTGTTGGCCCGAGCCATGCTACCCCTATAACTCCGTCCACCTCTCCTTCCTGAAAATGTCAGTCCTCTTCCACGGCCATACCACTTTGCCCATCACTTCGGAGTCGGTCTCCCCACCATTCTGGGTATCCTTGTAACTCGAAGCAAGTCCCTGCTTCGTGACCCATCTTCTTGTAGTATGAGCAGACCATATTGGCTTTGTCTCTCCCGTCTGGTTGAGTTCGTGTGGCAAGGGCCATGATTTCCCTTTGTTCATCCCTTCCCCGTGCGATTGTCTTCACTCGTTCTTCTTGAATCAGAATCGAGTATACTTTATTGAGTCCTGGTAGTGGGTCTTGAGCCAAGATGTTAGACCTCACCGTCCCGTAGATGTTTTCATCAAGACCCATCAAGAATGTTGCTACCCAATTTTTGACTCTTTTTTTTATGTCTCGAGAAATTTATTTTTAAAAAAAATACATATCTTGGTACAAGGGCAAAATTGCACAATTTGAGAGTGTAATGGTCGATTGAGGGATAAATCGCGAAAATCATGAACCAAGGACCAGATAAGGAGATCGCGTAAAGCTAAGGTTGAGATTGAATTTTTGATGGGGCAATTGCATAAAGTCAAGTTTAAATCCAATTGGGTGCAATTATAGATTTTTTAAAGGACCAAATCATATTTTTTTCCTTCCTAAAAAATTTTGAAATCTGCATTTTTAAAAAAGGAAACATGCATTGTACCGTTGCATTGAATTGATTTTCCACTGCAAGCAGATCATTTTCTTCCCATATCAATGCTGATTTTCTTCCCGATTCATCTCCTTCACAGCAAAGCAGATCAGAATTTCATTTCATTTTTCCCTAATCAATTGTGATTTTTTTTCCCGTTTCATCTCCATCAGTCAGCACAACAGTCAAATTTTCTTCCTAATCAATCGTGATCTCCTTCCTGATTCTCCTTGGATTTTATCGATTTGCTTAGCTGTTCCTCAACCCTGCTTTAAACACTGCGAACTTGGGTCTTCTCTGCTATAAATAGCAGTTCGCATGAAGAAGAAAGGGACGAAAAAAAAAGAGAGAGGAGATTTACGTGAGAATATTGTGAAAACACGCAGAGAAAGAGAGAAAAATTTCAGAACCTTTCCCAACCACCACCACCGTCGACCACCCATATCCTTCTTCAGCATCACCATCGTCTCTACCATAAACCCCCAGCATCTCAGCAACCTTCTCTGTTGAAGAAAAAACAGAGCAGCTCAACGCAGACGCCACCAGCCCGCCAGCTTCCGAGGCTCCGTCCGGCGACCACAGGCCACCACCTCCGACGCCACCACGACCAAAAGAACCACCTCGGAATCCTCTACCCAAAGGTGTTAACAGGTAAGCCTTTCATCACACTCAAAAATTTGGTGCATCACTGTTCATCATCCATGTATTTGCATGCGGGGAGTGAATTAATTCACTCCCCGCGTGGGCTTGGCGGGCCGGGCTTTGTGCCCGGCCTGGCCCTGGAGAAGATTTCCAGCATCTGGGCTGGAAGCCCAGCCCAGATAGGTTTGGGCTGCAGCCTGGAGACTAGGTGGGCTGGGCTGTCAGCCCAGCCCGAATTTAGATGGGCTGACAGCCAGCCCACCAAAAAATAATAAAATATATAAATAAAATTTTTTCCAAAAATATTTTTATTAAAGAAAAAATTTTGTTTTCTTGCATACGGCCAATACACTAGCATATTTTAAAAAAATTGTTTTTCTTTAAAAAAATATATATTATCTTGGGTTTTGAAGAAAAATGAGTTTTAGCATGGATTTCGTAAAGAAAAAAATCATTTCTTGCATTTTGAGATTTTACAACATGTTTGTAAAGTCCAAAGGGTATTGGCCAATATTCAAAAAAAATATAAATCTTATTTTTAAGGAATTTATTATTCACTGTCGGTATTTGGATAAATAAATCCTAAAGGGGTTAATATCCAAAATATTCGGCGGGAATGATATGCTATTATTCACTGTTGGTATTTGGGTAAATAAATCTTAAGGGGTTAATATCCAAAATATTCGGCGGGAATGATTTGCTATTATTCACTGTCGGTATTTGGATAAATAAATCCTAAAGGGGGTTAATATCCAAAATATTCGACGGGAATAATATGCTATTATTCACTGTCGGTGTTTGGATAAATAAATCATAAGGGGTTAATACCCAAAATATTCGGCTGAGTAATATCCCATTTGCCATTTATTTAACATTTGTTTTGAGGTCAAAACCGTAGCAAATCATAAACAAACAAAAATATCAAGCATCTTACCTTAGGTAGGGCGTACTAGGGGTGCTAAAACCTTCCCTTTACGCAACCAGTCTCTTACCCTAGAATCTCTGATAGACCAGTTTAGGTTTCCTAGTAACCATAATACTAGGTGGCGACTCCTTTTTTCATGAAAATAAAGAATCCCCCAACATTTAATCCCCCGCTCACAGGGAAGAGTCGTCATGACGCCGCGCTTACATTTTTTTGGGGTGCGACAAAGAACAGATGCAATTTCTCCTCTTCTCTCTTTTTCTCCAAGATTGACCCAAGGTTGCAGGTACACTTTCCGCATTTGCATACGGGTATTTGTTCAAAATTGCCCAATTCATCCCAAATTTGTTTGAGTTTGCCGTAGTAATCCATGATTGTCATCCCTCTTTGTTTACATTCTGCCAGTGCAGATTTTAATTGCTGAATTCGTGGTCCATTGGTGATGAAGAATTGGTCTTGCAAATCTTTCCACAATTCCTGGGCAATTTCTACATGTGAAATAGAAGATTGAAGAGATGGTTCAATGGTGTTCCGAATCCATGACACTAACAGTGAGTTAATTGTCCACCAATCTTCCAAATCTTCTGGTTTCTTATCGGGTTGTTTGATTGTTCCGTCAATAAACCTGAATTTCTTTCAGGCTCTTAGGGCAGTTCTGATTGATCGTGCCCATTCTTCATAGTTGTCTCCTTTCAATTTGACCTGAGTAATTGTAAACCCAGGGTTGTCAAGGGAGGTTATGTCATAAGGTGAGATTGTTTTTCTTTGTTATTTGGTAACAGCGGTGCTTTCGGCCATGGTTCAATTCTTGGGTTTGTTTGTGATTTTGATATTGTTTCTAATACCCAGTTCTGGCTTTGTTTCTCAATTCCCAATTCTGGGTTTGTGAATTTTGGCAGATGGTGGTTCGGTTTGATTGTGAATTTTGGTAGATTATGAATTCTGAGATTGTATTTGTTGTTTTTGTTGATTCTGGGTTGGTTGTCAATTTCGCAAATTCTGGGTTTGTTTGTGAAATATGGGTTTGATCATGGCTGCCTAGTAGATGTTGATGGTGTTTGTTGGTTTCGTTAATTTTGGCTTTGTGTATTAAGGCTCTAATACCATAATGTGATTGCAAGTTTAAGATTGTGTTTGATTGGAAAACCCAAGAATTGTTCTGGGATCCTGTCTCGTTCTTTATTGAGTTATTGAGTTTGTTTATATATATTGTTGTGCCCTGATTTTCAGCATTCTATTGACCATTCAATTCCTATTTGGTCTCTTCTTCCTATAGAGGATAGGGATAGATAACTGATTGTGTTTTCCTGTTTTACATTCTTAATAAACACAATTCATTCATTCCAGTTGAATCAATTTTGCCTATATGGAATCAGAACATGTTATGCTCCTCACCCTTGATTTCTTCATCTTCCCCTTGAAACACCATGGCTGAAACCAATACTGAACTCTGCAGCTCTGATGATTTTCCTAATTCTGCTTATTCTCTTCCTAGTCCAGATGGGTCTCCTTTATTTCTTCATCACTCAGACCACCCTGGTCTGCTTCTTGTCTCCGAAAGAATGAATGGTGATAACTATAATTCTTGGCACCATGCCATGAAAGATTCTCTGAGTGCAAAGAACAAAACAGGTTTTATTACTGGTGAGATCAAAGAACCCCATGAGTCTTCAAAACCTAAAGAACATGCTCTTTGGCAGCGCTGCAACGATATGATACTCTCATGGATTCTTAATCCCCTTGAACCAAAATTAACAGACTTTGTCCTCTCATGTGATACTCCTCATGCCATTTAGGAAGATCTCCATGAAAGATTTTCTTTAGGGAATGCTCCTTGTATTTTTCAAGTACAAAGGGACATTTACAGAATTGAGCAAGGGCAAATGTCTGTTACAGCGTATTACACGAAATTAAAGGGATTATAGGATGTACTTACATCTTTTAATTCAGCCATATACACTTGTGGTGCTCAGAATGGCAGCACCAAACTCATACAGTTTCTCATGGGACTCAACGAATCATATTCAGGCGCAAGAGGTCAGATTTTGCTACTGAATCCTTTACCATCAGTTCGTCAAGCATATGCCTCCATTGTGAAAGAAGAAAAGCAACGCGAATTAAGATCTGCTGTCACTACACTTCAAACACAGCAGCCATGGTTGTACGTGGAAACCATAATTTGCCCAGGCTACAGCAAAATAATCAAATTCACGGGAACCCATCTAATAATCCACGCACTAGAGAGCCTTTTCAGTGCACTTATTGTGGCGACATGTACCATAGAAAATCAGCCTATTACAAATTGATTGGTAACCCTTCTGCTCATCCACGGGGAAGAGAAAAAGCACAGCAACACAACCACAATTTAGCATCTGGCAAACCCTCAGCAAATCAAGTGGATTTCAATCCCACTCTTCAACAACTGCAGGTCTCTTTACCCAATTTAACAAAGGAGCAATACATCCAGATACTCGGCGCCTTGAATCCAAACTCCATCACTCCACAGGGCAATGTCGTGACCCCTGCTGCTACTGAAAATAATTCAGGTTTATTACTAGTTGATCAAAATCATAAAATACTTGACAGTGGGGCAACCCACCATATTACTTCTTCTCCTACAGAATTAAAGAGTGTCGACAACAATTCCTTTTTGACACTAGTTTCATTACCAAGTGGAGATGTGGTAAAAATCACTATGACTGGTGCAATACAATTTGACAATTCCTTCAATTGAACAATGTGCTATGTGTGCCGAGCTTTAGAGTTAATCTTATGTCTGTCAGTAAAACAATCGATGACTTACATTGTTCAATAACTTTTTTTCCATCATGGTGTCTTTTGCAGGACTTGGCTACGAGGATGATGATTGATGTTGGTAAATGGCACAATGATCTATACTACCTCGTGGCGTTGGCTTCAACTCCCTCCTCTTCCAATTTTTCTTGCAATTTAATCATCTCTTCCAATCTTTGGCATCGTCGATTAGGACACCCTTCTTCCAATCGTTTGCAATTTTTAGCTATAATTTTATTAAATTCAATTTTGATTCCAATCATAAATGTGACATTTGTCCATTAGCAAAACAAACTCGTCTCCCTTTTCCTTCTAGTTCAATTTCCATTACGAAGTGTTTTTCGCTTATTCATTGTGATATTTGAGGTCGTTATAAACACCCCTCTCTTTGGGGTGCCTTTTATTTTTTGACTATTGTGGATGATTTTTCTCGTTTTACATGGATTTTCCTAATGCGTCACAAGAGTGAAACACAACCTACACTTCGTCGATTTTTTCATTACGTTAAAACCCAATTCAATACTAATGTTCAACAACTCTGATCTGATAATGGGGCTGAATTTCTTTCATTACAAAACTTCTTTCTTGAGGAAGGCATCCTTTTCCAACACTCTTGTGTATATACACCTCAATAAAATGGTGTTGTTGAGCGGAAACATCGACACATCCTTGAAACCGATCGTGCCCTTCGCTTTCAATCTCACTTACCCATTACTTTATGGGGTGAATGCATCCTTACCGCCGTCCACACTATTAATTTCCTTCCCACCTTATTGCTTCGCAAGAAAACACCCTTTGAGATTCTTTATAACAAGTTTCCTGATTACTCTCATGTGCGAGTTTTTGGCTGCATTTCTTTCACAACCATAGTCAACCCATCCTCAAAATTTTCTCCCTGCACCACTAAATGTATCTTTATCGGTTACCTTATGGGGCAAAAAATCCTACAAGCTTTACGATATTGCAACTAAGAAAATTTTCACCAATCGAGATGTGGTCTTTCTTGAAGACACTTTTTTATCACTCACCACAAGTCAATACCACCCCATCAGACCCGTCCATCTCTCTTCCTCTCGTCTCTGATTTTTTCCCTCTTCAGCAGACCATCCCCTCATAAAATCCCTTTCCATTCCACCACCCGAGACAACACCTTCTCCTCCTGACCCATCTCCTGCTGCTCAAGCTAATTCATCTGATTCATCTAATTCATCCCCCACTACTCACCCTGATTCATCAATTACCCCAGATGCACCTGAAACAGAGGTCTCCCCTGTCCCTTCACTAAATCCCACCCCTGATCCACCACTTTGCCGTTCTCAACGCTCCTGTGAAGCCAACGTCCGCCTATGAGATTATGTCTGCTCGTAAGTGACTTTGCCTCCACACCAATTGCCCTCGGCCTCGTCATCATCCATACCAGGAACAAAATTCCCTCTTTGTCGTTTCATCTCTTATCATCGATACTCCCCATCACATCTCTGTTACACTACAACTATGAGTCAAGATATAGAATCTATTTCATATGATGTTGCTATGACTGACCCTAAGTGGTAGGAAGCCATGAACTCTGAGAAAGCTCTCATTGCCAATCAAACATGGAGTCTTGTCCCTTTGCCCCCGGGTAAATGCCCAATCAGTGTAAATGGGTATACTGTATCAAGCACAAGGCTGATGGGTCCATTGAGCGCTATAAAGCTTGCCTTGTTGCTCGTGGATTTACACAGACTGCTGGGATTGATTTTCACGATACTTTTTTCCCCACCACAAAAATGCTCATTGTCCGTTGTCTCCTTGCAGTTTCTGCCATTTTACGCTGGCCTTTGCATCAATTGGATGTCAACAACGCTTTTTTACACGATGATTTGTTGGAAGAAATATATACAACTCCACCTCCTGGTCTTCGGTGGCAGGGGGAGAACATTGTGTGCCGCCTTCACAAGTCGTTATATGGCCTTAAACAAGCCTCTCGACAATGGTTTTCTAAATTTACAGAGGTTGTTCTTGCTGCTGGGTTTTCACAATCCAAAGACGATTACTCCTTGTTTATTCAAAACAAAGGCACATCTCTCACCATTTTGTTAATTTACGTGCATGACATTTTGACAACAGGAAACAACATCGAATCCATCAAAGCTTTAAAACAGTTTCTTCAAAATCGCTTCCACATCAAAGACCTTGGTGATCTGAAATTTTTCTTAGGCATTGAAGTGGCTCGCTCCAAGAAAGGCATTTATATTTCCCAACATATATACGCCTTGGAAATCATCAAAGACAGTGAATATTTGGGTGCCAAGCCGGTTGAATTTCCTATGGAAGAATGCAAACTTTCAAACAAAGGCGAACTGCTTAAAGATCCATGTACCTATCAATGCCTAGTTGGTCGATTGATCTATTTAACCATCACCAGACCTGAGATCACATACTCAGTTCATATCCTTAACCGATTTATGCATGAACCACGACAACCTCATATGGCTGCTGCTCTTCGAGTCGTTCGTTATTTGAAATCAGCCCTCAGATCAAGGTTTACTTCTCCATTCAAATACTCCATTAAACTTAAGAGCATTTTGTGACTCTGACTGGGTGGGTTATCCCATTACTCGATGTTCTACCACTGGATATTATGTATTCCTTGGGAGTTCCTTGATTTCATGGAGAGCCAAGAGGCAAAAGACTGTTTCTTTGTCGAGCGCGGAAGCAGAATATAGAGCGATGGCAAGTGCATGTTGTGAGCTTACTTGGTTGAGACATCTATTAATGGATTTACACATGCCAATTTCAAACCCCATTACTTTGCATTGTGACAATCAAGCTGCATTACACATTGCAAAAAACTTGGTATTTCATGAGAGAACTTGGCACATTGAAATCGATTGTCACTTTATCCGGGACAAAATTTTACGAGGTGAAATTACTACTCAACATGTGATTTCTTCGCAACAGCTAGCAGATGTGTTTACAAAAGCTTTAGGCAAAGAAAAGTTCAAGCAACTCATGCACAAGTTGGGAGTTATCGACATCCACTCTCTAACTTGAGGGGGAGTGTTGGAAGTTGTATCGTAATAGAATTGACAGTGTTTCAATATGAATAGGAAGGTGATCTTTTAATGTAATTAGGAAAGATATGTTTACATATCATTAGACGTCAAACTCCTGACTTGTACGAGAACTTTACAGTATCTTTGAATATATATAGTGCTAGAAATCAATACAATTCATTCATTCCAGTACAATCAATTTTGCCTATAGAATGCCACCAAAAAAATGGTCATTCGAGAAAGGGAATTCCACGATATTGTAAGTGATAATAATGAATAAGTTTTGTCTAGAAAAGCAAAAACCGCAGATCTCTTAATTTGATGGCACCAAATGCTTCTACGCATCTTATTGGACCTATTTAAGTTTTGATTGTGCATCATTCAATTAATGTTGAATATAAATAAATAATATAATTGCACTAAACGACTGTCATTATACGTAGTGACCCACCAGTTCTGGAAAAGGTGAAACTTTCAGGCCCTTGCCTCGTCAAGGTTGAGCTGGATATAAAAAAAATCAGACAATCCAAAGGACAAAACCATATTCTTAGGCCTTGAAATGTCAAACTTAAGTGGTCCCCATCCATTACTGTACAATCATCTTCGATACAGTCAAATTTCATTTAGGCCTTGAAATGTCAAATTTAAAATCTTGTTCGCTTCCCATCCATCACTGCACAATCTTCTGCAATGCAGTCAAGTTTCATCTAGGCCATGAAATGTCTAACTTAAAGTCTAGTTTGCTTCCCATCCATTACTGTATAATCTTCTTCAATGTAGTCAAATTTCAAAGGGTGCAAACTTGCAATCACGAAAAACATGGGGATGGCCAACAGCAAAGATTGTGTATATACTATAAACCATCACTGAATCCAATATTCCATCATTGGAAGTAGTTTGGAGGTTTGAAGACTAGATTGAAATATGTGTTCATGTCTGTTTGTAGAAGCTAAATGATGATATTCGCTGGAATGCCAAATGGCAAGGAAATAGTGACCATACACACTCTAATTTCAGAATACAATCATAGGATAAGGAAATCTTCTTCTTAGAACATTCATTTCAGCAATTTTCTTAGTTGTTTTTTGCCTTTTAACCAGTCGCTGAGCAAATTTACAGCACAAAATTTTGTTGCTATCAGAAAGTGACATAAAAACAGAAAGCGACTTAAAAATGCCTTGCCTGTTTTCTTATGTTTTTTGTTTTGGAAGAGGCAACCCTAAAATTCTTGTTCCATCCACAACCTAACATCTCATATGCATCTACTACTTTTTGCACAATTGATTTTTCTGGAGGCTTACGAGCAAAAGCTTCCAACCTTTGCATCCAATTACAATGACAAAGCTGTGTTAGTCCAACCAATATACAAAGTCCATTTTTTTGAAAAAAATCAAGACAAAAAAAGAAGCTAATCCAACATCAACCTATAACCAGCTAACAAAGACAACAATTGACAAATCTAAAGAACGCATAAATAATGTGATTTGATAGCAACTGAAAGGCAAAATTAGCTTTCCTTTCTTACAGATAAACAATAGATTCAACAAGAAATGAATTTTATTGCACTTTATATCTGATGCCCCTCCATATAAAGTATTTTTGTTGGAAAAATTGAAAATATGTTCCAAGGGAGAACATTTTTTTCTATTTGAAAAATAAAAGTATATATGAAACTATTTAAAACAAAAATTATAATAGTCTTGACTAAAATATTTTTTATGTGATATTGTTATTAAATGCACACAAAATTTGATATTATGGATGTAACCTTTTTTTATTTGAAATAACTACTAAGTTTTAATGATCATTTAGGTTTCTAGATTCATGGCTCTCACTTGACTCCCATTAGTTTCAGCATTGTTTTTTCTAAAGAACCAACTCATTCCTGGTCAATACTTTGGTCTTTGAAGTTTTAATCCTTTTTTATTATTATTATTATTTTGAGAGAGGGAGAAGTGATATATATATATTTTGGGGGGTTTTCAGGATTTGCTAAAATGGTAAATTGGAGTTTGTTCTGCTTTTTTATTCGAGGTCAGCTATTTATTTTAATTCCTTTTCAATTTCAAGGCAAATTAGTTTTATATTTTAAGTATATTTCCAAGTTTAATTGCTTTCACTCTATTAGATATATATATTAGTTCATTATCTAATTTATCCTTATAATGGATATTTTTATTCAAACAGATAAATATGTCCTTACTTGAAAAATTCAAACCCTCGTCTAATTTATTAAAAATAAATAAAGGGAATCATCAAATGATTTTAGAATTCATTATTTTCATTGTTGTTGTTTTTTAGAAATTAAGTTGGGTTGAATGTTTCATATGAGAGTATTTTTGTTGGTTTAATACGGGAATGTTTATTATAAAAACAGATTGAAAAATGAAGTAAGACCAAAGTGGAAGTTATGAAGATTATAGAAATAAACTTTAGACTAAACCTTATTATATATGCTAGAGAAGAAGCCGCCCACGGAGACCAAAATAACCAAGTGGTTCTTACAAAGCGCGTGAGCTAACTACAAGTTGGCGCGGAACAGTACTTGGAACATCATATTTTAATTTTCTTCCACCAACTACTGAGTTGAATACAATATTTTTTATTTTTAGAATATTTATTTTTTAAAAAATAATTTTAAAATTATTTAACTAGGACATGTAAATATAAAAATAGTTAGTGTCATACTTTAAAAAAAACTAATTCAATAATCAATTCGGGAAAAAACCCGGATCACTAGTTGAGTCTTGTGTCATGGACTAAGTTGACTCGAATCAGCATGATAATAAAAATAATTATTATTGTAGTTTTAAAACTCAGTCTGATGATCGACCAAAAACAAGTGCCCTAGTCGTATGTTAGAAAGGTCAATCAAGCTCGGCTCAGGTCAACTTAAAATAAAAATTATTATTATTATTATTATAGTTTTAACATACGATTCAAGATCAACCCGAAGTTAGGCTTAGGTCATAGACTATGAGTTCAACATGGGTTGACTCAAGTCAATATAAAAATATAAATTATTATTATTATAGCTTTAAGATTAACTCGGGAGTTAAATGGAGTAGATCTAGATCATAAGATAAGAGGGTCAACACGAGTTAATCCAATTCAATATGTGAATAAAAATTATTATTATTATTATGGTTTTAAAATATGACCTGGGAGTCAATTCAAGACAAGAAAAGAGTCAACATGAGTGACTCAAATTTTTATTTTTAAAAATAATAAAAGTACCTTTGTTTTGGCCAATTATTTTTTAAACAATCAACAAGTTTTCTACTTGTATTTTATCTCAAATTGACTTGAGTTTTTAAACGGGTCGAGTCAAGTTAATCATTTATATTTTATTAACCATAATTAAACATGACACAAATATAATTATTTAGTCTTACATACCATTACTAAATACAATTTTGTATTCTCTATCTCTACGATTTTTATTTGAAAATAGTAAACAAATGCTATCTTAAAGACACGAAAACTCCAGTTATGTCCTGAGAATAATATAATACTCCCCATTTTCTGCAAGCAAGTGTGCGCAATTATTTCTCTTTAAGAATTCTTACAAATCCCCACTTGCAAGAAAATTAGTAATTGCATAGTGGGGAAGACGTCCCTAGTCCATGTGATCTCGTCAAAGTCCTCACACACATAAAAAATAAAATAAAAATCCATCCAATACATTGATCTGTGTTCTTGAAGATGATAAATAAATAATTGTTTTTTGACATCCCATAGCTTTTCTCCTTAAATAACATGTAGTAAACATTCAACTTGTAAGCCAACCTGGTATCATGAGGAGTCTGGAAACTTCAACACATCCAAAACTCCCTTCCTTCCTCACTGTTTTCTTCTTGTTTCTTTCAACTTCAAATGCCCGCAGCTCTTTGCTAAGAGGCTCATCTCTATCAGTAGAAGATGATTCCGACATCCTTATCTCACCGGATAAAACATTCTCTTGTGGGTTCTATGGGATGGGACAAAATACTTACTGGTTCTCTATTTGGTTCACCAATTCCAAGGACAGGACTGTTGTTTGGATGGCCAACAGAGACAGACCAGCCAATGGAACAGGCTCGAGAGTTTCTCTACGAGGAGACGGTGCCATGGTCTTGACAGATGTTGATGGCTCCATCAAATGGCAGACTGACACCACCTCCACTGATGTTAGAATGGCAGAGCTTCTGGATACTGGTAACCTTGTTATTAAAGGCCCTGGTGATAAAATCCTATGGCAAAGCTTTGATTCTCCTACAGATACACTTCTTCCAAACCAACTATTTACAAAGAGTACACATCTAATCTCTAGATTACCTGGAGGGTCTTATACTTCTGGATATTTCAGTTTCTTTTTTGATACTGATAATGTCCTGAGGTTGAAATATGATGGCCCTGATATTTCAAGCATATACTGGCCTAAACCTTATTTGAATGCGGTCAAAAATGGTAGAACAAACTATAATGGTACCAGAATTGCCTGATTGCTTAATCAGACTTTCATGAACTGATTCAAGAATATGGGAGTTCATCAATCCTTCAGTTCTGATTGCAGATATGATTTGTTCCATATATTAGAGTAACATCAAAAACAATTTTATTAATTCAGATTAAAACCTGTATCTTTGCATGATGTTAAACAATATTCTGATTGATATGTGCCTTGTAAAATACGGAATCATTTACTAATTGCTATTGAAAAGGACAGGACGTTTAATTTATAGAAATACCATTGCAGATGATTTGCAGCTCTAAATTTGTTTTGGCATTGATCACATGTTTTTGTTTCTCTTGTTATACTAATAATTCATGCCATTATTCGTGTTGTTGATCTCTCAGTGCTATTTAATGAATCGAATAGCTGCTTCAGCTAAGTTATTTGACATCTTGGAATATACATGCCATCTATACAAGTTACCAGTGGCAGTGACATGGATTTGCTATAGCAGAGAATGGGATACTAATTCAGATGAAAAACATATTCTATGTATTGATTATAACGCTTGCTATACACTTATTCCGTCAATGGATGAATATGTGGGTGGATATGCACATCATCGTCTAAAGGAAGGACAAGGTATTGCCGGAAAAGCGTTTCAATCTAATATTCATATCCAACATGACATTTATGTGCTTGATGAAGCTGACTTCCCTGACAACCAAAGAGTCTGGAAGAACAGAACCTTTCATGCCTCTTTTGCTATAAGACTAACAAGTACCAACTCTTTCAAGGATGATTATGTATTGGAATTTTTTCTCCCGGAAGACATGGAAGATACTTCAGAACGAGAACTTCTGATAAACAAGGTCTTGCTTACTTTGCAGGAGAACTGTTTAGAGTCATGGAAAATCTGGGTTACGGAGCAAAATGAGGCTAGTGGATTTGGAGTTAGAGTGGATGATGAAAGAATGTCAAGTATCCCACATGAAGTTGTTTCTAGAATTTTTCAATTGCCATCATCCGATGGTGTTTTAGGAGGAAATGAATTTATGACATTCAACCCAATCAACAATCAAGCAGGAGAAACACACGAGCCTCTTGAACAGGTGCTCTTCTTTACTGCCTATCTTTTTTTCTTGATGAATGAGTTATACTCTTCTTATTTGGATAGGTCTTGTAGTTCTTGCAATGCATGTAGATCACCTGGATGGCTAATCCTTATTATTTTATTTCTTTCACCTAATCCAAATCATATGAATTCAAGATTAATGATGAGATTTGAAAAATAGTAGGTCATATTCCTTTCAAATTCCTAAACTATTGGTCCTAAACTCAGAGCTGTGTATCAAAATCACTCTCAAATGCTTATTTAGACGACTCGGTTGCCATTGAGAGTCGTGTATCGAAATCACTCTCAAATGCTATCTAAAACATTTATATTTTCAGAGATTTCTAATGTGTTTCTAGGCTAACTTTAATCTGCAAATCACAATGTTCGTTGCTTCAAATGAAAATTTTGTAATTGCTTCTTTTATTACACCTATCAACCACATGTTTTTGTTATTTCTTGTTCATGTTAGGTTAAGAACAAATTGGATCAATATTTACTATCATTGACTAGAATTGGTTTTCATGTTACCAATATCCTACTTCCCTATCTATTGACAGGATGTCCAGGAACAATTTGCTATAGTTGCACTTGCTCTAAATGATGAGAATGCATCACTCAATGTAGACGGTGGTCACCAGAGTACTAATAAACGCAAAAGGACATCAAGAGTGTGGGAAAATTTCGATAAGCATCGGGGAGAAAATGGGGAAGTATGGGCCACATGTAAACATTGTAAGAAGATGTATAGAGGAGAAAGCAAAAGAGGAACTTCAAATTTGCGTAAGCACTTAGAAAAATGTTCGCCAAGCAAACAGGACAAAGCAGAGCAGAACCCATTGGTCTTGGTTGAGACAGGTGGCTCGAGTACAAACGTCATCCAAAGGAATTCTGTAATAAATCAAGAGAGAAGTCGTCTAGACTGAGAAGGTGTGCAGTGTTGTTCTCTTATTTATAGAGTATGATTACAATGTAATTGACAGTATAGGAAAGTAGCTAATTACAAGGAATGATAAATACAAACTATGATATTGCATATCTCCTATAATCAAGGAGGATCACCATCTGATTTGGTGTGATCCTTAACAGCCCCCCGCAAGCTGAGAGTGGGATTAATGGAGACACGAAGCTTGGAGCGAAAGAACACATAGAGATCTTTGGATACACTCTTGGTGAAGATGTCAGCCAGTTGTAGGTGAGATGGAACATGTTGAAGATGAATTTTGCCCGCAGTGACAAGTTCACGCAAGAAATGGTAATCAATATCAATATGCTTGGCACGTTTATGAGAGACAGGATTTGAGCCAAGAAAGATTGCACTTTTGTTATCACAAAGGAGCAGAGGCTTGTTGATCATGGGCACCTGTAAGTCATGAAGAAGATGTGTTAGCCATAGGACTTCTGCAGCTGTGAATGCAAGTGCGCGATATTCCGATTCGCAACTTGACCGAGAAACAGTTGGCTGTTTCTTGGCACTCCAAGACACAAGGTTGCTGCCAAGAAAGATTGAGTACCCAGACATGGACCTTCTAGTGTCAGGGCATCCTGCCCAATCGGCGTCCGAATACGCAACTAGCCGTGGAGGGGATGAGGAAGCAGTGAAGGTGAGCCCAAATTGCAGTGTTCCTTTTATGTAGCGAAGAATACGTTTTACGGCTTGGAAGTGAAGATCAGTGGGTGCATGAAGAAATTGACTCACAGTATTGACAGAATGAGCAATATCCGGCCGTGTGATAGTCAAGTATTGAAGGGCACCCACTATTGAGCGGTAGAGTGTGGAATCTGCAAATGCATCACCATCAGTAGATAAATGTTGAGAAACAACCATTGGAGTGTCAATAGGCTTACTGTCCAGCATTTGTGCACGGGCTAGGATGTCATGTGCATATTTTGTTTGACTGAGAAACAAACCATCCTGTAGTTGAGATGCTTCCAAACCAAGGAAATAAGACAGAGGGCCTAGGTCTTTCACAGCAAATTCAGTCTGGATTTGTGAAATAAACCGAGCAATAAGAGTAGCATTGTTACCAGTGAGGATGATATCATCCACGTAGAGGAGCAAATACAGGAGATCATGCTGTCGATGGAAGACAAAAAGAGAGGTATCGGCACGGCTGCAATGAAATCCAAGACTAATCAAGAACGAGCTGAATCGATGGAACCAAGCACGAGGTGCTTGTTTCAAACCGTAGAGGGCCTTCTTCAATTTGCAAACGTGCAGTGGTTTGCGAGGATCAACATAGCCCGGAGGTTGTTCCATGTAGACAGTCTCCCGGAGTATGCCATTAAGAAAGGCATTTTTAATGTCCAGTTGGTGCAGCGGCCACCGGCGACATGTTGCAAGAGAGAGGACTACTCTCACAGTGGAAGCTTTCACAACGGGGCTAAAGGTATCTGTATAATCAAGCCCAGGCAGTTGGGTATAACCTTTGGCAACAAGGCGAGCCTTCAATCGTTCCACAGACCCATCGGAGAGGAATTTTGTCCGAAAAACCCATTTTGAACCTACGATGTTGGCAGAGGATGGTCGTGGGACAAGATCCCATGTATCATTTTGATGAAGAGCCTTCATTTCATCATCCATAGCTGCCAGCCAACCGGGGTTTTTGGCTGCAGATCGAAACCCCTTGGGCTCAGAAGATGCTAACAGAGCATGAATTAGAGGACTGGAGATGACAGTGGCGATGTGGGCACTGCGTCTCGGTTTGAAAATTCCAGACTTTCCACGGGTAATCATCGGATGAGAGTTGGAGATGATGGAGGATGAATCAATTTCGACTGGGTCAACCGTGGCTGTCGATTGGGCTGGAATGTCAGAGGTCACCGGAGAGGATGAAGTTGATGAATCACTCATAGAAGGAGTTTGAACCTGCACAATCTCAGTAGACAAGTCATCGGAACAAAAATTGCATGGAGTTAATGGAGGAGATGGAGTAGCAGTGAGTGAGGTGCTCGGTAAAGTGGGATCGGAGGACACAGGGGAAGAGGAAGACGAAGGTTCCAAAAAATTTGAGAAACTAATTTGGGTGACAGACGTGGCTGTCGAATTTTTTAAGAAAGGAAAATAATTTTCATCAAAGCACGCATGTCTTGTAATGTACGTGCGAGTGGTGTGTGTGTCAAAACAGCGGAATCCTTTGTATGTAGTGCTGTAGCCAATAAAAATACACGGTAAGCTACGAGGAGAAAATTTATTAGGAGCATAATCGCGTAAACATGGATAAACACGACAACCAAATGGGTGAAAATTTTCGTAATTGGGAGGCTTACCGTATAAAATTTCAAAGGGAGAAATATTGTCGAGGAGCGGCGTTGGCAACCGGTTTATAATATAAGTCGCTGTGCTGAAAGCATCTACCCAAAAATAAGATGGGACATGAGAATGAAATAATATAGCAAGACCAGTTTCAGTGATATGACGATGTTTGCGCTCAGCTCTACCATTTTGAGAGGGTGTGTACGGACAGGACATTTGATGCTGAATTCCATTTTGGCGGAGATGGGATTGAAAGCGATTGCTTTTAAATTCAGCACCACCATCACTTTGAAATATTTTGATTTTAGTTGAGTGTTGATTTTCAACTAATTTTTGAAACTGAATAAAAATGTCAAAAAAATCAGATTTCAATTTCATGGGATAAAGCCAAGTAAACCGAGAATGGTCATCGACGAATAAGACATAATAGGTAAATCCTGATTTGGATTTAACTGGGGCAGGTCCCCAAATATCACAATGAATGAGACCTAGAACAATAGATGATCGTATAGAATTTTGAGTAAATGGTTGACGATGACTTTTTGCAAATTGACAAGTTGAGCAAAGTGATGGTTTGGGTAAAATAGAAGTGAGAAATAACTGCCTTTTTTTATTTAAAATTGATAAAATTGAGTGATTTACATGACCAAGGCGTGAGTGCCATAATTCAAATGAGGCATGTAATTTTTTATTGTGAAGAACTGATAAAAAAGCAGAATGTCCGCGTTCTAGCACATAAAGTCCACCTTCGCGTCTACCGGTTGCCACCACCTGCCCTGTGACCCGATTCTGAACAATAAAATGATCATCAACAAATTTAACAGAGACAGGATAATCAGAGGTTAATTTGCTTATGGATAAAAGATTTTTGGTGAGGTGCGGAACTACCAAAACATCTAACAATTTAAAATCAGGATTGGGAGTGACTGTGCCCGTGTGAGATATTGGGAGAGAAGCACCATTACCCACCACTACACATTCCTTACCATTATACGGTTCAATTTTGTCCAATTGAGAAGGGTCTGGTGTCATATGGGCTGAGGCACCAGTGTCCGTGTACCAATCGTGTGCATTCTCGTGTGAAATTGAGCAAGAGGCAGTGAATGCTTCAGCAAGATTTGCCTGTTGTTCATCACGGTTGTATCTATTTCTGCACCGGTCAGCAGTGTGACCCTCCACGTTGCAAATTTGGCAGCGAAAAGAATTAAAGTGGCGTCTGCCACGGCCATAGCTGTCACGGCTATTGCCGTGATTTCCACTGTCACGGCTATTGCCGTGATTTCCATAATTTCCAGAATACCCACCGCGTGAACGACGAGATTTCGATTGATAGCCACCACGGGAAGAGGAATAGCTGCCTTTGGTCACTGAGAATGCAACTGGTGAGTCAGACGAAGAAAACCCAAGAGATTTCTGGAAAATCTCAAAGCTTTCTGCCTTGGGTATCAAATCTTTGAAGGAAGATAACGGGGTGATTGCCATTTGAGCAGTGGAGAAGTTTGCAAATTCAGTGCCTAACCCACGTAGAAACCAGTGGGATTTGTCTATGTCATCAATCGGTCGACCCATGGCGTTGAGCTGGTCACAGAGAGCTTTGAAGGAGCGGGAATATTCAGTGACGCTGCGATTTCCACGCTTGAGAAGCTGTAATTCATCTTTGATTTGAAGTTCACGGGCTTTGGAAATATGACTGAAGGAGTTTTCCAAAGCCATCCATACATCTCGTGCAGTGTTTAATCCAAGGACTTCAGCCATGGCTTCTTCAGTTAGTGAAGAAAAGAGAAGACTGAGAAGACGCTGGTCTTGAAGCCGCCAGGCTGTGTAGGCAGGATTGAGTTGTGGGTTTGATGATGTTGATGAGTCGTCTGTGGAGGTTGATGAAGAATTGGGAGTGATTGTAATTGGGGGTATTGTGGCAGAGCCATCGATGTGGCTGAACAGGTTTTGGCATTGGAGAAGGGGAAGTAGCTGATTTCGCCAGAGAAGATAGTTGGTGGAGGAGAGTTTGATGGTGACCATGTGAATCATGGTGTTGAATGAGAAAGAAGAGGAAGAATCAGCCATGACTGGATCGGGGATGTTAATCCTTAAGATTGCTCTGATACCATGAGAAGGTTTGTGAAAAACCACACTGTATTGAATTACAGGTGCAGTGTTGTTCTCTTATTTATAGAGTATGATTACAATGTAATTGACAGTATAGGAAAGTAGCTAATTACAAGGAATGATAAATACAAACTATGATATTGCATATCTCCTATAATCAAGGAGGATCACCATCTGATTTGGTGTGATCCTTAACATAGACATTGAAAAATGATTATTAATCATGGATATCCCTTGGATATGGTTCAACACGAGTTTTTTGAAATTTTTGTTAAGAATTTGCAGCCAATGTTTGAACTTCAGTCAAAAGTCGACGTTGAAGCCAATGTCCTTGCTATTTGCAGACAAGAGAAGGAGAAACTCATCAAATATTTTGATAGTCTCTCTTGTCTCTTGAGTTTAACACTTGAATTGTGGTCATCTAATGACAAAATGATGACCTATTGTTGCTTGACCGTGCATTTCATTGACGATGGATGGCAGCTGAAGAAGAAGATTCTTGCTTTCAGGAACTTACGGTACAACTACGACATGGGAATTGTACATAAATTCATTAAAAGTGTGCTTGCAGAGTGGAGAATCAACAAGAACGTTCACTTCATACTCCTGGATATAACTCCTCCAAAGGAACACATGACTGGAGAATTAAGAAGTAAGGTTTATGATAAAGCCCCACTTGTCTATGGACATCTTTTCTGTGTTTCTAGTTATGCCCAAATTCTCAGTCTCCTTGTTCAAGATGGATTTTCTGAGATAAGAAGTTTGCTTTATAAGATAAGAGAATGTATAGAGTACGTTAATGGAAGCTCACTTGGAAGGCAGAGGTTGCAGGTGGCAATTAGTAATGGGAGTTTGCAGGGCAAGGAAATGCCATTTCAAGATGTTCCTGCGAGATGGGACACCACCTTTCTTATGCTTGAGAGATCATTGGAATTTAGAGAAGCTTTTAATCACCTAGAGCAATTGGATCGTGATTTCAAAGTGAATCCATCCGCGGAAGAATGGAACAAGGCAACATCCATATGTGAGTGCTTGAAGGAGTTCCACAAGTCAACAAGTAATTTTCCGACAACCTTAGAGGGTTATTTCCTCTCTGTTCGTGATGTTTATAAGAATTTGCTTAAGTGGAAACAGAGTGAACACGTATATGTTCGCTCTACAGCAAATAGAATGAAGGGAAAATTTGACGAGTATTGGGGTGAAGCTAGCTTGGCTCTGGGAATCTCAGTAGTTCTTAACCCATCCTTTAAATTGAAACTGGTTAAGTATGGCTACCAGCAGATATACGGATCTGAGTATAACTTGCACTTTTCCAAATTCCTTGACAATGTTACAGATGTATACAATAAATATGATCAGGGACCATCTTCTTCTGCCATGGTTGATGAGAGTCTATGTCCATCATCTGATATTAGTTTCGAAGAGTGGCACTCACAGCAGAATGAACTCGATCAGTATCTAGAACAGCCTCTGGAGAAGTTGGATAAGGACGATAACGTATTAGCTTGGTGGCAACAGAATGCTCAAAAGTTTCCAATACTGGGGAAAATGGCTCGTGATTTCCTAGCAATTCCACTATCAACTGTGATTTCTAAGTCATCAGAGGTAACGAAGATGACATCAGTCCATGACGGTGTACATCCCGAGATAGCCAAGGCTTTAATATGTGGAAAGGATTGGTTGGACAGTCGTAGCTGAAAGTAAGTTTCCCTTTTCTTTTTGCTCGATTTAAGTGTGATGCTTTTATATCTCTGCTATCTGTTTATTTATTTTTCTTTAATCTTCTTCAGCGATTGATTCATGTTTCCCGAAGTGAACACTGGCCTTCTCGTTTATTTCCAAGAACAAGATTTTGTCTTAAGAGTAAAAAAATAAAACACAAAATGCGCTTGCTCCACAGTCTGCATGAACATTAAAACTTGGCTGGAAAGTGATTCTCAAATGGCAAGTGATTTTGTCTTCAGTTTCCTTTCATTTCAGTTTCCTTCTTTCTGTAGTTTCAGGTGAGATGAAGAGTGTGTTTGGTACTGTATTTACTTGGAATAAGAAAATAAATTAATATTTTTGTTGGTTTGGTCAAAACTTGAGTAAAATTTGTTTGATTGTTATTGTAGGTTTTTTTTTTGGTAATGATAGGGGCATAAGTCTTTCTAAATTAAACGAGGAATAGTAGATCCAATAAGATTATAGTACAATACAAAATAAAGCCCTGACAACGGGTCGGTTATAAAATCCACCCCCTATCTAAAATTTGTTTGATTGTTATTGTAGTTTTTTTTTAAAAAATAATTGTATTATTTCACCTATGATTGTGTTAATCATATTTACATTTTTTTTTTATTTGTACCCGTTTCTTTAAAATAAAATTTCATGTTGGCTGTTGAAGTAAAAATAATAATCGTAGTGTTCGTTGATATTGTTGTATTATAGAATTATTTTTAGTGTTCTCTTGAAGATTCTAATTGAAGTTGTTTTTTAAAGTGTTTTTTATTTAGAAATGTATTAAAATAATATATTTTTTTTAGAAATTATTTCTAACATCAATACATGAAAATGATCAAAAAATAATAAAATAATTTAATTTAATATGAAAAATAAAAATAAAAAAAATTAAATTTTTTTAAAAATATTTTTAAAACGCAATGTGAATTATGGCCTTAAAAGAGGTGAGAGTGAAATTTGAATTAAATAAATAACAAATTATATTATTGTAAATTATTTTTTTCAGCCTTTAATTTAAAAACTATTCGTCTCCCAATATCCATATCAAATGTCTTTCTATATTCACTAATTTATTTTAAACATTCATTTGAACATGTATCTGAATATGAATAACATTATTTAAAACTAACAACGTAAATAAGATTTATATTTTGAATATATAATAGAAGAAGATTATGTTGAAAATAAAAGGTTAAATTATTCAAAATCATTTTATATTCTTTGTAAATGTAAGCTAGTCTCAAAATTTATTATTTTTATTCTAATATCATGAGCTAGTTTTTGATTAAAAAAAAAACAATTTTTTATTTAAATTTTTGTCTCTATTTTTTCCTTGAGATTATGTATTTTTTTCCGGTGCCTATCATGATTCTAAATTATTATCTGTGAAAAAAATTAATCATAAAATTACTTAATTTCAAAAACAGTTTAGGTAATGAAATTAAAAATAATAATTAAAATACAATTTGATCTGAATTCTAAAATTCCGTGTAATTTTAACAACTTAGCCAAACTGAAAAGAGAAAAACAAAGGACCATTTGAAAAACGTTTCGAAACTTGTCTGAAGGTTTTTTCCCAGTCTTTTTGTCTGGGTGAGAGAGCGAACCGAGGTAGAGCTCACTTTCCTTATCCAAAAGAACCACACAGAAATGCCACAGGCAACGTAAACTAGGAAACCCCCAAAACCAAAAAGATTGCAGATTTCATTTCAATCAAAACGAAAATGTCCCTTCTTCTCTTCAACCCTCTCACCTCTCTCTCCTCACTTCCCCCCTTTTCATCTCCAACTTCTGCCTTCATTGCAACCCCAGGTACCCAATTCTCTAAACTTGTCTCATGTTTGCAGTTTTTTCTAATATGGGCTCTATCGACGATGCATTTTACGATTTCTGTTTTTGAGCGCTTTTTTGTGTAAGCTTATTTGGTTTCACTTCTTGCTCGCTTGGCCGTTTCATCAAACACTTATCACTTGCTTCCTAAGTTTAACCAGTGCTTTCTATATTAGTTCACGGAGGAGTGTTCTTTTCCTGTTATAACCACCGATTCAATGTGGGTTTTGCTGGAAATTTCTAAATATCTGATCTTTCTCTTGGATTAAAGTCTTAAAGGCTCATATTTTGTGCTCGTGCTTTCTATATTAGTTGCTATAAAGTTTGTTTATTTTGCTGTTGTAACCCATAATTGAATCTGGGTTGTGCTTAAAATTACGATATATTTCATCTTTCGCTTGAATTTAGTCTTCAAGACCCATTTCTGAATTTTGTGTCATTTTTTAGTTTCCAGGCTTCACGTGAAAGCCTTTGAATTAAAGTTTAAGACTTGGAATGGAGTACGGTTTCAAAACCCAATTCGTGGAAACAGAATTGGTGCTGTTGTTGTGAGAGCTTCTTCCGATATTGATGGGACAGCTCCTACAGAGACTAGAGAGCCTCCTGTAGAAAGTAAAGAGGAGGTTGTGTCAGTTGATAAGTTGCCATTGGAGTCAAAGTTACAGGAGAGAGAAGAACAGAAGTTGAAGATGAAATTGGCAAGAAAGATCAGGCTTCGAAGGAACAGGCTTGTTAGGAAGAGGAGGATGAGAAAGAAGGGTCGTTGGCCGCCTTCTAAGATGAAGAAGTTGAAGAATGTATGAGTTTTGCCTCAAGGTTCTGCTTGCAGGTTTAGTGCTGATCCTTTTGCTTCTCATGTAATTCAGTTTGATTTTTCTAGTTTCTGTATTATTTTATGATCACTTATGTTTTGTTATTTTAAAAGTTGAGAATGTTGAAGAATACATTGTATCTCCAGTTAGTTCTCACAAGTTCAATACTAGATGGTGTAAGAATTGCATTTCTTTGTTCAATTCATTTGCACTAATTGGTCGATTGATGATCCATTCTTGTGAACATATAACACTATCATAGTAGACAGTTTAGTCTGTGATAGAGTTGGATGGAGGAATAGTCAATGCCAACCAGCGAGTGATGCTTGGGATTGGGAGTTTATTTAGTTTCCTGTGGTGTTAGTATCATGGGAGGCCCTGCCTACGTTTCCAACAGTAATGGTTTGAGGAAAACTGGATTCTTATTGAGCAAAGAACTTTATTCTGGCTGTTCCATCTAATATTTATATAAATGAAATTCATCATCATTGCACTACTTAGTAATGAAGACCTTGGAGCTGTAAACAAGTGAATACGTATGCTTGTGGTTATAATAAGAGACTGTTTCTTTCCATTTCCTTGTGATAACCCACCCTTCTGAACATGTGAAACGTTGAAGAGTTTAAGCAAAATAGAGAAAGTGATACTTGGGTTTGCAGGGATGATTTGAATATTAAAATATGCAATTTTAAAGTCACATGACCTTGAGCAGAACCTCAATACGGGAAATCAGAACTGTGGATTCTCCAGGTTTTAATGTTTAATATCTGTATTAAGAAAAATAAGGTAAAATCACTGGTTTAACCATCCCAAGGTTTGGTAATGAGCTTAGGTTACTATGTGGTGGGAGGGGTTTGACCGCGTGTTGTTTTCATTCAAGAACTAGTTTAGCAAAAGGCTGGGATTGCCTTAAGATGATCTGAGAATACTATATGATGAATGCCGTGCTACAACAGCTATGGCATTGGCTTTCTGATTTTGGAGGACTGGAAATGATGACCAAGAACATTAAGGTAACATTTGGTCGCTGTCTTGCTGTCTTAGCATAGGAGAGTACAAAAGTTTACTTTAAAACTGTAGCAGAGATATATTTATTTAATGTTTTTGTTTCTGACCTCCTCTTCAATCAAACAAGTTTTGTTTTTCCTTCTTGTATTTGTCAATTAAATACAACCTTGATATACAACAAGAAGCACAAGCCCACATTAAACAAAACAAGCACATGCACACATTAAACAATAAATACAACCTTAACAAGTAAATATTCTTGATTATTTCCTAGTCCATAAAAGAAAGGTATCAAGGAATTAAGGCAATTAGGAAATTATCTCAATCGTTTAATCAAAGGAGATAATTAAACATTATAATTTGCTTATTTTATTTTTGTGTATTGCTATATAAACTTTACATGAGTTGAATGTAATACACACACACACACACACACACACACATATATATATATATATATAAATTATTGAATAATAAAGTCTTGTATTCTAAATTTCAACGAATACCAAGCCCACATTAACCAAGAAAAGAGTAATATACAGCAAAAATTCAATGTGTAAAACATTTCTAGCTTAAAGGTACATTTTATCTGAAATAACAGTAGAATTACTTGAATAACCAAAAAAAACGTAAGCAAGCACCAGATATGAGAGATTTTTTTTTAAAAAAAAGAGGACCTACTTCTTTTCGGGACTCTCCAGCCACTCCCTCACACAGACTAAAGCCTCAATGATTTCAGGATGGGCGTCATTAAAGGTGGAGCTCATCTTCACTGCTTCTTCAGCTGCAGAAGATTCTGAAACAATGGTTGATATAGGAATTGCAAAGAAATCACGAGCCATTCTTCCGAGTATTGGAAACCTTGGAGCATTGGCATGCCACCATTCCAATACATTATAATCCTCACTCAAGTTTTCTGGAGGTTGCTCTAAATACTGATCAAGTTCAACCTTCTGCAAATCCAGCGAATTGCTTTCATATTTATGCTTCCGCCACACCCTGAATCCTTGAAACATATATTCAGAAGTTGGATTAAATGATGCGCAACAATTCACATCCGCAAGAGTGGAAGTGGATGCTGCCGGATTGTTGGAGTCATTAGCATATCTATGGTACACCCTTTTAAGATCGTTATGGAGTTCTGGCAAGAATAAGTTTGCATCACTGCCATAAATCTGGCCGTAGCCATACTCCACAACATCAAGTTTAAAGCATGGGTTGAGAATTGTTAAGATTCCCAAAGCCAAGCCAAACTTGTTCCAGAACTCATCAAATCTCACCAGCATTCTATCTGCAATCGAGCGAACAAATGTATGTTGGCTCCTCCTCCACTGTATCAAATTCTTATAGACACAACAAACGTTCAGGAAATACAATTCTACGCCTGTAGAAGCATTGCGTACGGACTCCTGCAATACCAACTTTTTCAAGCAGTCCAGTATGATCGTTGCTGTGTTCCACTCTTCCACGGATGGATTCGCTCTGAAATCGCCGTCAGTTTGTTCAAGGTAAGCAAAGGCATTTCTGAAGTCTAATGCATTCTCGAGCATCGAAAAGGTGGTATCCCATCTTCCAGGAACATCTAGAGAGGCCTTTTGCTTGTCCTGCAACTTCAATTGATTGATTGCCTTCTGAAACATTTCTCTTCTATCTTGTGTTCCATTGACGTATGCAATAGATTCTCTTATCTTACAAAGAACACTCTTTATCTTGAATAGTCCATCTTGAATAAGAAGGTGAGCAATTTGGTTATAAGAAGATAAAAAACATACATCCCCATTGAGCAGTGAGTCTTGGCCAGAAAGCTTGCCTTTTAATTCTCCATTCATCTGATCATTCGGAGGAGCAATATTTAACCATATGAAATGCAAGTTCTTGCCGATGCTCCACTCGATAATCACACTTTTAATGATTTCTTGTATAGTGTCTGCATCATAATTTCCCTGTAGATTCCTGAAGGCAAGAATCTTCTTCTTCTGCTCCCATTCATCGTCAATGAAATGCAAGGTCAAGCAACAGTATGTCATATTTCTGTCATCAGACGACAACAATTCAATTGTTAAACAGAACAGACAGGAGAGATTATCGAAACATTTGATGAGCTTCTCCTTCTCTTGTCTATAAACAACAAGAACATCAGCTTCAACCATGTCTTTTGAATGAAGTTTAAACATTGGCTGCAAATTTTTCACAAAAGTTCTGAAAAATTCATGCTGAACCATATCCAGTGGATATCCATGCTTAATCATCATTCTTGCGATGTTTAGATGACTTCTTTCTTGATCGAGCACCAAATTTCTTTGGACGGAACTTGGTATTAAATCACCAGATTCAACCAGAGGAGATGATTGTTGTTCTGCTCCTCCCTGTCTCTTGGACAAGCATTTTTGTAAATGTTTATGTAAATTTGAAGTTCCCCTCGTGCTTTCAGCTCGATAATGCTTATTACAATATTTACATATAGCCCATGCTTCACCATTTTTTCCTTCATGCTTCTTAAATCCCTCCCACACTCTGGATACCTTTCGTTGTTTGCTAATCGGCATGTTTCGGATGGCACTAGCATTGCCATTGCTAGGCAACTCTATTTCAGCATTTATAGCAGGCGCAGCCATCGAATATTGTTCTCTGATTTCCTGTCAGGAGGTTGACAAGAAGGATAATTAACCAACTGAAGCATGGAGTTATTTATAGCCAAAAAATATAATGATATAGACTCAGTTAAGACAATCACCTGTTCAAGAGGCTCATGTGTTTCCATACCATCACTGGTCTGGTTATATATGTCTAGTTCCATGATTTCATTCATGCTTGGAACTCCATCTGACAGTACCAGTTGAGACCTCCCAGAAAAAGCTTCTGGTGGGATGCTAGACTCACCTACCTCCCCAAGCATTCCTCTGGAGCCATCAAGCTTATTTGTTTCCATACACCAAAGTTTCCACAAATGGCCGCATTTCTTCTGCAAGGTGCATAGGAGTCCATTTATTGAAAGATGTTGTTCTGAACTTTCTTTCAAGTGAGGAGGGAGAAAAAATTCTACTACATAATCGTTGATGCTGGTGCTGGTACAGGCGCTAGTGAGCTTGATTGCAACAGCAGCATGAAGGGAATACTTATTTGCATAGTCAAGGAATGGATAATCGACCACATCCAGCTGAGAAATACGAGGAACAAAATGCAGATTCGATTGAAATGCTTTTCCAGCAATACCTTGCCCTTCCTTAATATAGCACTCTACATATCCATCAACAAATCTGTTCTTCCAGCAACTGTTTACATAGCAAGCCATATCCTCAATCTGTAGAATACGTTTCTCATTTGAATTTGCATCACCCTCCTCACGATGGGAAATCCATGTCAATGCCAGTGGAAACTTGTGTACATGACATACATATTCCAATATGTCATATAGATTAGCTGAAGCAGCTATTTGATTCATCAAAAAGCCCTGAAAGAATAGATATTATATCAGTTATTAACAGCAGCAGAAGCAGAACATTTCAATGTATGAGATTAATTAAATTAATGTAGGACTGTCACCAATTTTCCATCAATGAATGTCTATGTTTTACCCATAGTTGTCAATACCATTCCGGTTTTTCTATTGGAACAGAACGTTCCGGTTTCGGAGCGTTTCGGGGTTGTACTGTTCATATATAATTAATTATATATATATATATTAAAAAAAATTAAAATATTAATTTAACAAGCATAATTAAAATTCAAGATAAATTAATTTTAAATTATACAATATAAACACAAAGTTAAACAAACATAATCTTAAAATTAGAAGAAAAAAATCACAAGTTAAAAAAAAAAAACAGGATTTTAAAGCCGGAACGGCACACCCGGAACGGTACCGAGACGTTCCGACCGGAATTTCCGGAATGGACCGGAATTAAAACCGAGACGAAAACGACGCGTTTCATCTCGGTTTTTTTAACAGAACGAAACGTTCCGGCTGGAACGGAATGGAACGGAATTGACAAGTATGAGTTTTACCAGCACAAGTATGAGTAATCAAATTAGGCTATAGATGCCAATCTTCACCAATTTTGCTTAAAGAAATCACAGGACTCTGTAGGATTCATTCCATCTAAATACGAGAAGATTCAAACTGAAAATGCAAACTAGAGGAAAGTAAATGGAAACGTAGAATGCTACCCTTGGAGACCACATATTTTCTTCCCTATAATCTGCTTGTTCATCCTCGGACTCACACTCAGAAGAAGTCATCAAGTCCGACTTCTCAGCTGCAGAGAACATAGTTACATCTTGTAATGTGACAGGACCTGTCAAAGACATTACCAATTGTCCAAATTTCTTAAAACCACTAACTTATGAACAGAAACATCGGTATGGGGATAACATAACACAAAGGAAAAGAATGGAATGAGGGAATTCACCATTACTGAACTGAGATGGGCCAGAGTGTTTCCAGACCGAGGTGACAAGAAGTGGGCAATCGTGCCGATACAGCATGGGATGTCCATCTTTCTCCTGTATTCTGTATTTCAGCTGGAAAATAAGTCTATCGTTATTCCACCATTGTTGCATTGGATGAAACCCAGCATGCAATAGCCGCTCTTGCCATTGATGCAACGACTCGTGCCGCTCGACCCTGTCAATTCCCTCACATGCCACCACGTTCCCAATTTGCCGTCTGAAATTCCTCTTCCACAACTCCATGCCATCCACATCGCGGTAGAAGTTGTCCTCCTCCAGCGAGTGAAAAATAGTGGAGTAGTACTGGAATGACTTGACGAACCGGTCCATGAAATCAGACCCGTTATGATCGGCTTCCTGCTCGACAATTATCATGATATCTGGTTTCAAATCCTTCATCTTTGAGAGAACCTGATCAAGGGCACCTTCCTGAGAGAGCAGCTTGTGAAGTGAAAACGACCATCTCACAACTATCATCTCATCCTCCCTTGTCCTTCTGACCGTAGACTCGCAACACTCAACGATTTCTTTCGCGTTATTGGCCACCACCTGTGTCAACTCAAAATCAACTCGGAGCCGCTCAGCAGCTCGAGTGAGTTTGCAGCGAATTTGCTGTAGATAGTCGAAACTCCTCGACAGTTTCGGCACGATGCTGGTCAGCCGGAAAGATGGCAGCCCACCAGGCTGACTCGCAAGGTCTCGCATCAAATCATGCCACAAAGAGGTGTACAGCATGACTGAGAAATCAATAACATGGAGTGGTTTATTTCCAGAACCGCGAAAGGCATGGATGGCATGCGCGGTGGTGAAGTAAGAAAACCAGTAGAAAGGATAAAATACATAATTGTAGAAGTCCTCTAGATTTGAGGAAGGTACTAATGGCAAAGGATATCGAGGATGCAATCCATTGACTCGCCGGACTAAAGCTTCTGCAAAGTTTTTGACGACCTTCCTTGTTGCTATGTTGGGTTCTGTAGAAACTAGATATTTGATTTCCTTCAGAAGTGACTCTGCAACATCCAGATTACCACCTTCTATCGCCTTGGCACTCTCCACCAATTTATTGAAGAGAAGATCGGCCATTAATTGTAAGCAGCAAAATCTGATGAGCAGAATCAAATGTTCTGTTTTCCGGCCGGGAGTAAAATAATATTAAAGGACGCCAATGGTATCCCAGTAGTTTCCTCGATGTTGTTGGTAAATGTTTTCATGGAACTGGCAATCCATTGACTTTATTTCCATTAATTGAAAAACTCAATACTTCCAAGCTCTAAAATCACAGAACTAAATATATATATATATATAGAAAGACTCTAATTTAATAAATTCTGAATATCAATGAATCTTGACACACACTTTTGAATCTAATTTTGGATACTAGTGTGCTTACCTCATAAGCAACCCAGCTCTATCCAATGATAAACTCGTTTAAATCTTCAAACTTTCTCCAAATCAAGATTTAAATAATACTGTCTAGAAATCACAACTTGATCTTGAATGACAGCATAAACAGTGCAGAAATCATAATCTCACTTGTCTTTCAGCAGTGCGATCGAAATCGTGTGTTTGTGTGTATGTATGTATACATATAAATTAATTTTTCAGGGGTTAACAGGTAGTCATCGACTTCACTTCCATGAAATGAATCTCTCTCTGAAAAGTCCTCCTTGAGAAGCATTTTTTTACATTTTAGAAATCAGAATTTGATCTTGAATGACAATACACGGATGGGAAGCGCCCATCGATAAAATTATCATCAATAGTTTAGTTTTTCTTGGTGACTCCATCAACAGTGTTCTCACAAGCAGAAATACCAACTTTAATTATACCGATGGCAACACCAAATGTAATTTTTTTTACGAGCACTGCTTTGATGCAATAAGAATCATATAATTACAATAACTTTATAATTTTATTTACAAAATGCATTTGCTCCATGAATTTTATCCTTACTCTAAATTTATAAATCAAGTATTAGATTTATTAATATAATATCATATTATTATTAAAGATAAATTAAATATATATTTATATAAATATAATAATACCACGCATAATCAATAAACCGATTAGCTACCAAACACATTAAATTAACAAAATCTTGCCATGCACTTCATTGCAATTGACAACTGTGCTATAACCCCAATAGCAAATGGCCATGGAGAAATCATAATTTAGAATGTCCGAAGACTTTTCCAGGAAAACAGCAATCATGCACAGGTTGTTCCAAAAATCTGGTTGAACTTGAAATTACCAAAATATCTCTTAATACTTCGTGTAAGTTAAAATACAAATTAAAATAAATCTTAACATATAAAATCATAATGATGTAATTTGGAAGGATGAAATTACAATTAATTGTTTTAATAATTAAAATGAAAAAAATATATGATTTATATGAAAAATGAAGCCCCCTTTTATTTTATTATATTTTGTAATAGTGATTCGAGCTTCAAAATATCAATTATTATTTTATAAATATGAAAAACAAATATTTTATCTTAATTTTAATATATTAATAAAATAAAATAAAAACCATTTCAATCTTCTTCGCAATGCGAAACACTATACACAAATATAAATAAATAAATAAGCAAGGGCCCAAATACTTCTAGGCCCAGTAACATCCGATAACTTTCAGCCCATCTAAGGCCTTCCTCTTTCCAAATCTCCTTTCACCCTCTAAATAAGACCTCTCCCGCAGATTTCTTGCTCAGCACCCCAAGCTCGCTCTCTTGATCTTCTCCGCTGCTCTTACCCGCACAGCAATCAATCATTATCATGTCGACGATGGTACTTGACCCGAAACCCGCCCCATCCACGGAGCCAAGATCCGACCTTGTACCGGACCCAACAACCATTCCCGCCGAAGATGACGATCTTTACAGTCGCTTAAAGTCTCTCCAAAGGCAGCTCGAATTCATCGAAATTCAAGAAGAGTATGTGAAAGATGAACAGAAGAATTTAAAGCGAGAGCTTCTCCGTGCACAGGAAGAGGTGAAGCGGATCCAGTCAGTGCCGCTTGTAATCGGGCAGTTTATGGAGATGGTGGATCAGAATAATGGGATTGTTGGGTCCACCACGGGTTCGAATTATTATGTCAGGATTTTGAGTACGATTAATAGGGAGTTGTTGAAGCCGTCGGCTTCTGTGGCGTTGCATCGTCACTCTAATGCTCTTGTTGATGTTCTGCCGCCGGAGGCTGATTCTAGTATTTCTCTGCTTAGTCAGAGTGAGAAACCTGATGTCACTTATAATGTAAGCGATAAGATTTTGATTTTTTGTGGGTTTTTGAATTTGGTGTGTGTATAATTTGTAACTTGGTGATTTGACTGGCTAGGGTTTGGTAATTTAGGGGTAAGGGTTTTTTTGGTTTGCTAGGGCGGGATATTTTGTGTATGTGATGTAAGGTTTAACTTTTGAAAGTGGTTTCTTTTTTTTTTTTGGCATTTCTATTGGTAAATTGATGATTAATTGAATTTGGATAAAAAAAAATTTAAAAATTTTTGTAAATTTGGTTTAGAAGTTTAGTTGATATTAGTTACTCAATAAAGTAAGCTTCAAGTTTAAATTTTCTTTTGATTGGGATTTGAGTTTTCTTAAGTTTCAATATTCATTGCTTTGTGTCATTTAGTTTCTTGTTTGAGTTCAAGAATCTAATCTCAACTGATACATGTTTCCTATTCTTCTATGATATTGCCAGGACATCGGAGGATGTGACATTCAAAAGCAGGAAATTCGTGAGGCAGTTGAGTTGCCACTAACTCACCATGAGCTGTACAAACAAATTGGTATCGACCCCCCTCGTGGTGTCTTGCTCTATGGTCCTCCTGGAACTGGAAAAACTATGCTTGCCAAGGCCGTTGCTAATCATACTACAGCAGCCTTTATTAGAGTTGTTGGCTCTGAGTTTGTTCAGAAGTATCTGGGCGAGGTATGTTTTGCATGTCCCAGTCGTGCTCAATTATTTGAGTTATCATTAATAGTTTCATTTGTTTGCAAGTCTTAGCTCTTCTTATGAAAGTTCTTAGAATCTGAAATAAATTAGTTGTCCATCCCCTTATATAGATAGAATCATGCAATTCATTCCTCTAGAAATCCACCTTATAACTTTTTCTTATCTCATGCGATATCCATCTGAAGAATTAAAAGCAGAATCGTTGTTTTGAGAAGTCTCTTGACATTTGGTAGCTTTACTTTGTGGACAGAACTTGACTAGTGATGATTGCCTACATTCGCAGCCCCAATATAATGTCTTTTCCCTTATAATGTCTTTTCCCTTATTTTATTCCAGGGTCCCCGCATGGTTCGTGATGTTTTTCGTCTTGCTAAAGAGAATGCCCCAGCAATTATTTTTATTGATGAGGTAGATGCTATTGCTACTGCTAGGTTTGATGCTCAAACTGGAGCTGATAGAGAAGTTCAGCGTATTCTGATGGAACTCCTGAATCAGGTATGTGCGATGAAATCTTTACATAATTCACACTAAAAATTTTTGTCTGGCATGTAAAGCTGTGTTTTTATAATTAAAAGGGTGTTTTGTTCCAACTGTAATAACTTCATTATGATGCACATGTTATGTTGGTTGCCTTAGTGATCAATTCTCTACTTTTGTTCATGATTGAATTCTGCTGTAGATGGATGGGTTTGATCAGACAGTAAATGTTAAGGTCATAATGGCAACTAATCGGGCTGACACTTTGGACCCAGCACTTTTGCGTCCTGGAAGACTTGACCGGAAAATTGAATTTCCTCTGCCTGATAGACGGCAAAAGAGGCTTGTTTTCCAGGTAATTTCCTTGTGTGTTTCAGATGGCAATTTGTTATTTCTCTTATTTTATAAGATTGATGGATTTGTTCTCTTCTTATGTTCTGACATCATTGTTTCACAGCATCTTATTTCACAATGTATTGGCATTCTGGATTCAGTGTTTCAATATTAGTCAAATTTACTTTGAGTTGGTTTGTTTTTGTGCAGGTTTGCACTGCAAAAATGAATTTAAGTGATGAGGTGGACTTGGAGGATTATGTGTCCCGGCCCGATAAAATTAGTGCTGCTGAGGTTAGTTGGTTTTGCAATTTATTGTTAGCAGCTTTTTCAAACTGCATTTTCTTTCCTATACATTTTGCATATTTTCTTTCACTTGATTTCCCTGGTGCTATTCCCCTATGGAGATAAAAACCAATCAGTAGTCTATATTAATTTTGGCTCTGACTAAATTTCTTAGTACCACTTGCAATTGAACTTTTCAATTGATTGGCTGTTTACAGATTGCAGCTATTTGCCAAGAAGCAGGCATGCATGCAGTTCGCAAGAACAGGTATGTCATACTCCCTAAGGACTTTGAGAAAGGCTACCGAACCAATGTGAAGAAGCCTGACACTGACTTTGAGTTCTACAAGTGAGATCTGGAAGCACGCACATCATCTATCATAGACTCAGTGCTCATGTTGGAGAAGTTATGTAGGCAACAAACAATCTGCTCACCTTTTGATTTTGTTCTGTAAGTTATTGAGAAGCAGATTGCGTTATGCAGTTTGGTTTAATGTGCATTTGGAGTCATTTTTTCGTTTTCAACTCAAGATATATTCTATTTTACATTCTTGTTTAGATGATTTATGAAGCTGGACATTTTCACTTCTCTGGCAATTTGTGAGGGGTTTGACCGTTTGCCAAACGTAGACATTCTATGTTTCTCTAAGAATGCATCTCCTCGACAAGTGAATGTGAAAAGGAAAAGAACTGTTGGTGATGTGGCTTAGAAATGTGGATCAGCCAGGATAGGGTAGCTGGTTTAGAGATTGATCCCTTTTAACTCTGAACAATAGGTGATTAGATTGCTTGATAAACTGAAGGATGGTGAAAGATGTATCTATCTAAACAAGGTGAACTAGGTGTCTAGGCAGTCGTAGCCCTTTGTTTGGAAGGTAGAAAACCAGTCTTCTGTGTCAGAACTGCCATGCCTGTGAACCTTGCCTGCCTTCAAGGTTTCTCAGGTCACATTTTTTCCGACACGCAATTGTGTTGTTTCTGTCCTTACATTCATTATCTTCTCCTAAAGGGTATAGCATTTGGCCTCTTTTCGAGTGATCAGGATGCAATTAACTACATAGTTTTGTGTCCATCGTCAAAACTAGAAAATGCTCTCAAAATTACACAATCATTCTTGCTATCAGCATGGTCTTTGCTTAATCCCTAGCTTGAACCCAACAGAACTTGTTTACGAGCTGAACTTCGTGGTGAAGTGCCCAAGTCTGAGGATGTCGGGATGCCTTTATAGGGATGAAAATGTTTCCAGTATGAAACTCTATGTGTCCGTTTCATATCCGATCCAATAAATACCCATGAAGAATGATCAAGGGTGCTAAAATGTTTTAGTAAAAAACATTAGGACTAAAAATCTTAATTGGTTGGCATATTTGTAAAAAGTATTAAATTTAATGGTCAAATAGCCGTTTTTAGAAGCTTTTAGCGTCCACCGGATTAATGTTAGAAGTTAATAGCGAGCATATCAAGGATCCGATGTTTTGATCATCTGGGTTTATTTTTTATTTTTTTTATAAAATTAAAAAAAAAAGTTATTTAAACAAATATAATAAGTTTTTCACCGACATGATCTGTCCGTGTCAGGTTCTAGGTTAATAAATTACTGGGCTGTACCAGATCCTGCAATCGGGATTAGTGGGCAAGAAACCTGCAAACTAATAACTACTATGGATCTGGTATTATTCATTTTCTTGTACCTCTGTGCTTGGCTGGTTATATGTTTTTTCCCTAAAAAGATATTTGGTTTGGCCACCAATTTTTTTTAATTTTTATTCTTTTTCATATAGTTTAAAGCCTTACAATTTATTTTGATTAATATGTTAAATTATACTTGCATTGTAAAAAAATATCCTGCCATTAAATTAGTATTTTATTTAAAAAATAGGATCTATTTTTATCAATATAAAAAAATAAAATAATAAAGACCAACTTTAACACGAGAAAAGAACTACGCTCTTTTATTTTATAAAAAAAATATTCTAGTCCCTATAACTTTGTACTTTTTCATTTTTAATAGTCATTTTTTATGGGCTTCACTTTTTACCACTAAAATTTTATTTTTTTTACAGTTTGATTTTTGGATTTTGAAAGGAGAGATAGTACTGAAAAATAGAGAGGAGAGATTTTGACATTCAAATTTGATGATGAGAGAATATCTATTTTCCTTGCTATACTTTTTCATATAATTCTCTCAATTTATTATTTTGAAGCTATTTTGTGTAAGTATGTAAAAATGACCTAGATTGATGATTTTTTATTTTTTAATTGTAACTTACTTCCAAAATTATAATAAGTTTTTGCTTGAAAAACATACTTCTTATTTATTTCAAAATAAAAATAAAATGAAAAACATTAAAGATTAGGTTTTTATATTAAATACATCATTTTTTTCCTTTTTTTTTGTTCATATCATTGTAGTTTGTATAAAAAAAAAATTGTTATTGCTTTTTAGTCAATGAATTACAATGCTAATAAGAAAAACTATTTTTGTTATCATAACAAAAAAAAACATAATAGTAAAAAAAAAAAAAAGCTTGACGAAGAAAATAACATTTCTCCTCTATAATTAAACATTTCTCCTTCATAATTTTATATGTTCTCTTTTATAAATGTTTGTTTTATTATTGAGTAATTAAATAAAAATTAGACTTTAAAAAGCAAGGTCTTTAAACCTAATCATGTTCATGATTCAAGTCATGTGTTAGACGAGTTAACTCGAATAAGTCTTAAACAACATTGTTTTAACAATTAAAATAAAATAAAATGATACAATCTTTTAAAAGAAAATCTTATTAAAAAAGGTAAATTAGATTTTGACCAGGTTGATCAAGTCATTAGTGGACTCACTAGTCAACTAGGTCACAATGTATCAACTCTCATTCGATTTTATTTGTAACCCAACCTGGTTTAAGGGCTATTTTGGTGAATCATCAAGTTCACTTGCCATATTAAACTAAGTTTAATAACACTACCAGAACATTTCTTGTAATAGTGCTAAAAAAAACTAACTAGTTACCACTAAAGGAGGAAAAATATTCTTCTTTGTAATAAAACATCTCATATGCAATGCACCTACTTTATTTTTTATATGAACAATAAATAAGATGCCCCTCCATTTTATCCTTCTTCCCCCCTATTGTTTTCCTTTTTCTTTTGATTTGATCAATTTTTTTCCTTAATTTTGTCCTCATGTTTTTTAACGGTCATTCGAGTAATTTTTGAATTTATCAAGTCAATTAGATCACATTGACCCAAGTCCCATATAATTTATTTTGAACCTAAACTAGGTAAGGAGTTGAGTCAAGAGATTTTTTATTCATTCTTTTTTGGCCAGCTTTGTCCTCAATCTTTTTTATTGATGAATTAGGTTGATTTTGGACTGGTTAAGTCAACTAGACTATGTAGAGAAGACTCCTATTTAATTTAATTTAACACCCAGGCTAGGCAAGAAGTTGAGTTAGGAGGTTTTTTGTTGTCAATTTTTTTTTTAATTTATCCTCGGACTTTTTTTACTTGTTGGTTAGGTTGCTTTTGAACCATAAAGTTGACTTGGTCATGTTCATGTGATTAAATTTAAACTAGGACTAGATAAGGACTTGGTCATGCTAGATATCCGTTGCAAAATTTGAAACGAAAATTTTCTATTGTAGAAATCCGTTGCTAATCGCCCCTTTTTTGGTAGTGAGATTTCAAAGTTGATTCGTTGTAATAATAGATTTAATAACAAAGCTAAACAATATTTTACAAATTTGAATATTTATTGTCATATTAAAAAAATTGATGCAACCTGTAATTTATCGACTTCATTACTCGACTAAGGAAGAAAGAAATGAGGTACATATTGGTCAAGGTATATTAATGATCTCACTACTTTGTTTTGGTGGTAGAATCAATGAATTGTGTGTATGGCAAGTTAACAAATGTTTTTTTCTTTTTCAATCAAGGAATAATCTCACTACAAATACCATTGAAGATGTCAGGAAACTGAAAATAATTTTTATGGAAAGTTGACCATTGTTATTAAATATATAGCCATAACTAATACTATGCCATAATGTTCTGTAATGAACTTGACACTTATCCAAGTCTCTATTAAAAGAAAAGAAGAAAGAAAAGTCTCATCTACATTTTGTTCATCACTCCAAGAACTAAGTTAGGACATGGCATGATGGCAAAGGGTTTACAATCCGCATAGCAGGTCTCGAGTTTGAGTTAGGACGTGCACTCCTTGTAAAAACCCGAGACAATCAGAGTTTTACTCGCTCATCCAGACCCATAAAATGCATATTCCAGGGATAGGTTTCTTCGCATCCAAAAAAAGAGTTAAAGAAACAGTGATTCCTATTAATTGCATTCAAATCCAATATTTGATTAGGTAAACATACAAATTTCTCAATGATAATTACTTTAAAACATGATGTTTTACTAAAGATAATTACTCCCAACTAACCCATTTTGTAGGTTGTAATTACACCGTAAAGAAAAGAGATGTTTGGTCCCAACAAAAAGTTATAACAATTCCCTTTTTTATTAATTTTTTATCTCTTTGTATTTATTTAAGTATCCAATAAAACAAGTATTATATGATTTTTCTTATGGTTCAATGAATTGAACTCAGAATTTGATATATGTTAGGGAATAAAGCATAGTTGGGTGCACAAATTAGTGAAAATGGACACTTCTTACAATTATTGTTTCTCACATAGAATTATACTTACACTCAAGGCCGGTTAGGAAATCCTAGGAAGATTGGATTTGAAAAGGGAAACAGAAAATATTTGTTGACAAGGAATATTCAACCTTGGAAAATAAATTAACTTTATATATATAATCAAGAATTGAATATGAGTGCTTGGAATTGAATATAGGTTTACACATGATGGTTTTAACTTTTAATTTTAATTAAGATATGATTTGATGGGTGATAAAAATAAACGAAAAGGAAAAAAGAAAATGGGAATTTGATGTGGAATTGGTAATTAACTTATAATAAATTTTATATTAACTTTAATTTTTAAAGTCTTTCACAAGAAACAAATTAATTTTTGAAGTCAAATAAAATAAAATGATGCAAAAGGAAGGTTGGCATTAATCATGTATCCAACACCAAATCACTACCCTTAAAAGAAAAGGTGAACTGATTCTCAAATTAAAGTTCTGAAATTGGAAAAAACAAACAACACCTTGGCATCAATAGAGTGGAAAAAAGGAAACCCTAAAATTAAAATTAAACATGAAGGATACAAGAAGTCAAAGGTCAAAACTATTCATTAGGTCGTTGCCATTTCTGCTCCATACTGATACATGGAATATGGGATATCTTTCCATGCATGGACGATATGAAACCAGTTCTTCCTCAATATATACCACACACCCTCTTCTCTTTCAAACCCACAAGAGCAAATTCACTGCTTTATCACAAAAGTACCCTAGTGATCGATGTCTTCCATGGAGCAAAACAGTGCTGCAGAAAACATGAACAGTAAAGGATCAAAACTTGATCTAAATTTAATGGATTTCTTCGAGGGAAATTCAAGTGGAGAGAGGCGAATGTTCAGATGCAAGTACTGCAAAAATAAGTTCACCACTTCGCAAGCCCTAGGAGGCCATCAAAATGCCCATAAACGCGAGAGAGCTATGGAGAAGAGAGACAAATTGCTGGGTGAGCATATGATGACCTATGTGCCGTACCCGTTGTGGGACATGGCAATGAGGTCTCCTCCTTTGCATTACTCTTATCTTGGCAAAAACCCAGGGGTTGATAAGAGTTCTATGATTCATAAACCCTACAACCACTGGTTCCGCGGTGGTTTTGGGCAGGGTGGCCATTACGGGGGGCCATCGACGCCACATATTATGAACCATCAACCTAGATTGTCCGGCCATATGCGAGGGCTTCAATCTATGCCTAGCAGTATCTTTACAAATGGCAACCCTAACGGGGGATCTAGCATTTCAAAGAATCAGAAGGAAGAAGGGCCAAGACTTGAGCTGTCACTTAAACTTTAATTAGCCATTTTTCTTGTCATTAATAAGCATAATTACGTGCATCTTAAGTAAGTTATATACCTTCTTCAATGCTACTTTCCCTTGTTATTTCAGTTCAAAGGCCACTGTTTCGAGATTGCACGAACTAGCTAGGACCCCCCCCTAGCCATGGCAGTCTGGTCCATCTCTTGTATCTTTTATGCTAACATGATTTGTTAGTGATTTGTAATTGGAACACACAATTTCCTTCTCAAAAAGCTTTGTCCCTTCCTTTCAGCTGTGGTTTTTCCTTTTCTGAGAATCTGATATTGCTTTGATCTTGACGTTTTGATGATTTGAGAAGAGGAAAACTTGGCAAACAATGAACTAGTCAAATAATAACTAATTGACTAAAAGAGTTGACTTGTTATTAAGGGAAAATTAGTCTGACTCTTCTGCCGAGTAAAGATTACACGAACTTGATTAATTAATGAGAAAAATTCTGAAATATTATATATTTTTTATTCTAATTAATTCAATGCTCAAAGTGCCCTTATAGGTTTCCCATTATTATCTCGTGGTCATCTATGAAATATAAATTTAAGCAACACTCAACTTATGGCTTTTCGTTCCTACAGTGTGTGATGTGATGGTAGAGAGCTTGTGATTTATACTACAAATCTTGAATTCGAGTCAAGCCATACATTCCTTGCAAGAGTTTGAGATAACCAAGATTTTACTCGTTTATCTGAACCTATAAAATATGTTTTTCAAAAGATGAAGCATCCAAAAAAACTTTATAAATGAAATTCGTCTTAATAATTATTATTATTCATAAATCCTGATCAATGTACCGCCATCCCCAAATATATTTTTTATTTATCTGGTTTTTATATCATTTATTCAAACTCAGTTAAATTAAAATTATTTTTTTAATAATAAAACAATTTTATTTTAATAAAAAAAAACCATTTGAGATGTCCCGATAACCTAATAGCCCGATCTTTTACCGGGTCGGATCCAAATTAATTCTAGCAACTATAATATTATAGTAAAAGATTCGTTGGGCTTTTCCCTTCACCCACTACTAAATCGAAGGGCACCAACCCTATTCGGTGTTCGCATAACGTGCGCGCCCGAAGCAACGAGCGCTTCTCTCATAAATACTACACACTCTGTGAGTCTTCACGTAACGAATCCCAAACCCTCACAGATATTCTTGACAAATCAGTCGCTCCGACTCTCCTCTAAAATCCTGAAAAGAAAAGTCCAATCAAAAGCAAACTTATATACACAACGAATCCTCTCACTCAGCCTCCGCTTCAAAGATCAAAAGGTACCATCTTTTGTTTCCCTTCCAAAAACCATCTGTTAGGGTTTTTTTCTGTATTTTTTTTCCTGTTATGTAGACTGGATGTTGTTGTTTTTTTGTCCCCGCTCTTGTTTTGAATCTGTTGTTATTTTATCTCATGTATATATTTGTGTTTCTTGCATGACGGAGGACAAAAGTTTTCAAGGTTTAAAAGTTGAGAGGATGACAAGTCAAACACAGGATTGGAGAGCAGAATTGACATCTGAAGTCAGAAAAAAAGTTGTCGAAAAAATGTGCGTTTTTTTTTCTTTGTAATTTTATTGATTATATTTTTTATTATATGAATAGGGTATATATTTTGATGTCTTCTTGTTTTACATCTTGTGGGGATTAGGATAATAAGAAGTGAGTTCTGGTTTATTGTTTAGCAGTTGACAGTGTCAGTATCTCATGTCGTTTGCTTGGAAATTTATTTTATTGTGAGTTATTGATATGTATGACACCTGGTCAAACGTCCGGTGGAGGCCACGATCAGATGTTGAAGCATCTGGTCATGATAGACATGCATGGCGTAAACGAAAACATCTGGTCAATCTAGCCATTTTTTTACTGAAAATTAGCACCGATATGTCAACACCTGCTGAGCTATCAAAATTCCCAAAGAAATTTAAGGAATGTTAAGATCAACGTCTTTGCTTTCGTGAAAGCTCGCTTCTGGATCGCTTCTCCTTCGAAGTTTTTGTCCTTGGTTTGATATAAAACACTAATGTGTTTGGAATTATTTTAAACTTGAGATTTGCTTGCTGTTTGTGTACAAGTTTATGCTGTCTTAATTTTAAATCAAGTATCATGTCACAGGATGCTTCTTGAGAATTACATATCAACAATTGTAACTCTGACAAGCTTGCTATATACTCATCTCAAATGTTATAAACTTTCATGATATGTTAGTTATGAAAGAAGGAGCTCCTTATTGATTTTGTGTTTTCTTGCTATGATATGATAGAGTGGAAAACTTGAGAGACCACTACCAGATGCAGGCTTCTTCTGATCCTGAATTTGTAAATCGGCTAACGAACATTGCTGTGCAATTTGAAGAGAAGACATTCAGAAATTCAGCAACACAGGTAGTTATACTAATCAAGTTTCAAACGCCACTTGTTCAAACTGCTGTGTGCAAAACGGTGATTACTAATCCGTCCGGGCTGTGCTCTCGGAAGTATGCTGTTAACTTTTTCTGTGATCTTTTTCTCTATCAGCCATGATTTGGTGACATTATCCACAGAATGTTTCAGTTTCTATCAGTATCATTGATTGTTTTTTCCCAAGTAAATGTTTCCAAGATAATATTTCAACGATATTCATGCCGACTTGTCGAGATCTTCCACAGCTTCTTATCGATTTCTTATATCCCTTGAGTTGTTTAACCTGACTATTGAAATATGATTCCATAGATGCAGAAATTAGCTGCTATTATGCTATTTGGTTTACATTTTGCTGTCAACTTTCCTTTTAATATGATTTTTACTTTATGTCTCAATTGTTCATTCGTGATCTCTTCTGTGTTTCTCAGGGAAGTTATGCATATACAATAGGTAAGAAGATGGGGTCATTTGGTACCATAAAGTCTGAAGCTTCCCAGGCAACAGGTAAAAATCCCTCAGGTCAGCTTTTTTATGTAGTCGGAGACTCAATACCCAATACAGTGTTATTATGCCAGCAGAAAGCATGAGAATTACAGTGGTTTAAATTCCCTTGAAATGAAAAAGTAGAAAACAGATGACAAGTTACAGTTCCAAAATTCTTGGACAATTTTGCGTCTACCATTCATTTTGCAGAAGTGCAAAATTCCTGAAGAAGGGCAGACTGCACTGTTCTTCGCTCTAGAAGCTACAGAATTTTTAGGCACTACTTTTCTGTACATAAATGAGATTGATTTGAAGGAACTATAACTATTGATTTAACCTACTCTCTTCTGTCACAGGTCCAGGCCAGACCTCAATTGTAAATGATGTTGGTCAAAGCTCGGAGACCAGTGCTATAGAACAATTTCCCCAGTATTTGGTTGGTAATAATTCGGTTGATCAAAAACCAAATATGTCTCCTAATTTTCAGAGTGAGGTGCCAGGAAGCCAGTCTTCAGATCAGAAGCCGATGTACCAATCACAACAGCAGGAGTTTCAGGATCAAGTTATGAAGGATAAGGTCCAGAATACTAGTAAGAGGTTTGTCATCCAAAATGACATTCATAACCGCCAACCTCATCAGCGGCTGAAGCATATTACATCACAGACTACTCAGAATCTATATTCTCAGCCACCATCAGCATCGCCGCAATACCAGCAATCATCTTTTGCACAGCCATCAAAGCAGCGACAGTGGCCGTCGATGCCTCTTCAAAACGTTTTAACATCGTTCAAGCAGCCCCCAGGCCAACAACGAGAAGTTTCTGATATTCAGCATCAGCAAAAAATGGCTGGACCACAACCAACTATCTTGAACTCGCAATTGCATCACAGTTCAAGCCATATGATTCAACAAACAGGGATTACGGCTTCTGAACAGAAACTCCAGAAAATCACACAGCCAGTTCAGTTGCATCAGATTCTGGGTTCTCAAAAGCAAAGTGGCCTGTCGCAAGAAGGAATCCAGCCAAGATCTCAAACTTCAGCTTCCTTTCATCAGCAGAGGAGTATTGCTGATCAGCAGAAGCCTTTTCAGACACAAAGGTCATTTGCAGGGTCTTCATCAGGTATCAACTTCTTCCAAAATTTACTCATGTTTTCTGGATTTGTTATATATTTCATCACTTCATGGTGCTCCGCAGCGAGGTGAAAGTGTTTATTATCAAAAGCATATAGATTATCCTCCTCTGATGTTACCTGTTGATTGAAAGCATAGGATATCCTGCTTTGATTCAAAAGCAAAGCGGCTTTCTTTGAAAGAGGCTTGTGCTTGTACTTGTGCTTTCGCTTTCTGGGTTACTCTAACCCCATCTCTTCGTCTACTGTAGAAATGCGCTCTGTCAATTTCTTTTTCAAAATATATTTCACGAAGTTCGCAAACATTTTCTTTCTGTCTCTCTATCAATATTTTCTTCTGTTTAGTCTTTTCCATTTTTTAGGGGCTAATAATGCATTATCAATCTTCTGTAGCATCAGCAGAGCCAAAATCATCAAATCAACCTGCCAATACAGCGGATGGGCATGATGAGGGCTATCAAAAGGTGAATTTTTATTGATTAAACTAAGTATTTCTTGAAGTTTTCATTTCTGCAAAGGAATATCTGGCATTTGCATTGCCGAAGTATTTATAATTTCATATGGGATTTGGATTGGAAAAAATGATAGAATTTTTATGATTATACTATGAATAAAGCTTTCTCGGACACTCAATCTTGTGTATTCTAATGGTTGATAATGACGTCAAAGATTCTTGCAACTGATTAGAATATCTTTATTTCCTTTGCAGCTTCAAGAATTTAAACAACAATATAGGCCACTGATGGAATACCTATACAAAAAAATTAAGGCATTACTTGACAAGGTATATGAGCTATTTCATTTCTTGTACTTTATAACCTGCTCTGGTTTCCTGCAGCACACATGTTCGAAGAAGCCATAGATTGACTGGCGTTTGAGCTTGAAATCCATTAGTCTTTTTTCCAGAAGATTTTTCTGCCAATTATAACCCTTGATCTATCCTTCAGGAAACAGACCCGGATCAAGCTATGAGGTACATGAAGCAAGTGATTTGGATAGAAAAAACCATGCCGATTTTTTCATTACAGCGGAATCAGATGGCAAATGCTTCCAAGGAGAAGATACAGATGACTCAGCAAGCTATTGTTAAGTTTGTGAACTGCTTTTGGAAGAAGAGCACTGCCTCTGTTCAGCAACAGGCAGACCTCAGTCTGCAGAACAGTGGCCAATCCCAAATATCTCAGCCTCCTCTAAACAGGAATGAGAAAATCCAGTTTCATCCGGTGAATTCAACTGTGAAAAATGGTTTGGGAAGTTCATCTCTTACATCTTCCATGCAGTCAAGGGTTCTAAATCCACGGCCCGGTTTCTTCAGCTCACTTCAGTATAGCTCCGGAATGGGTCTGGAACAAAGGAATGGGCCTAGTATGCTTCAGCAGTCTGCAAAGAAAACATGCTTAAACTTTTCTGCTGCACCACAACATACTAATTTATCCAGTAATAACACTGTGAATGGTTCCGATTCTTCATTTTCTCATCAGACAACGCTGGCACAGAACCTCGAACAGCAAATGCAGAAACAAAATATTCAGCACAAAAAGGAACAGATGCTGATCCTTAACAGCCAAAAAAGTGGCTCTCCAGCTATGGAAGCTCCAGAAAATCTGCATCAGCCACTGCTATCAGCAACTATACATCAACCGCGCTCCAGTTCTCCTCGGAAATCTCAGCTCTCTTCTGCTTCTCCCGCTTCCACTCCCTTCACTTCAACTTCAGAATATGTCACATTTAACCAAGTTGATAGCCAGCCACGATGTCACAACCAATCCACTGCAAGCGGCACATCTGGGATATCAGCCTCCCCTTTACTCGAAGAGTACACTAGCCCCCCCAACACATCTGACACAAACCAACCATTCCAGCGTTTACTTCAAGCTGTGAGTATATTTTCTCAACATCACCTCTTGATATGTTTAAGACTCTGTTCCAATTAATTTGAAGTTCCCATATACATACTGATATCATGTCACGGAATGCCAGCTATCCCTTCATAAGTAAAGTTTTTCATTTCGAAATAAAGTTTACATGTTTAAGTGGATGATCAATTTTTCACAGGTAAAATCACTATCGCCAGATGTTTTAAGAGCTGCTGTCCATGATATTGACTCGGTTGTCAATGTAGTCGATAAGATTGCTGGAGGAGCAGCTGAAAGCCACTCCAAGGGTGCTATTGGTGAGGATTTGGTGTCGGAAACACTATTCCATGTACAAAAAAGGAACTTTTCCTTACAACATTTAAGCATTAAAAAAAAGATAAGGAGCACCAGTTTACTGCAATGGCCTCGGACACGATCGGGCATCCAATGGATTGGACATCTGATTTTGATTCAACTGCATCATCTAGGTTCAATAAGCTGAGGACCGAGGTATTCATCTGGTCCTCCATACTTTCACTCTTGTATTAAGTGTTCTTCATTGAATCCTATCCAATATGTCCCACATGTGCTGCTAGGTTATGTCCTGTGTTTTACTAAAGTCGAAAGATGGTTAGCCATACTCGTAAGCACATAAAAGACTGTTTCCTAGATAAGAAATATAGTTCCCATTAATCCTTAAATGGAACATTTTGGTTGGATGGAACTCTCGGGCTGCTTTCACTTGATGAGAAATTGGAATCTAAAATAAGCAATCCTTCCGAAATGTGTCAATTTTTCAGTAATGCAACACATATTATGATCATTCTATTCATTGTGAGGTTTTATTTATGTTAACTTCCACATATCAGCAAGGCTTATGCCTGCTGCTTCTTCTCATGATTCTAACTCCCGCTGCTTATTGCAGCCGATCAATGATCTGTTGAACGAAATCAGACGTGTAAACCAGCAGTTAGTTGAAACTACTGTAGATGTTGATTCAACTGAAGATGATTCTTTACCTGAAGCTAGTGAAGGAACCATTATCAAATGTTCCTATACGGCTGTGGCTGTCGGTGGAGATTTTAAGTCATCGTTTTCATCTCCCATGGTCAGATTTTCAAACTAACTGATTAACTGCAAATGCAGTTTTTATTGATCATTTACTAATATACTAATCCTTTCATCACTGCTTACAGTTTCCAGAACTTACCTTGCGCTTGCTGGTTCCTGCCGATTATCCAAATTCTTCTCCAATTATCGTAGATATGTTACCTTCTAGTTTGAGGTGAGAAACTGGAAAATTCTGTGTTTGATTTATTGCTTTTCACTTCTGACACTTGGATCAAGTTTTACAAGCTGTATCGAATGTGATCCTGAAACGTCTCCTGTTTATCTATCTCGGACAATTTCATGACAGTAAAGAGCCAGAAGATTTGTCGGAGAAGACAAAAATGAGATTCAGCACAGCTCTGCGGAACCTTTCAGAGCCGATGTCTCTTTTGGCGATAGCAAGGACTTGGGATGCGTGTGCTAGAACTGTGCTTTTAGAGCATGTTGAACCACTTGGAGGAGAACGCTTTAGTTCAAGATATGGCAAATGGGAGAATTGTTTAGCTGCATAACTTGTTAATTGTTAGATGGATTATACTCTTCCGAATTTTCGACAAGAAACTCCTGTAATTAACCTCCTTTTCTTCCCTTTTATGTCGGATTTGAGTTATGTTAATGAATTCGCTTGAATATAACTGTCGTCACAGTACTCTACAGAATCTATTTACTCTACAGAATCTTGCTGGTATCTCTCTAAACCTCAAAGTATACTTTTAATGACTCTAGCAAGAATATTTCTGCGAATCCCACCTCACTTTTTCATATACAAGTACACGTTTAATCCTTCCATGAAGATTTCTTATATGTCTGAACCAGAAGCAAGATTTCAGTACAAGTTCAAAATCCATAAAAATTTCTAAGGAAACAAAAACATGCGAAAGTAATTCTACTAAAAACACATTCATCAAACAAATCTTTAACCTCTATAGAACAGAACTTCAGTAGTGCTCATCCTCAAAAGCCCAAGAATGTTCTTCGCGTAGCTTTGCCTCTTTTTCAGGAATTAAGTAATTCTCGATCCCAAGAAACACTCTCACATATAAGAAACAGCCTGTCTGAGCAGGTCAGACAAATCTTAACCTCTAAGCACTTAGCAACATTGATCATATCCAGCAGCTCTTCATAACCCTTTTCTTTAAGAGAAAACTCAAAAGAGTTTTTTCAGCTTTTGTTGATCTTGGTTTTCTTTAAACATGATGTGTTCCTTGCAGAACTCAATAAACAGTGAGAATGGCTTGGCCAACACATTCAGGAGAGGAACAGTGCCGGCTGATGGAGACTCTTCCAAGAATGATTTAACTATCGCCATTTCCATTGCCACCGATTCTTCCACTTCAAAGATCTCTTCGTCTGAGGTTTTCAATTTGACTATCTTGGTGCTTTCTGTGATGGTTTTGATGGTTGTTTCAGTTGAGGGTTTGGTAGTTTCGGCCGAGGAAGCCATTGTAAAAATCGGAGAGAAATAAAGAAAAGCAAGAGTTGAAAGTAATAACGAAATCCGGTGATTTTCCCAACGGGGAGGGTGTGATTTATAGGATTTGTGGTGTGCGAATTTACGAAACTATCCCTGTTTAGGGGGTAATATTGAATTAAATCTCCTTGATCAAAATCGATTATGAGTACTAATAAATTCCAAATCCGAGACAAATAAGAGAACTTTCCATAAATTATTAAAATTTAATCAATTTCTCCTTTTTCTTTTTCTTTTTCTTTTTGGTTTGAGAGTGGAATTCCATAAGGTATGTTATTCTTATAAAAGATTTTTTAAAACAAATCTCAAATAATAAATCTTAAAACATCAAAACATAATTGAATTTCTTTTTATAACGATAATGATGGTGGCAGCGATTGCAAGTATTAATTAGAATATTAATTATGTGGAATAATGGTTATAATAGCAATTATAATAATCATGACAATCTAACAATCATGATAATAACAACAAGAATAATACTTGAAATAATTCATTGGTCAATGTTGTTTTTATTAAAAATTGATTTTTGCGACTTTTTATATATGATATTTCAGATCTAATATCACATAAATAGAAAATATACAAAGTCACACGTAGACAAAAACAAGTGGAAAAATTGGGTCAAATTATCTACAATAAAAATATATGAGTCACTTACTCTACGCTTCATCACAACCAGAAGCAATTTTTTTTAACATGTAAAATATATGTTAATGGTCGTAGATTTTATTTTATGATGCTATACATATGAGCGAAATAATCAACCTACAAAACTTTCGATTATTTAGTTTTTTATATATTCATTTTATTATATATAAATCATTTTAAAAAATTGATTATTTTAAAGGAATTTTTTATTAAAAATCTATAGGCTATATATTTTGATAATTGTTTAATATTAACCCTTTATAACATATAAAAAAATTTGAACTAAGTTTTTTTTGGAAAAAATATCAAATTAATTTAATCTAAGTGTTCTAAAATACTTTTGAATATAATATTATGAAAAAAAATCTTAAAAAATAAAAAATGATAATTTAATTTAATTTCTTTTTATAAGATAATGATGGTGGCAGTGATGGTATTGCCAATAATAATTAGAATATTAATTATTTACAATAATTGTTATAATGACAACTATAATAATTGTGATAATTTAATGATAATAACAATGAGAATAATAATGGAAATAATTCATAAGTCGATGTTGTTTTTGTTAAAAATTGACTTTTGCGGTTTTTTATGTATGAGATTTCAAATCTAATATCACTTAAGAAGAAAATATATGAAACCATACATAGACAAAACGGGTGGAAAAAATAGGTCACATTATCCACACGAAAAAATATATTAGTCATTTGCCTTACGCTTTGTTGCAGCTAAAATCAAATTTTTTAACATGTAAAAAACAATTTATAGGGTTCTAGGAATTTTTTTATGATGCTATACATCTGAACGAAATAATGAGTCTACAAAACTTTAAGTTATTTAGTTTTTTATATATTTATTGTATTATAGATAAAGCGCTTAAAATAACGATAATGATTATTTTTAAGGTTTTTTCTCTTAAAAATAATCATATATGCTGATATTAATACCTTAAAATATATAAAAATAAATAAACTATTTTTTTTAATCTGAAATTAATTTAATCTCAAAATTCTGAAATACTTTTAATATAATAATATGAAGAATATATCTTAAAAAATAAAAATAATAATCAAATTTCTTTTTATAACAATAATGATGGTGATAGCGATAGGATTGCCAATAATAAATAAAATATTAATTATTTATAATACTGGTTATGACGACATAACAATCATGATAATAACAATGAAAATAAAAATTGAAATAATTCATTAGTCGATCTTGTTTGGTTAAAAATTGACTTTTGTGGGTTTTTTATATATGATATTTCAAACCTAACATCATGTAAACAGAAAATATATGAAGTCACACATAAACAAATTAGGTGGAACAATTGGGCCAAATTATTTGAAATAAAAAAATATATGAGTCATTTGCCCTGCACTTCGTTGCAGCCAGAACCAATTTTTTTAACATGTAAAAACAATACTTATGGTTCTAGATTTTTTTATGATTCTATACATTTAAGCAAAATATATTAACAATGAAAATAAAAATTGAAATAATTCATTAATCGATCTTGTTTGGTTAAAAATTAACTTTTATGGGTTTTTATGTATGATATTTCAAACCTAACATCACGTAAACAGAAAATATACGAAGTCACACATAGACAAATTAGGTGGAACAATTGAGTCAAATTATCTGAAATAAAAAAAAAAATATGAGTCACTTGCCCTGCACTTCGTTGCAGCCAGAACCAATTTTTTTAACATGTAAAAAAATACTTATGGTTCTAGATTTTTTTATGATTCTATACTTTTAAGCGAAATAATCAACCTACAAAACTTTTGATTACTTAGTTTTTTATATATTCATTTTATTATACGTCAGGAATTTAAAATATTAATAACAATTATTTGAAAGGTATTTTTTCCTTAAACAATTGTGAAGCTAAATATATATTTTGATATTTATTTAATATTAACCCTTTAAAATATATTAAAAAAATGAAATAAGTATTTTTGAAAAAATCTCAAATTAATTTAATTTAAGTGTTCTGAAATACTTTTAATATAATATTATGAAGAATAAATCTTAAAAAATAAGAATTTAATTTCTTTTTATAAAGATAATGATGGTGGTAGCGATAGTATTGTCAATAATAATTACAATATTAATTATTTACAATAATAGTTATAATGACAGCTATAATAATTGTGACAATTTAACAATCATGATGATAATAATGAGAATAATAATCAAAATAGTTCATCAGTCGATGTTGTTTTTTGTTAAAAATTGACTTTTGCGGCTTTTTATGTATGATATTTCAGATCTAATATCACATACACAAAAAAATATACGAAGACACACGTAGACAAAACAAGTGAAAAAATTTGGCCAAAATATCTCCAATGAAAAAATATAGGAGACATTTGCCCTGCACTTCGTCACTACGAGAACCAAATTTTTTAACATGTAAAACAATGTAAATGGCTCTAGATTTTCCTATGATGCTATATATCTTAACGAAATAATCAACCTACAAAACTTTTGATTATTTAGTTTTTTATATATTCATTTTATTATTGATAAGATATTTAAAATAATAATAATAACAACAACAATAATAATTTTAAAGGTATTTTTTCCTAAAAACATGTGAGACTAATTATATATTTTGATATTTGATTAATGTTAACGCTTTAAAATATATATATATATATATATGAACTCGATTTTTAAAATAAATCTCAAATTAATTTAATCTCAGTATTCTGAAATAATTTTAATATAATAATATGAAGAATAAATCTTAAAATATAAAAACATAATTGAATTTTTTTTTTATAACAATAATGATGGTGGTGGTGATAGTATTGCTAGTATTAATTAGAATATTAATTATTTAGAATAATGGTTATAATGAAAATTAAATTAATTTTGATAATCTAACACTCATGATAATAACAATGAGAATAATAATCGAAATAATTCATCAATCGATGTTATTTTTGTTAAAAATTGATTTTTGTGGCTTTTTTATGTACAATATTTCAGATCTAATATGACGTAAACAAAAAATATAAAAAACAACACGTAGATAAAATGGGTGGGCAAATTAGGTCAAATTATCTACAGTGAAAAAATATAGGAGTGGCATGCCCTACGCTTTGCCGCAGCCACAACCAATTTTTTTAGCACATAAAAAAATGTTAATGGTTCTAGATTTTTTTAGATGTTATCCTAGATTTTTTTAAATGTTGTACATCTAAGTGAAATAATCGACCTACAAACCTTTTAATTCTTTATTTTTTTATACATTCATTTTATTATGGATAATGCATTTAAAATAATGATAACGATAATTTTTAAGGTTTTCTTCTCTTAAAAATAATTATATATGTTGATATTTTTTAATATGAACATCATAAAATATATAAAAAAAATTAACTAATTTTTTTTAAAAAAATCTCAAATTACATCTTAGTGTTCTGAAATACATCAAATATAATAATATGAAGAGTAAAACTTTTAAAAAAATTCTTTTTAAATAAAAATTAATTTAAACTAAAAATATATTAAATCACACATAAACAAAACAAATGCAAAAAAACAAAAAGATAACAAATCACTAACAACAGAAAAATCGTTATACATGTATAAGAGAGAGTTTTACTCTCATTTTACGTCACCAAAATTAAACTTATTCTATTTTTTAATACAAACTGCATTTAATACAAAGATTTTTCAATTCACCCCATCAAGAAAAAAGAAAAATTTAGATCGAGAATTTCTTATACAAGCACACGTTTGAAACGTTCTCACATATTCAACACTCTTGTTCTGAATCCTGTCAGCAATCCATAAAGTTATGAAATGAAACAAGCATCTGCAAAAGTAATTCCACTAACGAAACGTTCATCAAGAAATTACTCTAAAATCTGGAACTCAATTTCCAAATAGAGCAATGAAACCATCTGAACATGTGAAAAGCACTTTCTCACATATTCAACACTCTTGTTCTGAATCCTGTCAGCAATAGCCTGGCTGATCTGGTCCAGCAAATCTTCATTACTCTTTTCTTTAAGAAAAAACTCAGAGTTTTTTCTGCTTTTCTTTATCTGGGTTTCATTAAACCTGATGTGTTCCTTGCAGAACTCAATAACCTGTGAGAATGGCTTGGCTAATACATTCAGGAGAGGAACAGTGTCGACTGGTGGAGACTCTTCCACTTCAAAGATCTCTTCGTCTGAGATTTTCGACGTGATTATCCTGGTGCTTTCTGTGGTGGTTTTGGTGGTCCCTGTTGTTGTTTCGTTCGTGGGGGTGCTAGTTTCAGCTGAGGATGCCATTGTCAAATCGGAGAGAATTGAAGAAAAGAAAGAGTTGGAAGTAAAAAGGGAATGTGGATGCAACTTATCAAGGAATTGAACATGAATTGTAAAGTTAATATACTCATTGCATGTTAAAAATTTCTTGATTTTAGACCTAATTAATATTTGTGATTTATAAAAAAAAAAAATCTTATGAATAATTTAAACAAAATGAGATTTCTTAGCAGTTAAACCTTTTCAATCCATGCATGTGGACTCATTTGTTGCTTAGAGTTGTATGTGTGTATTTTACAATAATTAAGTTTTTATAGAATTTAATTTTAGGTAACAAATTTGATCTTTTGAATATGAGAATAACCTGGATATATTTGTTTGGATTTAAAAAATAATAATAATTAGTTGATAGACAAGATCGATTAAAAAAAGATAATTATCCATAAAATCTCAATTAAAACTGCAAGCGTATCGATAAACACACACACACATATATATATATATATATACACATCTCCTCTCAAGATATTATTATTCACTTGAATAGGTTTTTTAATTTATTTTTTTATTTTAATTTTATCTTTCAATGCTAGATTTATTAGGAATTTAACTCTATATTTTTTAATTTATTTTTTATAAGGTTATCGTGGTGTGGTATTATAATCCAGACCGTGAATTTGATCGATTGATTCAGGATTTTTTTTCTCTCACTCCATCCTTTAACTCTTCAAATGAAATCTTGGACTATCAAATATACAACTATCATGCCAAACTTGCAAATAAGAGCATAAAGCTAGAAGAAAATCAATGGAGGCAATTCAGAGCCATTATTCATCTCCCTTCCTTTTTCTGCTAACAAATCTGAGACAAATGCTGATACAAGCCATGGACAAAATAGAAATACGCAAATCTGAAGAACACTGAACTGATTAACATGAGTAAAACAAGCCATGGACAAAAAGTTGTATGCAAAAACATCCCTATTGGCACCCAGAGATTTTCTCAAAACAATGAAGAATTGAAAAATGAGAACTTAAGGAGACAACTGAAGGAGACAAGATTACAGCTGAGACATTAAATCCATGACAAAAGATTAACAGCTGAATCTGTTAAGCATCGCCATTAAGAACTCCGTCCTTGAAGAATTGAGCCCCTGAATTGAAGAACTGAAGGTGCAGAAAGCATCAAGACTGTAACAATTAATGCACCAACTGATCTTTAAACAACTTATCATGCATAATTGTTTAGTCTTGATCAAAGAATATTGTAATGTAGATTGATCAAAGAATATATACCGCTAATTCGGACGAGGAAAATTTGAGACCCGGACTGCAAACTTGTAGGCAAAAAAGCAATCTAGGGTCGCGTACATTACTTTGTCAGCAGTGAGTACATTCGATCTCCAGTCGCTTCGAAGAAGGTTAAGAGGCTTTGTATACAGCTTCGAGAAATCCATGGATACCATGTTTTGAACAGACAAACTGGCAACGTTGCGGTACCTCGTTGGATTTGCAAGACAGGCCTGGCAAGGAATATCAAACCAGTTTTTCACGACAAGATTGTATTCCTGACGAAGATATTGGACTTTGTACAGCATCTCGAAACCGAAGAAATCTACATGATCGTGATTCAAGAAGTGCTCCAGAGAAGATCTTGGAAAGTTCTCTGGAGGAGAGACCTGGTAGACGATGCATGTATGATCATAGCAGAACTGAAGCGTAACAGGAGGGTAGAGGCTGGCGTCATTGACGAACTGGTCCCAAATCATGTCCATAGATACCCTTAGTTTTCTGCCTCTCTGTGGAGCGAAAGCCGAAAGCAACTCAGCAATCCAACTCGTGAGGTATGTAGCATTACGGGTTACGGTTGTGTAACAATGCATGTTGTCGCATTGCAGCTCATAAGAAAGATAGTGCTCAGTATGATTTCCACCCAAGAAAACCATGCTAAGATTAAAGGGTTTCATGAATCAATTGCGGGAGTTTAGAGAATTGGGAAGAGAATGAGAAGAGAGACAGTTCTTGATCAAGAGAAGGGTCTTGATCAAAGAGAGTGGAGGGTGATGATGGAGATGGACTCTTTCTTGATAGTTAAAGAGAGTTTAAGGAGAAAGACAATTCTTTATTGAGGGAGAAAACAGTAGAGGCTCTGCTAGTTTTTAAATCATTTTCTTTATCTCAATAGGAAGATTTTTAAACGAATTAATTATCATCACTGTTTTCTTCAAGCAAACCTAAGAATAGTAGAGGGGCTCGATTCAAACAATTTAAAGAATAGAGGGATCAAAAAGGTAAGGACTATTGTTAATTTAGGTCCTAAACATTTAGATGTTAAATAAAATAAAGTTGAGAAATAATAAATAATTATATAACAAAAAAACCCCACAATTCCCCCAAATTTCCCCTCTTTTATAACAATTAACTCTTTGATTTTCCCTCCCATCCCCGAATATATCAAACATGGTTAAGAGAGAAAAAATTCAATCCATTGACATTTAATTCTCCCTTAATATAAATCTAAACACAGTTTTCATAGATTCTATTTCTCTTTAAAAATATATGAAGGTCCAATCATGCTTTTAAGAGTTTTAAGAAAATAATTTAACTTTAAATTAGTTTTTTTATATTTTTGAATTATTTTGATCTGCTAATGTCAAAAATAAATAAATAAAATTTTAATATTTTTGCAAAACAAAAAACACTTTAACAAACAACCTATATTATACTCCTAAATATAACTTTAATATCAATTAGAGCTCAAGCAATTCAAAAAAAAAAAGCAATTCAACAAAAAAAAGCTCAGCCCTAATTAAACACAACGTCAAAAGATAAATTAAAAAAAAAAGGTCAGCAGCTAAATAAAAGAACTAAAAGAATCCCAAAAATAAAAACAATAAGAGCACTTTCGCAATCCACATTAGAAGCACTCCAAAATTCATACTGTTGACGAAGCTTGGCCTCTTCTACTGAAAGCACTCCATTGATTCCGTCCAACAGTTGTAGGCTACAAATACCAAAATCAACACAAGATCCAAGGAAAAAATACCAGCCATGCAGCAGAATCAACAAGTCCTTAAAGAACTGAGCTCCCAATTTTATAACAATAATGGCACCCAGGAACTAATCTTGAATACCTCTAATCTGAACGATCGATGAAGAATATATTGAGACCCGGACTGCAAACTTGCAGGCAAAATAGCAATCTAGGGCCGCGTATATTACTTGATCAGTAGAAAGTTTACTCGACCTCCAGCTGCTCTGAAAAACGTCAGTAGCCTTTGAATACTCCCTTGAGAAATCCATGGATACCATTTCCTGGAGAGACAAATCGACCTTGTCACCAAACCTCTCTGGATTTGAAAGACGGGCCTCAGATGGGATATCAAACCAGTTTTTCACGACAAGATCGTGTGCCCGACGAAGATATTCCACTTTGTGCTTCATTTCAAAGCCGAAAAAATCTATGTTATCGTGATTCAAGAAGTTTTCCAGAGAAGATGCTGGGAAATTATCTGCAGGATTAACATGATAGATGGTGCAAAAATGCTCGTAGCAGAACTGAAGAGTAACAGGAGGGTCGAGCTCGGCCATGGCATCATCGACTGGCTTGTCCCAGATCATGTCCATGGATACCCTCAGTCTTGCGCCAGTGTTTGGGTTGGAAACCAGTTGACAGAGGTCACCAACCAAATCCATGAGGCGTGCAGCATTGCTAGTAACGGTTGCGATACAGTGCATGTTGTCACATTCCACGTCAAAAACCTCATCAACGCCATTCCCGCCCAAACAAATAGAGCGAATGTTGAAGCTTTTCATCAGGATTAAATTGGTAGGCTTACAGCTTGAGTTTAGAGAATTGACCAGGAGAAGAAGAGAGGCGGTTCTTGATCGAAGAAAGTGGAGGTTCTTGATCGAGAAAGATATATAGTTTCTTGATTGCGGAGAGAGACACGTAATAGACAACCCATGCATCACGTCTGGTGGATTCTTATCCTCATCTACTTCTGCTGTATTCTAATCTACTACTTCTGCTGTATTCTAATTTAATCCTCATCTACTAGTAGTTATCTTCTTAGTTGTTGTAAATACTACCACTTTTTGTAATATATAAACGTATGCAGTGATTATAAATGTAGAGTAGAAAATTCTCTCAAACGTATATTGTTTCAAGGTCTCAAGGCGTAGCATGATGGCAAAAAAGATATATACAGTACGTCTCGAGTTCGAGTATTGCAAGAATAGTTAAAGATCCATTGCAAGCAAACACACATTTATCATTGGCACTCAGAATTGGGGCATGTTTTTAAGAGATTTTGTCACCAAAATAATAGAAAGATCGGAGCTTCACTACACGAATCCACTTCACTGATTTCTTTCAATTTTTGAACGTTGAGCATACAGCAGAGAAGTAGACTAATTTACAAGGACCCAAAAAAAAAAATGTAAACCCTAACGAGCAACCATCAGAATCAACAGTACTCTCTTGAAAAATATATGAGCCTCCCTGGTGCAGGAAAAACAAAAAAGAATGAATCTTTAAACAACGTATCGTGTATAATTTCTTAATCATGATTAAATAACTGTTACAGATTATTTAAAGAATCAGTACCCTTATAATGGAAGAGGAACTGTGATCAGATTCGCAATCTGGCAGACAAAAAAGCAATCTAGGGTCGCAAACATTATTTTATCAAGAGAAAGTTTACTCAGCCTCCAGTTGCTTTGAAGAAAGTCATCGGGCTTCACATAAATCTTCGAGAATATCATGGATATCAGTGTTTGTAGAGGCACGCTGACATTGTTGAGGAACGCTGGAGATGAAAGACGAACCTGACAGGAGATATCATACCAGTTTTTCACAGCAAGATTGTATCGCTGACGAAGATATCTGACTTTATACAGCATTTGGAAACCGAAAAAATCAACAGAATCGTTGCTCAGTAAGTTTTGCAGGGACAATATCGGAAAGTTATGTGGAGGAGAAACATGGTAGATGATGCAACAATTCTCATAACAAAATTGAAGGGTGACAGGGATGAAGCAGCTGAGATCATCATCGGACTGGTCCCAGATCATCTCCATAGAAACCTTCATTCTTTTTCCACTATTCGGGGAGGTATGAGAAATCAATCTAGCAATCCATTGCATGAGGCATAGCTCGTTATTAGTAACGATTGTATGGCAGTACATGTCGTCACATTGCACAACAAAACAGTCATAGCCCTCAAGATAATTCGAGCATCTGTAAGCAGAGCTAAGTTTAAAGTGATCCATGAGAAGTAAATTGGCAAGGCTACAGAGGTGGAGTTTTGAGGATTGGGGAGAGAGTGGAGAGAGCCTGTTCTTGATCAAGAATAGGGTCTTGATCAAAGAGAGTGGAGGTTCTTGATTGGGAAAGACAGTTTCTTGATAGTTGCGAGAAAGTTGTTGATTGATAGAGTTTTTTTTTAGCTTTTTGTTAATGAAATGATGGTATTAGGGTGGCCATTTTTTTTGGTTTTTATGTATAAAAACAACTAAATTCAAATTATATTTTAAAAAAAAATAAACCGAATTGCACTTGGTAAAAACCGATCGGTTTTGATTCGGATCGGTTTTATGTTAAAAAAAAAAAGGAAATCGAAGATTGTCTTTTTAGGTTTTATGATGAGCTTATAATTAATATTAATAATGACTAATTTTCTTATAATATTCCAAAATATTTTTAATTTTTTTGCCACTAAATATTAACATGTATTAAAATGTTAGTGTTAATATTGTGTTTATTAGGGGGGGGGGGGGGGGGGGGGGGGGGGGGGGGGGGGTTAATTAAGTACACATCACGTGAACAAGTTAAGATTGAAATTACAAAATGTTGCTTCAAAATAAACATAAAATAAAAAGAAAAGAAACGTCACCTTAGAGTTGAATGCTTTTGGCAGCATTCCTCACTCTTGAATTGAATATGGTATCAGTAGGCAGCATTGCAGAAAGGAAAATGATATGAACATGTAAATCACACTATGAAGAGTAACATCAATGAATTACTGTGGAATTTAAAGTCTTTTACATAAAACAAAAAAAAAAAGGATAATCAAAGAAATATTGAGAGTTCAATTAGACAGGTGACAGGTTCTTCTCCCTTACCCTTTTCTTTTTGTTTTTAGATTGAAGGGCGGTCCGTCGTCTTGAGCCAAATTACAGTTTAATTCCTGAACTTTAAAAATATTATAGTTTGATATCTGGAGTAAAATTTGAAAATATTATAGTTTGATATCTGGAGTAAAATTTGTGATTATGTATAGAATTGAGGGTGAATTATAGATAAATTTTCAGTATAGTTATGAATTTATAAAATGTTCAATTTAGTTATTCAATTTTATAAAATTACAATTTGATCCTAAAAATATAAAAAAAATACAGAATAGTTCATAGATGAAGAGTGTGTTTGGCATTGTTTTTGCTTTTGTGGTTGAGGTTGAAAAAAAGCAGTTTTAAAAAAAGCGTTTTTACTGCAGTGAAGTGTTTGGTTAAAACTGTGATTGAGTCTGAGGTTCAAATTATTTATATTTTAATTAATTTTTAGATTATTTTAATATTAAATATATATTTTTTATATTAATAAACATATATTATATAAACATTATTTATATTTTAATTAATTTTTAGATTATTTTAATATATATATATATATATATACCCACCCAGCAAGCCCCCCGAATTGCAGCAAGAAAAGCAGCAAAATGTTGCTTTTCTTGCACCAGTGTTTGGCAAAAAAATGGATGTGGGTTCTATGTCCAAATTCTACTTATCAGATTTATCAAATACTTAATTTAATAAACAGATTTGCAAATATTGGTGGTATCACAATGCCAAACGGGCACGAAATATTAATTTTTCATATTGGTTTGGTAGATTATATCAACTCGTATGATTTTACAAGTAAACTCGAGAGTTTAAGTATCTTTATATTGAGGCAGCATATCGATGGTCATTGGTGGTGTGGTGCCTTTGCCTAATTATAATTAGTGCATCAAATTTAGTGAGTCTATCCTATCTTCTTCGCCAACTCAATTAAAAACTATAGATCCACCGACCATAAACTATTATAACTATAAATTTTGGAGAAATTTAAAGATGGATAGTCCACTGGTATTGCAAAGAGTTGGGATCCATCTTCTAGCGGACTCAGTGACATCCGGGCTGGTTTCTCAGTAAACCGGCCTCCACTCCCCTGTGAATTTCTGGCCGGAGGTTCAATTTTACATCAATAAAAATCACTCGACAAGAAACAATAATCTTTTCTGTGTCTGTGAAGATGCTGGTAGACACAGAAAATCAAACATCATATAAAGTAGAAATCATTCTGTGCTGCAGAATAATGAAATTGTGACGATATAAAAACAGTACAAACAGCATTACCATACTTTATAGAAAGCATCCAATAAGTAAGATACATAAGTAGAATCCCATCGTGATGAACCCTAGCTAGCTCAAGCAGCCAGCAAACTCTCACCAATCTTCCAAGACAAAAAGGCATCGAGACAAGCATATTGAACTTGATCAGCAGAAAGCCACGCATTGTCCCACCTGCTCAGAGTAATCCTTTTCGGTTTCTCGACCCCCTTCCCCAAAACCTCCCTCGCCAGCCCTTTTATCCCGGAATTCTTCCACTTCAAATCCCCCAGTTTCTCAGCAGCTAAACCCCTTAAATCCACAGCATTTCCCACACTCAACCCATAACCATCCATTAGCTTCTTCGCATCATTCTCAATACCCACCCCAACAAAAGTATAAGTCGTGTCGCTCAGAAAAGCATAGAGGGATTGTGGGATACCAGTGGCAGTGGGACAGTACAGGAGTTGAAAGATCAAGCAGTCATTGCCAGCTGTAAGCTGGAGTGTGGCGACTGGGTTTTCGAATCGTCGGCTCCTGTTGGGTCTCCACTCGATGTCAAGGCCAACCATAAGAGGATGGTGAGCAGGGTAGTTGTTTTGGAGGAGTTTTTGTTGGGTTTCAGCGATCCATGTGTTGACGAAGGAAGGCGTGTGGGTAACTAGAGTGCGGATCTTGTCACCAAAGAATTTGACATCGTAGAGGCTGTGTGTTTCGTACGGGAGTTTGTGGTCTTCGATGCTGATTTCCATGGTGGTGGTGGTGGGGGGGGCCGACGAGGTATTGTTGTCGATGGCTGAAGTGGGGCTTTTAATGGTTAGACAGCCTAAAGAGTCCGAAACCTATTTGCTCAATGGTCAAAGATTTAGCATATACTTGGAGTGATTTATTATTTTTAAAAATATTTTTTGTTTAAAAATATATTAAAATAATATTTTTTTATTTTTAAAAAATTATTTTTGACATCAATACATCAAAATGATCTAAATACATCAAAAAATTTAATTTAAAATAAAAAATAAAAAAAAAATAATTTTTTTTAAAAACATTTCAACCACAACACCACACACCGTCTTAAAGTTCCCAAATTAATTTTCCTTTTGTCGGTAGATTCCAATTTAAACCCTATAGATTAACCACTATTTCACTTATATCTCTGTAGTTAAAATAGATGTATGTTGAATTTATTTATTTTTTAGCTTTGATTTTTATTTTTGAGAAAATTAAAGAGAGATAAGAAAATATATTTAATTTAGAAGAAAAAAAGAATTTTAATACACTTAACTCGAACCCTAATCTATTAATTTGAAACTAATTAGGACTTGTTTATTGAGTTAATTGAATCTTAAGATATTAAACGAGTTATTGTTATATGATTTAAATTTGATTTGATTTAAATTAAATCTTGATTTACCGGGTTTTCGAACTAATTTATATATGAGGGTGAGATTAATAATTATATAGTATAGTTAATTTGATAAGCTTAATTATTATTTTATTTTTTTGCAGGGGGGTCCATCTTCATGCCTTTACCTATATGAATATAACATGGCATCCAATCATATGATATATATTTATATAAAAGACATGCCTTTCTGTCATTTCAATCAGCTCATCGAATATAACATCGTATAACTTTGCAATCAAGTTATCAAGTTTTTTAATGAAAGTTAAAGGAAAACATTTTATTCTTAAAATACTTTAATGTAAAGAAGGTGGGTTGGGTTTTCTTTTCTTTTCAATAAGGGGAAAAATAAAATGAATATATTAATTTAGATCCATATTGTTTTTAATAAGTTATCTTAAAAAATAATAATAATAATAATAATAATAATAACCAAATAGCTTCTTAGCTCATTTCATTGTTTTTAAGTTTCAATACAATCAATTAGGATAAATAGTGCCCTCAAATGGCGTGGTTTTGTGACAAAAGAATTGAGATTTGCATTGCATATCTCGGGTTCGAGTCAGGGCGTGCTTACCCTGTAAAAATTTGGGACAGTCAGGATTTTACTCATTTAACTTTGACCCGCAAAAAGTGTCTAAAAAAAGATGGTATTACCTTAAATCCAAAAACAAATTAGGATAAATAGCATAGTTAATGAAAGTGGTACAAATTAAATCTTTGTCAACGAGTTAATTTAGATTAGTATAAGAATATTTTTTAAAAAAACAATCAATTTACTAGATTGACGGGGCTGTGAATCAATCTAATTTTTTTTTATTGTATGAACCTTTTTTATTTCTTAAGAAATCCAATTCAAATTTCAAATCAATCTGATTTTGGTTAAATTTATTGAGTTAGTTTCCATGATTACTATCTAGAGCATTGACACTTGGTTCAAGCCTATATAGACTCTGTTTGACACTGCGTTTCAAAAGTGTTTTTGAAAATTTTAAAATTTTTATTTTTATTTTTTACTTTAAATTAAAAATATTTTGGTGTTTTTATAACATTTTCATGTGCTGATGTCAAAAATAATTAAAAAAAAAACATCATTTTTATGCATTTCTAAACGAAAAATATTTTCAAAAACAACGGCAACCACACTCCTAAATAGGCACATAAGCTCTTGCCTTTCATAATAATCATTAAGCAAAATTAAGCAAAGCTTAATAATCTACATTGTAGCTTGTAAGTTAAATCATTGATGTTTATTATAATAGTGATTTTATGATTTTATTTCTCCATTAGAAAAACTTATCCTAATTTTCCATGTATTATTTTCCTTTTGATTATTCTTTTAGGATTTTTTAATTGATTTTTATTTTATTTTTTCAATTTTACTCTTCAATCAAAATTTTATTTTTTATTTAGATTTTGATCCTTATTCTTTTTATTGTTTTTGGTCATTTTGTTCAATTAATTTTTAATTTTAATTCCACCCTTCAATCAAAAATAAATATTATTTTGTATTTTAATTTTAATCCTCATTCTTTTAATTATCATTTTTTGTTTTGGATCTTTTGTGTAATTGATATTATTTTTTTCAAGTTAATCCTTCAACATTAAATCGGTTGGGAATTGGATTGTGGTTTCTCTAGATATGGTGCTTTCGGTTTAATACACTGCGTCACGAGTTTAAAAAGTTAATGGGGGTTAACGTCGTTTTATCATCGTGATTTTTTTTCTATTTGGTTATGTCGATCTCATAACACGAGTACGAGTCATAAATTTAGTAGGTTAATCCATGTTGACTCATCATTTATTCTCCAAGTTATAAAATTATCATATTAACTCAATGCACTCAAGTTGATTTTTTTATTTGTGTTTTTTTCAATTCTATTTATTTATTTATTTATTTTATCATCTATTTACAATTTAAAAAATAATATTTGCAGTGCCTGAAATTTATTTTCAAACGAGAGAGAAAAAAGAAAAGAAAAGAAAAAAAACACATCTGCACAGCGACTACTTGCTTTCTAATGATTTGAAGTTTGCAAGGGACAGAATCTTTCAACAAAACGAAGACCTTCTTCTGTAATTTCATTACATGGCGTATTATTACACAGCTGTCCAAAAGAGAAGTCTTTTTATCTTTACGTCCTCTCTCCTCGAGAGTCATGACCCTAAATAATGGCAGAGAACAGCATTGAAAAACCATCGAAAATTCAAGATTCCAGCCGAGACCCACCATCGCTCGCCACTTCTTCTTCTTCTTCAAGCCAGGAAGAAAAGCAAGAGACAATCAGGGAATCCAAGAGAAGAAAAAGCTGCCCTGCTGCACTTGACAAAATTGAAGAATTCACCCCTTCGAACTTCTCCTTCACTTTTGACACCCGATTCAGCACCTCTTCTCAAGAATTCACTCCCAAATTTGGATCTTTCAACCTGGTGTCATCAACCAGAGAACGACTGGACGATCGTACTGCTCTTTGTTTTCATCAGAGCTCGGAAAACAAAGACGGCGGCCATCGAGACGATAAGCAGCAAGTGGTAGCGGCTTGTGAAGAAAGAGTGGTCAACATCAGCACATTGAGGAGGGCCGTTGATGGGATTCGAGAGAAGAAGAAGCAATAAAGTAGAGAATTTGTGCTGTTTTTCATCCCATGTATGATTTATATTAGAGAGAGTGTACTCGAAGAAGCATAAATTTCATGTAATGGAATCAAAAACCAAAATCAAAAAGGGTAACAATTCTGTCGCTGTTTCTCACAAGTATTAAAGCATCGTTCTTTATCTCCATGTCTTTAATTTTCTTTCCATGGGTGGACTAGGCTGGCAGTTTCAGTGGGTCATCGTCACTTATCAGGTTCAGCTCACGTCCACGTGCGGCCTTCAATTATTCGGCTTATTTATTATTCTTTTCTTTTCTCTTACATCCCTCACGCCATGATGTGGTGGTGGGTGGAGTTTGGAGGGTCAATTGTCGGGGGGCTCAGAAAGCATAAATGGCTGGATCACGTACACATTGATTCTGTAATTGTCAAAAAGAAAGGAGGAGGAGGAACTATGGTGGTTGTTGTCATCGTAGAAATTCTTGAACCCAAACATGATCCATGTTGGGATCTAGGTGAACCGATAAAACCCGGTTAACCCGGCTAAAACTAAGTAGATGAACACCGAGAAAAGCTTTTTAATTAACATGTTACTTGTTTTCGGTTTGTGGATTGACTCGCAGAAGTTTATGGATTGTCAGGTTTATTGAGTTAATTTACATGTTGTCCCAGATGCATTATTTTAAATTTAATTTAATTAAGTCAACTCTATCTGATTAACTATAGTTTGTAAATGGGGTTTTTATGCTCTGTGGAAACATATTATTGCAAATTGATAATTTTGTTGTCTTTATTTACTGTAATAATATATAATTAGGACTGAAATTAAGTTTTTTTCTTACCTGTATGTTTTCCATCCGTATCCGGAAAATTGACCCACAAGATAATATATATTATAATATACAAGCTTATAATATACCGGAAAATTAAGTTATTTACTGATAATATATATTATTGCAAATTGACCGGGTCTGACAACCATGGATTTGAGAGGTTGAAAAGAGAAGCTTTTGCCATAAAGATAGATGCTTAAACAGAAGCTAAAATCCAATATATTAACATAATATACAAGCTTTTTATAGGCTGCAAAACACTGCAGCTGGAATTGTTTCACTACAGACGGTCATGGTAGCAATGGTGCTTTGCTATTATTTTACTACCAGCATGCTTTTATTGAATGGATAAGCTTGAAAAATATAGATGGGAATGCCACTAACCCCACTAATTATTCTGTAATGGACCATTTCTACTGTAAAAGAGGAATTTTATCATGGATGTTGACTCTCACAAGCGGCTCGTGTGAACAATTACATTCCAGAGTTGTCTCATGTTGTACAAGCTTATAGCCCTGGTGGCTGCAAGATGTATGTGTCGTGGAAGATAGACAAGACTTACAAAACACAAGCCTCCTGTCTTGGAACCCCAGTTAGTTGCTTTCCAATGGAAATCTTTTCCTGACCTTTGGCAACTTGATTCTTGCCTGTACTCATCACTATCGTTTCTTGATTCCCTTGCTCGTCGGTTTCGGTATGTTCAACGGAAGGATGTGAACGTCCACTCCCACAAACAAGATCTTTGATGCTCGATATGAGTTCTTTGTCATTCATCAGAGACTCTAATGTCACATGAACACCTAAGAGCATGGCAGAAATATACAGCTTTGATTATTAGCTGGAGACAAGAGAAGAGATAAAATTCAAAAATTGAGATGCCAACCAAATCCATAGAAATGGAATTGAAAACATACGGTATCTCCAATAATGCTTTGGATTTGTTGGGTCATTGATGGTCTCCTCTGTTGCAGGGCGTGTCGTGTACTCTTCTTTTAATGCTAACAAATCCTGATCGTTAAAGAAAATCACATAGTTCGTATGAATTTAAGTTGGCTAAATCGATGTAATACATGGAATGAAATATTCACTGGTTAGGATATGGATTTCCCTAAGATTTGATGTTTGATAATCAAACCAGGTCACAGTACCTGAAGAGGGAAGATTGCCCACATTGATGGAGCTTCAACATGTTGCCTTAAGACAAAATGTGCAATTTCTGGAACACATTTACTAGGCGGAATTCCATCAGACCCCACCACATTCTTGAAATATCTACATCTTCTTCCTTCATCTTCCTCCCACCAAGCACGCAAGGTTGAGCAGTCATGACATGAAGGAGCACAGACCTGAAGTACACGATCAGTGAGGAATTGAGGTTGCCAGGCCAATTTTATATTACCTTCTAATGGAACTGAGCAAGGGTGGCGCACATCCGCCTCAATGATATGTCCACAATATAGACAAGAAATATAACACTAGAAGTCTGGGACTCACCGTCATGTAGCTGTATTGAGAAGGAATACCAAACTCCTGGTCAGGTTCACTGGACATACGTTGAATGCGTAAACCTATCAATCCTAGTTCTTGCATGACCTGCAGAACATTATCCAATCATGCTTAATTTTCATGGAATGCAGATTGGGAGTAATAAAGTAAGCGAAAAGGAGTAGAGATGCAGGCAGTTAGAGATGAAGTTGGGAAGAATTCAGCAAACATACAGGCTGAACACAAGCAGGAATTAGACCCAGATCTTCCCCACATGCTAGCATATCTGATGAGTCCAGGAGAGCAGGCAAAGTCTTCAAAGCATTCTGCCTCCATAGATTTTCTTGCCGGTGGAAATAGTAATCATAGTACAATCTTTTGAGAACATTTTTGCTGCATCGCATAACCAGTAAGAGATGCTACGTCAGAAGGAATTGAGAGGTTTGATGAGATGAAAGGAAACAAAATGGCACTTGGTTACAGAGCACCAGAATTATCGGTAAGCAAAAAGGGGATTAAATGTTTTAGTTTACTACATTCTTCTATTGGTCACTCAATCCAAATGCACTGGGAATTTCTCACAAAAGATATGATTAGGGTACCTGTGGTCATCCAAATCCTGAAAACTTGAAGTGTCCTCAAGATTGAAACGAGGGTAGAATTTACTTGCATCCTCAGGATCTCTAATAAGAACTATATTCTGTAAACAGAATTAATAGATCAGAACCAAGAACCGAGACTGGTAATGAGAACAACAGCCATCAGTCACTCTAAAGCAGTCAAGAGACAAGTCTAAATTCCATATGCCAAACTCGTGGGAATATAAATATTTTTCCACTATGCTACCTTCAGAAGATCAAACAGGTCACAGCGTATCTTGTCCTCGCTCTCCAATAACATGCACTTTTCTGCAAGCATCTTCAACTTGGAAGCAATCTTTTTCTCCGTGTCACAATCCTCCTTGAACTAGATTAATGAGGAGAAATATGAGTAAACTAATTTTTCATGCCAGAACAAAAGCACCAAATATGATACAATAAGATTGAAGCAGATATAAATAAATATGAGAAAATGAGAAGGGATAAGAATTCAGACAGCAAGACTAGAATTGATGCGTAGGGAACATATGTTGGAGCTTTAACAGAATGGAGACCATAAAACAACTTGAAAGATCCAAGAAGCGATTCAGTGGAAGAAATTTAATATCAGAAATTGCAGACAGGTCAGTCAGTTCATGTGACAAGGTTCCTTTATGATTTGAATCCACGAGATTATTTTGAGGTTCAATTTGAGTCACAAATTCATCACTAGACCAACCTAGGTTCTGTCAAAATGCTAAGAGTAACCTCATATTATTGACCAGTAACATAACTTTACCTCATAGCGGCCCTTCTGATAATCGTTCAGAAAATTTGACACGATAAAGTTCCAAGAAGCTCCAAATTTTTCCTGAAATCAGAAAAAGGAAAAAAAAAAACAGAGAAATGTAAACCAACATGATCATAGTATCTGATTTAGTTTTAAGGCCACAAGTCAAATGCAATGAGTTGATAACAATCAGAAGTGTGGAACATATAGCTAACAAAGAAAAGTCAGTAACCTGTACAATTTCTTGCCGGATATATGGGAGGCTCATGCGATCAAAGTCCCAAATTCCTTCTTTTTCAAGTTCTTCCTGCAGCGGATGTATTATTTTAACATGTTTAATAGAACACAAAAAAGGAATTTCTCTCACGAGTGCTTCAAGGACTAGTGCAGCAAGGGTGCTTAGACTTTATAAGAACTCCAGTTCCCTATAGCAAATCCTAAAATTCTCTTGCATCATTTAAACTTACTTTACATTCAGGAAGGCTAGGAGGGTGCGGTGCAACTATACCTTACTTAGAGGGATAGATGGTCTGAATTTTCCAATCAGACCTGTCATGGCATGCTCTGGAAGCTCCCAGATTCTAAAGAAACCCAGAATATGATCAATCCTGTAAGCTGTAAAGTATTTTGCCATCTGTCATAGAAACAAATAAGTTTTTCTTCAGAAACAAGTCATAGAAACAAATAATTTTTTCTTCAGAAAGAAATGAAGGCACAGTTAGGACAAGATCATCATATGCAGGGTGCCAAACCTGTGTTAGACGTGCACGCCACCAAGCATAGTTGTCTTTTGACATTTCCTCCCAATTATAAGTTGGAAAGCCCCAATTCTGCCCATTTTTATCAAAGTAATCTGGAGGTGCTCCAGTGGAGGTGTTCATGCGGAACAAATTTGGATAGACCCAGGTATCTACGCTGTTTCTGTCTACACCAATAGGTAGATCTCCTTTCAATATGACACCTTTATTTCTTGCATATTCTGCAGCTTCGGTCAACTGTCAATTCATGATGACACAAACAGTAAAGACCGACTGCTGGTTTAAGACCAATTACAAATGGGAGACAATTACCATCAGATCAATTGAACATACCTGTGCATGCAAATGGAATTGGATATAATAATGGAAGCGGATTATGTCATGGTGCAAGCTGTCTTTTGAGACAAGTTTCTCAAGCTGTATGAAAATGGTGTCATTTTGTCAGAGTTTAAATAACACAACTTTGGTCACGAAATGAAACAAAGATCTATATTACCTATCTATCATGTATGAAAAGATCCAATAAAATTTGACTAATGGTATTTAATCTCAGGTTAGAGTGAAAACTCAAAGAGATAACAACCTTTTTTTCAGTAAAACAGGAAAAACGACCCCATTGACTGTGATCTGATGTTTCAAAAAAGTCCCGCAAAAAACAAAAGGCAGCATAGGGCTTTAACCATTGCTGCAATCAAATAACACATTCATTAGAACACCAATTGGCTCTAAAGAGAGTATAATCAAGCAGAAAAATTACCAAAGTTCAAATTGCAAATCAAAGTACTTTAGGTGTAAGACATGATCATAGGAAGAAGAAAGCATAAGTCTGTAAGACCTCATTCTCTGAGAAATATTTCTGAAAGGATCTAGAGTTGAGTATCAAATCCTTCTCCTGTTCAAACACTTTCTTGGCGATTGAAAGTTTAGTAGCCAGAGTAGCCTCATAATCAACCTCCTGCATAGGTCCAAGCTCATACATGTTAATACAATGGTCAGTTTAGCCACAGAATCTTATTTCTAATCAAAACAAGTTTACAGAACTTTTTTTCACTTTTTGTTAAGAAAGACAAAAATCTTGCTTGTCAAAATGACGTTTGGAACTGCCTAACAGAAGCACTTGTTTTCTCCCGTCCAAGAATTCTAATAAGGAATATAGAATGGAGTTGGTTAATAAAAATAACATGTTGTGGCTTGTTGCTCTCATGCCTTTACAACAAGCTAAAGCACTGCAAAACTGATCCTGCATGCCAGTCCATAGAGCTAGCTTGAACCTCATGGTTCACTTTTGTGCTATGTTTCTTATGCCATTTTCTTAATTGGGTCACAACACGTAAATAAACACAGCAGAGATGAACATCAGAAATGTGTTTCTTCATGAAGTTAAAGAATCACTAAAAATAACTACCTTTCCATCCAGTTGCTCTCTAGCTTCCTGAATTTCTTTCTGCCAAAAAAAAGGAAAGGAAAGGAAGGGTGTTTACAACAAAAAGTAATGGATAAAACTTTAGTTGAAACGATAAGAAATAGCTCCCCAGAAATTGCCAGCGTATAATAAAGAAAATGTCTTCTAGTATCATGTTGGATAGGATAATATGAAAAGCCTATGAAACCACCTTGATAGTCTCTGGTAGGTTTTCTGAAAGTGCCTCTACTCTCAGATATAGTGGATGCAATGCATACACAGATAGTGAGCTGCATGACCAAGAAAACAAAGCAAGAGAAAACTTCAAATGAGCTTGCCAATCGAATCCTTGTTTTCTACAATAATTAAGATAAAACAAAAATTGCTTGGGATTTTTACTGGGACACCTTGAAATTTTAGAGGAACTCTAACCTGATTTCTTAACCAGGTGATTTAATTAGAGACATTTCTATCTTTGGAAAAATCAATTTAACTGTGCCTTAATACAAACTATAGAGTCCCCTATAAAACAAAATTTTCTGTTTTATAAAATGATAGTTTTGTTGCCTACCTGTATGGATATGAATCCCACCACATGCCATTCACAGATGTGTCATTGATCGGTAGAAGCTGGACTAAATGGAATCCTGACCCTACTGCCCAGTCAACAAGAAGCTTCAAGTCAAGAAATTCACCAACCCCCAGATCAGCTTCTGATCTAACAGAAAACATTGGTAATGCAACACCAGCGCCCCTCCAAGGCATTTCCTATTAAAAAAAAAATGATGAATTATGATCACAATTAAAAAGTACCTTGTAAAAAAACATATGCTGACCCGTAAGTGAATCTTTGTAGCTTACTCGCATCATGCCATCTGAAAGGAAAATATAACTTGGCGGAAATTTAGAAGGGTCAATAGAAAGGTGGCGATGTGCACCAGTTTCCAAGGAAAAGTTTCCTGCCTTTCCGTATTTACAGTACTTATACGTAAACAACCATTAAGGAAGACAGACAGACACACACACATGAGGAGGGGGGGAGATGAGTATGTAACAATAACCAAACAATTCATTAAATATATCCTACTGTTTGAGGGAAATACTTCAAAAGGATATTTTATTGGAAAATCACCCTTCTGCATCAAAGCATCTGCCTGCCAAACTGAGTCACCAGCATAGTAAAGTTTAAGTCCATCCTGAACTTTCCACCGCCCTAACTTTGCAGTGCTGCCAATTACATATACCTGGACATATAATACTTCATAAATAGGTGCATTGTTGAAAAGATCGAGCATAACTTTGCTTGCATACAAATGTGGGCAGCTCAATAGGGAGAGAGAGAGAGTTTACTGATGTCTCTTCTTCTACATTTGGGCAGCAAATTTTGAAATGGACAAGGACTGCATCTACTTTAGTTCAGAAATCACAAAGGAAAAAGGTTAGCAAACAGAAATCAGGCACAGAAATTAACAAGGATGAAGAGTGAATAATAATAAATAAGTCTATACAGCTACCTTCCTTGTCTAACTTATTCTGAATCCCAGGGGATCTCTCTATGTTCAAACCCCAAGTTCGACGAAAGATGACATCTTTGAAGGCACTTGTGAAAGGGATGGCATCACCACCAGTCTGGATTCCATGAAAATGAACTTTTACATCATCAAAGTTACATGTAAGGAAACCAACATTTTTTTTTATTAAAAAATTCTACACTCCTCTAATCAACGAATCATTATGAAGCCAATATAATCCTAACTATGATGAAGTAATTGTTATTATTAGACTACTCCAATCTACAAGAAATATGTTGGGTCATATGTCAGAGTAATGCCTTTACATAAATTTCCAGAATAATGGGACAGAAAGACTTTGAAAAAAAAACATTTTTTGCAAGATGAACACGGGAAACACCAATTCGCAAAGCATGAAAAGGAATAGAAGAATGGAGCGCAAAGCATCACCTGCCAAAGATCATGAAGCTCCACATGCTCTCCACCATTTATCCCCTCGGGCAATACTAATTGACGCTTCTTTCCCATCTCCCTCCTCAACACACTCTTCTTATCATCCACTAAATAGTAACTATACTCACCACTGAATTCACTTGGTACTGAAATACTTCCACACCATATGAGCTCCTCACCTTGATGCACAGGACTCAACAACAAGCCTTTCTTCACATCCCATGAACCCAGGACTGGTTTAGATCCACACACAAGAAGGCTTTGACCCCAGTGAGTATAATATGGTAATCTAAAACTCACATTCACCGACTTCGCAGTCTTGGTCCCGGAAAACAATCCCATATTCGCCATTTCTTTCAGAAACAAATCAGGCCCTGGTAATATTTCTTGATTTCTACGGAAAACCAATTTGCATTCTGTTAGTGTCTGCTTTAAAAAGTAAAATCTTGCAAAAATAAGTGAAAAACATTAGCATAACTAATACAATCCAAAAGGCTAAACTCTAAGAACTTGAAGAATTGATTAAAAATCCTACATTTTGACCAAGAACAGCAAGTGCCCAGATCAAAATTACAAGTGATTAACTAGAAAAGGAGAAAACGGCTGAATCTTTAACCGAGATATGAGCGGTAATCACCTTTACTTCAGCCAAAAGAGACTGGTTTCCACTTTTTGTTCAAAAGTAACAAACCGCGGTACCTCTTATAGATACATGCAAGGGAATCTAACAGTGAGATTTGTTTGGTTCCAATGGAACAAAAAGAGAGGTGAATGATGACTTAGCAGATTGGGAAATGGACATGACTTTCTCAATGCAAAGATATTTTCAGTGATTCTTTATTGGAAAGAGAAAAGGAAAGCTGGTAAGCTTTGATATTTTCTCGGGGATGGAAAAAGGACAAGAATAGTGTGTTTGTCTTTTAGCTGGTTAGATGAATGGAGATTCAGAGCTCTTTTCACGGGAGAGCTCCATTTATGAACATCCTCTCTGAATTTATAAATGGTGATCCATATTATTTTTTCACTACGATATTTTGATGTTGTTGCCATTTTTTAAAAATAAATATAATTATTCAGGTTATCTTTAGATTTTATTAACATGTGTTATTGGCATTATTAAATTAAAAATAAAAATATTTACTCACTTTTTTTACTCGAGAAATTAAAAATAATAATTTTTTTATAAAATAATTAAGAAAAGAAAATCATAAGAATTAAAATCAAATTGAAAACACTAACTTGAACATATAAAAATTTTCAACATGTTTTTTTTATACAAAAAGAATCATAGATGTAATAAAATAAAGAATTTACTTAGTTTTATTGATTAAAAATATAATTTAGAGCCTGGTAAAAATATATTGACTTTTAAAAAAAAAATGTCAAAATGAAATCAATTTGTTTCTTGACTGGCCAATGACTTCAAAACACATCAAGGAAGTTGTCAATTTCATTTCAAATGGTGTTTTTTTTTTTAATCGGAATTGAATATTTCGGTTTTGGAGTATTTTGGCCTGTCATTTCAGGATTTTATATATATATATATATATATAAAATTCAAATCAAAAAATTAAATTATTCAAAATTGTGCAATTTAAACTAAAAAACACATTAAAATGATTTTTCTAAACAAATTATGAACATGTATAATATTATGAGAATGTTATCATTAATCTCACAAGGTCATTATATTCTCTAATTGGTTTGAAATTTTAACATAGTGTATATAAATATATCAAGAGACTCATCATAAAAATTCATCTCAATCTAACGGTCGTATTAAGAGATATGATTAATATTGTAAAATTATTCATTATTTAAAAAAAATCATTTGACCAAAACAGACGGAACGAAACCAAAACGTTCTAGGCGAATTTTGAGCGGAATTTCCGGAATGGACCAAAATTTCAAGTGAGGTAAAAATTATGCCGTTTTATCTCGTTTTTTTAACTTATACGAAATATTTTGGCCGAAACAAAACAAAACTAACAGCATTGCCTTAAACACATAAAATTCATTTTTTCAAGAATGTTTTGAGAAGATTAGTTACTAAGGACGTGGTATGATAACAGAGAGTTTGTGATCTGCACAACAAGTCTTGAGTTTAAGTCAGGACGTGCACTCCCTATAAGAAACTGGAACAGTCAGGGTTTTATTCATTTATCTGTACCCATAAACGTATATTTTTTGGAAAATAGAGTTTGCTCGCATTCAAAAAAAAATTAGAGAAGATTAGTTTTAATATTAATTTTTATAATGTATATAAATCAAAATGATTAATTTCTTATTTATTTTTAAAGATGAAATTCTATTTGAAATTTATTTTTTCGCAGGATGATTTTAGTTTTGGAATTTCATTAAAGACTCCAATCAAAACTTGATGGCAGGAATATTGCCATCGGCATACAATATTCCAGGAAGAACAACAATGATTAAGAACAGGAGAATACAGTGCACAGGCCATTGTTTTCAACTTTTTGGTGCTGCCTTGTAATATTATAAGGATGTTTCTCTTGTCTTGTCTCTGAGATTTTTTTCAGAACCTTTCATTTTCAGTTTTATATTTGTTGAAACCGAAATGAAAAAATCTGAAAAGGATTTATTGTTTTTTATAGCTTTGATTTTGACTGTTTGATTTTGACTTGGTTTAAAATTGTTTTTCAAATGATTTTTGTTTAAAAACATATTAAAATAATATTTTTTATTTAAAAAAAAAACACCAAAAATTTTAATTTAAAATAAAAAAAAACATTTTTGAAAGTAAATTTCAAACATCACATAATAGAATTTTAATTTATTATATTTGGGTTGATTCAGTTTTCAAAAAATAATTTACTAAAAATATTCAAAATAAAAATTGGATATAAGGAGCAAAGAAGAATTATTGAAGTGCAGCACTTTCTTTTCCTTTTTTATTTCCTTGTATTCTCTGTTAAAAGGAAAAAGAATTGGACAAAGCACCAATACACTGATCAAGCAAGATGATTGTTCAAGATCCAGCCATGGTGTTTTAACAGGCTAGAGCAAGATGAGTTCAACATCTAAAATGAAAGAGAACAAGAGGGGGCACTTCGGATCAAAAATCATTCCTGATTGACTTAGCAGGGATGAGATACAAAATGGTAATTTGATACATTTCTCTTGTTCATATTTTTCTTTTTCCTCGAATTTCTGCAGGAGAGAATACCCGAAACAACAGCAATGCAATCCAAGGCCTGCCACCTCTGTGACTTTGACCTCAAAAAGCATCTATATGCTGAACTTTTAATAAAATATTTACATGCACGGAAAAAAATATATATATATCCCCTCGATGGGAGGCAATTCCTTTGTGTTGCTCCCACTTGAACTCCTCTGATTTGTTCTGTCTGTCTGAATTGAATGTTGAATCCCAGAGAAGTGATTTTAGCTAGAAAATAGATTGTTCCTCTTCTTTTTTTTTGTTATAGTTGTAATACAACAGCAGCTAGGGATAGTGCAAATGCCCATTGAACAGTGAGAAGACCTGCAGAAGCTGCAAAAGTAGATATTAAGCACATTGCATTCATGGGAATAGAAAGATTTTAAATAATATGGTCCAACAGTTCCAACTCATTGGAGCATGATTGATTCGCAAAGAGAGATTTCCATTGTCCTTTCTGAGGAAAGAGGTGATTTTAGAAAATAAATGTCAGATAAACTCAAGCTTCAGAAAAAAGCAAATCAAGTTACAAAAGAAAACAAAATAGAATCAGTATATCAAGCAATCAACCCACAATGTTTCATAACCAATTTGATGAAAAAGAACAGGCATGAATGATGAGGGTGAGCAGCTAGCAAAAAAAATTCATGGCATATACAAAGAGAAGAGTGTTGGATTTATCAGTGATCCGAAGCTCTTGGTAAAGATTATTAAATCTACTCACATGAAGATGGCGACGGTGAAGGTGAAAATGATGGCATTGTGTCAGAATGCTCATCAGATTTGCCCCTTGACGGTGGCTGAGCATGGGCAAAAACTACACTTGGCAAAGGACTAGATGCAGGAATTGCATGGGAAATTGGTGAAGGTGCTGGTGATACTTCCGGTCGATCATCATCGGGTTGAGGCGAGGCAGCAGAGTGAGGACGACTACTAGGTGCCCCTGAAGGGGCTAAATGAGACCTCTTTCTACCATTCCCTGTAAACCTTCTTTTGTGCCCAAATTGACAACCAGGAGGATTTGCTTCCCGGTTGTTGTGAGGTGCAGGTGAACTTTTCAATGGGGCAGGTGAATCATCAACAGGTGCAGGTGCACTTCTCTTAGGTGGAGGTACAGGTGAAATTGCAGGAGCATGGGAATCATGGTGGTGGTGGTGGCGGTGATGGTGGTGGTGGTGGTGGTGGGGGTGGTGGGGGTGATGAGGAAGAGAAGTAGGAGAAGGTGAAGGAGCACTGCCTTCACCACCGCGGAGTGAATGCTGCAATATAGATGATAGACGAACTTGCTTCACTCTACCAAAAATAGTGTTATTCAGGCCAAGATTCTTAGAATTACCCCTGATAGTTTGAGCCAGTTGCTTTAACCTGGGGGTATTCCCGATTACCAGAAGAACTAATGATCGAACAGTAGTAGGGGGAGCCACTGTTGAACCTTGTGAGTTCCACAAGTCTATATACAAGTTCTGCATCCACAATAGAAACCATCAGATTCTGCATAGCAATCACTAGTGGTAAATGAATAAATTTTCTTCAGAAACTGAAAGACATATCTTTATTTGGGTAATCATAGACAAAAATCTTTGATGAATGAAAAGTTATTACACACAAGTTTCTCTCCCTGTCAGAAAATAAGTCTAATTATAGAAACAAAAACCTTCCTTTACATATTTCTCCCATGTCACTTTTTACACAATTTCAAAGGTCCCACTCCCAATACACAACCACCCCACACTACAATCTCAAAAACACATTCAAAAGTTGGAACACTGAACAGCTGTGGTAAAGCAATACCTCACATACATGGATAGATACGAGTAGATGTTACATAAACCGCAAAACAGGTCAGGTTTTAAAAGAGAAGGGGCAAATTATTGTCAAACCTCAATGGGCGTGAGATGCAGTCCTTCCTTCAGTTGACTTTTCAGCTCTGCAAAATTTTCCCGTATTTGAAGAATAGAGAAGTTCAAAGTGAAGTTGAAAGGTATTTTCACTTTCTGCAAAAGAAAAGCTCTCTGTGGTGGAATAATAGTAATTCCTCCAGGAAATTTAAGCACCTCAAAAGAGGATGCATCTCCGAACAAGGACTTAGTCAGTTCGAGAGATGATTCGTTTACAACCAGAGACACAAAAGAGCCCCGGATTAAACTTTGATCAGTTGATGATATTTTTGAATCAATTTCAAGTGGATCAACCCCAAACACAACCTTTGTGCTGTTTGATCCAGCCAAAGGTTCTAGAGACAGGATAACCACCTGATTCAACATATAAACTTGAATCAAAATTGAGGAAGTACAAGTTAAATAATATAAGACTAATGGAACAGGTGAATACCTTGGTATTAGGAACTCTCATCTCATCAAAAATATCATTCTGAAGCTTCAATATATTGTCCTCCAGCAAGAAAACTGGCTTTTTTACTACGAAACTTGCTACTATATCATGATCTGAATACATGAAAAGTGAACACATTAATACCAAAGATTGAAAGAGTGAGTTTCATGATTTGCACCCATGAAATAATTTGGAAAAGGACTTAGGCAATGATATGCGCATCAAATAAGTAGGAGCGTTCACTGAATGCAACCACGTAACACATAGCATGAAAGGCCCGTTTTCATTTTGCCTTTTTTCTGTTTCAGCTTTAAAACCAACCATTTCCTCTTATCTTTTATTTTCTTAGCTATTCTTTTCTTTTGGGGAAATAATCCACTCGCTGTAAGGCTCTACCAGCACAGCATAAGCACCCAGGGATATCTACAAAACCATTGATGTTTATAACACAATGGAATCCAAAAACGCATGCTGCATTGATGAATCAAACTTAAACACCTGTAATTAACATGTTATCGTTTCACCCATATCATTTCCGCTTATACATTCCAATACATTTAATTTGACGTCTTGATTTCAAAAGGTATGGCACCATAAGACAATGTGATTCCTAATTTAAAATAAAAAAAGCATGAGCACTACATGTATGCTTTTTCAGCATCCATTTCCAAGATCAGTGGTGAATAACAACAATGGCAACTAAACTAAAGTCACAAATTCAGTTCAAATTAACCACAAGCTGAGCTAGGCTTATTAACACTTCTGTTGCAATTAAGTGGGACTGTTAGACATACCAGATTATTACTCATTATAGACCTTGGCACTAGCCTCACTTGCAGCACCTAACAGAACCAGCCATACATGACTAAAATATAAGCCTAACATTTATGAAACAATGACACAGTTGCAGACTTCAATACTGTATTAAAGCTTCAATCCAGATATCTACACTATTGAGTGGATAGGTAATGGTGGAGAGGCTAACACATTTAAAGCTTGTTGCAGCAAAGAGATATTCAAAATAAAGAAAAAGCTTTATCAAGAACATTGTGACTTCTCTATAATTACAGAACACGTATACGGCGTACAGAGTCCAGTTTTGTAATATGAACAGGTACTCATTTAGCTTCAGGCGGCCCATAATGGAGCAATTATTTTGTGCATTCAATGTTTCTTGTTTAGCATGAAGCAAAGGTTATATTTAGCAAAACTAGCATGAAACAATACGACATATCCTGACCATCTATATTTCAGTCTTAAACAATCCATTTTTAAGAAATTCATGTCCCAAAATATAGGTCTATTCCTCAAAAGACCAGACCTTTACCCAAAAATTAGAGCTGCAAAAGACCACCACCTTAATATTGAAATTCCAATACCCAAATTCTTCCATAATAGAAGAACTCCTAGCTTGAACAAATCTAAAAAATCAAAGTTGTCAAACCACAAAAAGATTTTGAAGCTAAGGACTCTTTTATAAAACACCATATATTCTTGCCTTGTTTCACAGTATTCTCAATCAATTTCTTTTCCTACATTTTCTCACCAACCCAATACCCACCACAGATCATAACCACTCAAGAAACCCTAAATTCAAGCAACCCAAAAAAAAAGGCAAATTAATAAATTCCATGTTCCTTTTTTTTCTCACATTTTCTTATCAACCAAACACTACTTAACAACCTCGCCCAGCAAAAAAACACGAATTAAATAATAATGATAATAATAATGCAGATCTATCCATGGTTCAAAATGCCAGACAATAACAAATTCAACAGACTAGATAAATAAAAATAAATAAAATAAAAAACCTACCTTTAATCCTGTAATCCAGATCCAGATCCCCCTGATCTGCAAAATGTAGAAAAGGAGGCAACCAAAAAACAGCAGAAAGAAAAACAGCAACAGATAATAAAAGTGCAAAAACACATCTAAACCCAGTAAACCTAGTAGCAACAAAATTCCCTTTACATCCAAAACAATAAAATCCCCTCTCTACATTTTGCTCTCTATTCTCACCACTTGTACCTATCCCTTGTTCCTCTTCACTCCCATTAACACCATTTCCCGCTTTCCCCATAATGTAGCCAATGTTAAAGCACAAAAGAAACCCCCTCCCTCTTCCAAACTAGGGTCCTTGTTCTTCTTCATGATGAAAATGGACTTGGGTTGTTTGGTGATGAATTGGGTCCTGGTTTGTTGAACCCATTTTTTTGTTTCGAAGTGCGAAGGTGAAAGAACAACAAGAAGAAAAGGAGGATGGGGAGGGTGATGAGGAAGGAAATGGAGAGTACTAGAAGAAGGGAAATTTATTAGTGAAGAGAAGAGGAGAGAGAAGGACCCTTTTGCTTATAGTACTAGTAGATTTATTTATTTTTTGTAGTTTGAATTTGTTTATATGTAGTGGTAAATGGTAATGGTGGTGATGGTGGAGTGATAGTTAGGGTTTCGAGTTGGAGACAGAGAGAGAGAGAGAGTGTGTGTCTGTGGAGTAACCACCTGTAAATGACAAGGATGGTCTTTTTAGGTTAAAATAGATAACGGTGGTTTATCTGTTTTTAAAAAAAAAAAGATTCTATTTTTAATTTTAATTTGTAATGCAACTTCGAATTTCAATAGAGAAGACGAGTTGATCTGCCCGCGCGTTGCGCTGGGCTTTTTTAAATGTAGAAAAATATTTGATTTTTAACGTGTTGTAATTTTTTTTAATTTTTTTAAAATTATTTTTGATATTAGCATATCAAAATCATGCAGAAACACTTTTTTTAATTTAAAACTGAAAAAAGTTAAAATTTGTTCAAAAGCGATTTTCAAACGCATTACCAAACACTCTTGTCATATCTCACCAGAATCATAGTTCAATCAATTTTTTTAAATAGTAATGAAAAACGAAAACCACATTTCAAATCACTGTTTATTCCTGTTTGAAATTGTGATCTCCTTTGGCTATGTACAAAATAATAGTCATGGTGCACGCAAGCTAGCTTGGACATTCTAGTTATAAAAAAAAATTATAAGTTGAAAAAAAATAAAAAACAATGTCAAAGGATTATTTGTGACACGTGTAACCTACCCCGGTTATAAAAAATATATATATGTGAGGAAAAAATTGTGGTGCGTGAAAAATAACCCGGACACCGCGAGTATAGAAAAAAAAAAAGAAGCCTGAAAAAAAGAAGAGCAAAAAACATTTTAAAATTTTAATAAACAGTGAAAACTGAAAAAAAAAAATAAAGTTCAGATATTTATTGTGATGTGCATAAGCTGACCCGGATACCCCAGTTATCGAAAAAATTGACTGAAAAAAAACAATGTTAAACACTTATGAACAATAGAAAACACTGTTATTTACTCAAAAATCATTTTCGGTGGTAGGGGGACTCGAATTCCAGCAAGCTGAGAAAAAATATTTACTCCTATTATCTATAATTAACTAAATAATTGGCGATGTGGCGTGTTTTTTTTATCTATGTAGAAAATTAATTGCTTGTATATGTATTGTATTTTATTATTTTAATATTTTGTTAGTATAATTATATTTAAGAATACTTATATGAATTTTTGTCATTCAAAAAATGCAAAGTCATTTTCCCTCTCTCTTAATATATTTTTATGCGATAATATTCAATAAATATCAGACATATTAGAAATAAAAATATTAAAATCTGTTTTCCAAACATAAACTTATTTTTTTTTGTGCTATAATTATTTATTTGCCGTCTAAAAAGAACAGTTTAATGGAAACGGGAAGTGACTTGTATATTTTTTAATTTGACTTGTAGATAATGCAGGTAAATTTGTCAACATTTTTTTTTTTTAGTTTTTTTTTCCGCAGTAATATTATATCTAAAATATTAAAAATGAAAACATTGGAAATCCTTGTAAAGAAATAAACTTAAATAAAAGAGCACAAAGTTAAATTTTGAAGGCAATAATTTCTTTATATAAGATTTATCAATCATATTATTATATTAAATATATTTAAGAAAACATGATATGAATTTCTGTCCTTCAAAAAATCATAGGTTATTTTTTCTCTTAGTCAATATATTTTTAGACGATAATATTCAATAAATATTCAAACATATAATTAGTTTTACATATTATAATTTGACATAAATATACAAATATATAATTAATTTGACATAATTTAAATAATATATTGAATTTAAAGGATAATCTTAGGCTATTTTGTTCTCTCTCTCTATATATATTTTTAGGTGATGATATTCAATAAATATTAGAACATATAATTGGTTTCATATATTTTAATTTGACATAAATACACAAATATATAATGAAAAAGTTAAAACACTGCAAATTTATTTCAAGAAATAAACTTAAACAAAAGAACACAAAATTTAATCTTGAAGCCAATATATTTATTTTATAAGATTTATTCATCGTATTATTATATTAAATGTATTTAAGAATACTGATATGAATTTCTGTTATCAAAAAAATCCTAGGTCATTTTTCCTCTCCCTCTATATATTTTTAGGCGATAATATTCAATAAATATTTGAACATCATATTAGTTTTACATACTTTAATTTGACATAAATATACAAATATATAATTAATTTGATATACTTTCAATAATATTTTTAATTTAAAAGACAGAATTGAAGTAAACCAAAACATTGAAATCAAATAATTCAAAACAAAACCGGAAATTAAAAGAACTGGGACTGAAATGAAACTGAAATCCATAATTAACTTGCATAGAAGGATAGAATTGAAAGAAATCAAACTTTTGATACCTAAAATATTAAGGATTTATAATCAATTTGCATGGAAGGATGAAATTGAAATGAATAAAAAGTTTGATACCAAAAAATTTCAGATTTCCAGCCCACCCAGCAAAATTAAAAGCATGAGGACCGAACTGGAACTTCAATACCTAATCAATTTCAATTGAAGGACGAAATTGAAACAAATCAAAATCCATTTAATACAGATAAGGGCCATAAAAACAAATTAAACTGTGCAGGGACTGAAATGAACTTTGACAAAAAACAGCGTAGCTGACGTCATCTGGCGCAGGCAGGAGAGAGAAAGTGGGGGGGAAATTTCAAACGGCCATTGACACGTCTCCGGACACCATAGTGGTACACGCGCCTCCCCATGTGGAAGAGAACATGGCTGACAACACTTCTAGACGCCGGTTGGGCGTTTTCCGACGTCTTAGGAAGCCGCACGCGCCGTCCGAATAACGCGTGAGCGTCGAAACGGACGCCGCGTCCGCCGACGCGCCAGCAGATGTCAGCGAAAAAAAAGAAGAAAAAACTGGCTAATTACCTGAACGCCCCTCACCCCCAGGCATGGTTTTTGTCCTTTGCGGGGGGTGAAATCGTCTCTTCACTGTTCAAGATAAGATTAAAAAAATAAAAAAGCCGCCCGGCCGAACCGGGCCGGAACGGTCAATGACCGTCGTGCCCCCGAAAAAGACGGCGATTTTTGTCTTTTTCGGGGGCTAATTTCGTGCTTCCACTGTTGGTAAAAAAAAAAAAAGAAGACATACACCCGCGAAGCACCGGGGCAAACTGCACATGAATAGTGCCGATGAGTCTGCGTGCACAGTGATAAATTGCACAGTGTTTCCGCGTTATGGTTTAGCTGTATGTATAATAATGTATAATTGGGTTTGTAAGGGCAAATTCCTATTTATTATTATTATTATTATTATTATTATTATTATTATTATTATTTTTATTTTTATTAGATTGTATTTTAAAAAATGGGTAGGGACCACGGTGCAGAGTAGCGAGGGTTGATGGAAATAGATAGGGCACCACCTGCGCACTAAACAGAAGGCTAAATGCGTGGCATCATAGGAGGAGAGGAGGCTGTCATGATTTCTTTGACAAGGCTCTGCCTTAACGCCTTCTTAAGTTCTTATGGTTAGTGGAGACTGTGCTGGAAAACTATTTTTGACTTTTTTTTAGTGAATTGTTTGGAATGGTCTTTGAATTTTTTTTTTAAATTAATTTTTTGTTTAAAAATATATTAAAATAATATTTGTTTATTTTAAAAATATTATTTTTGACATCAATATATCAAAATAATCTGAGAACACCAAAATAATTTAATTTAAAGCACAAAATAAAAATAAAATTTTTTTAATTTTTTTTCAAAATCACTTTCCAAATAGATTCTCAAACACCCTCAGAGTTCAATAATATCTACTGTGTTTGGGAGTCTGTTTGTGTTTATTTTTTATTTATAAATATATTAAAATAATATTTTTTATTTTTTAAGAATATTATTTTTGACATAAAAACATCAAAATAATCTAAAAATACTAAAAAATTATTTAAAACAAAAAAATAATAACTTTTTAAGAACCTCCTAAACGCAGCCTATAATCAACTACATCATTGGTATTTGGTATCTTTATGTAAATAATTGAGATTGTTTTTTAAAATGTTTTTCATTTAAAAATAAATCTAAATAATTTTTTTATTTTCAAAATATTATTTTTGAGATCATCATATGAAAAATAATTTAAAAATATCAACAAAAATGTCTAGTTACAGTTAGACTGTTATATGTGCACAATATTTTTTGTTTAGTGAAATAATTAAGCCTTGCAAAAATGTTTTTTTTTAATAATTTGGTTATAACTTGAGCTAGCTAAATAAGTTAGTTTTATTTGAATAATATATGAAAACTCAATAAAAAATAGATTATGAAATTCAACTCTCAATTAACTTAATATTGAATTAATTAAAAAAACAATTAAAGAATGACATAACATTTTTTTTCTAGTTAACGCGTCAAACATTATTTTATGGGTCATGGTGTCAAAATAATATATAAAAAAATAAACAAAACAAATTATAAAATCTAATTCTCAATCAATTTAGTATTAAATAATGAGACTCGACAAAAATAATTAATAAAAAAAATTGGTCAGCTAGGTCAACCCACTGAACTTGCGACTCGTGTCACGGAGTATGATAATTTATTAAAAAACAAATATAATATTAAATGATAAAAAAAACATAATATTATTTAAATAAATATTGTTATGTACACCATAACCACATTCTCTTTTAATTTATAATCAACAATAAATTAACTAATAAATGATCAATGACATAAGATGATAGTTGATTTAGGATTGTCGGCAAAGGATCTTGATGACTTGATATAATGGTTGTCATTTTATTTGAACCACCTTAAATTTTTGAAATTTGAATTTATCTGTAATGTGATGGTATTATAATGTATGGTATTTTCAAAAAATATTTTTATTTAAAAACATAAGATAGTTTTTTATTTTTAATACTAACACGTCAAATCATAAAAATATATAAAAAAAATATTAATTTAATATTTTTAAAATAAAAGTACTCAGAGAAAAACAGATGTTGAAGCTGTTTGGCGCGGTGTTTCACCCGCCGCACCGCAGCTTTTCAAAAAAAAAATTTATTTTAATGAATATTTTTTTGGTGTTTTTAGATCATTTTAATGTGTTGATGTCAAAAATAATTTTTAAAAAATAAAAAAAATATCATTTGAATATATTTCAGCACGAAAAATATTTTAAAAAACTATCACAACCACCCTCCCAAATAGATTCGTAGTCATAAACCCTTAGCAGTGATTCTTCCAGGACAAAAATGCGGGAGCATCATCTGAAGTGAGGATGTCCGAAATTCAAATTAAGAAGGAGAAACAGACAAGCAATGTGCTGTCCAAAATTCATTGATTAGATATGAAACTTGTTTGGCACGATGGATGGGAGCTAAGACTGGATTGGATAATATAGGTTTGAATAATAATTTATTAATCTATCATTTTTTAATAGTTTTTTGTTTATTATTAATCTATAAATTTTGAAAAACGAGAGGGAAAAAAAACTTAGCAGGTCCTATTAAAAACCAAACTACCTACTAACCTGGTCAAAATTTAATAATTTATTAATCTATTATTTTAAAAAATAAAATAAAATTAAGTTTGATCCTCAATTAATTATCCTTGTTTTACTGGTACCAAAATAAAAGTTTTGTAAAATTTGAAATATCAGGGATACCGTGAGTGATGGGGAATCTTATACTGTATTAGCTGGTTACGGTGCCTTCCAAAACTGGAATGACTAATTAACCACGCGCACCAGTCACGGCGGAGAGGTGGGCCTCGCCGCCCCCACACGCACGCCCGCGAACGGTGTCCATGTTGTGTGTCGTCTCGTTGTGCTTTTGGACTATGTTTAGCCGAAGGATAGTCCAATTCGGACACATTGGCTTCAACTTAGCAATGATAGTACGACCGTTGGATTTGATACCAGAACTAATATCAGCCATGAAAAAGTAATTGGGGGTGCACTTGAACTTGGCTTGTATAGATTCATCAAATCTTTTCCATCCATCATTTTTTTTTTTAAATCAAAACAAAGACTATCGTGTTTATATATGAAGTATACAGAGGGAGTGGGCGTTGATGGTGCAGCTAGATTCAATCATTGTTTAATAAACTATTTATAAAATCGAATAATGATTTAAAATCTCTTTTATTTTATATCTCAATCTAATAATTTAACAAAAAATCAGGATTTAATGTTTCATTGTCACTCTAGACACAAATCATTATTGATTTCAACAGTAAAATTATTTGTTTTCCGCCTCATCCTAGAAAATTTAACACTCGGTCTGGTGGTATTTTAGATATTTTCAGAGGTCATTTGTAATATTTATAGATTGTTTGAGAGTGTTTTGTTTTTTTCTTTGTTTTTATCTACAAATTTAAACTATTTATTTACTCCTGATTGCTAACTAAAAGACGAAAGCTGGTTGAGGGTATTTTCAGTTTTTTTCTGATCTTGAATAGTGAAATAATATTTTTGCCCTTGAGTGGGACACAAACAAGGGGTGGATATAAGGGTAATTTTGATTTTTCACCTTTTTATGCATCGTGAAAAAGCTTAAATACCCTCCACAATGACAAAAAAATGAAGGCCTGGTGTTGCTTTCATGCCCCTGGTTTTTCATTGTTGTCTTTGCATACAAGGGTATTTAGATAATTCTGTATTTTTTAATTATTTTTGTTAGGTCACTGCAAATGTGTTTTCTGAACGCGCCATCAGTTTCATGTTGAACATTCCTTTCACAATGCGTGTTCAGTGTCATGCAACCATTGAAAATGTATAATCATCGTGTCTCTGAGTGCCCTTCCATGTCTTATTCCTCATAGTGGTGTGTGTGTCGTTTTTTGGCGGGCAAAGAATCCTTGGTGGATAATTTTTCTTTTTTTCCCTTTTACTCTCTCTTGTAGTGCAAAATGCATGCAAATCCTCTATGTTTATGAGTGTTTCATTTCAATCCCCAGTTTTTTGATTTTTTTCTTCCTAATTTCCTCAATAGAAATTTTGATTTTTTTCAGTTGTACTATTTAATTGAAATTGATCATATATGTTGTTTTTCATTTCAACTCTTATTCTTTTGATTTTTGATTCGTTTTTGGTCCCTTTAATTTTTTTCGGTCTGCAAGTTTCAATTTATTTCAATTTTGTCCTCCAATTTAAATTAGTCATGTATGCTACTTTCCATTTCAATCCTTGTTCTTTTGAAAAAAAAATTAAATCCCTTTAATTTTTTCGATATCAAGGTTTTGACTTGTTTCAATTTTGTCTCTCGATTGAAATTAATTACATGTTTTGTTTTTTATTTCAGCCTTTATTCTTATAATTTTTTATTTGGTATCAATTCTTTTAGTTTTTTTAATCCTTCTTGGACAATGTTTATTTTTTGTTCGTATTTATGCATCTATGCTTTTAGTTTGGATTTTTAACTTTTGTGATTTTATTTTTGTTCAATTGAGTCCTAAAAAATTAATTTATGTTGATGGTCATTTTAAAATTGATATTTCTTTCTTTTTTCATTTGCTATTTTTTTAGTGTTTTTATTACTTGTTCTTCGGATTAAATGTTTTTTTTGCTCATAATATTTTATTATTTGTGTCTTTTTTTTTGTTTTCTTGCTTGCTTTTTTGTAAAAGTGTTTTGTGTTTTTTATTCTTCTCATCAATTTAATCATTTTCATTGTTTGGTCAGTAATGATGGTGATAATTTTAATTGTTATAGTCGTGATAACGATAGTAACATATCCATGGATTTTCAATTATATTTTCTTCTTTTTATAGGTAACAACTAAATGAATTATTTTGTTGTTTAGTTATTGTGGGTGTTTCCAGAATTTATATTTTATTATTGTGTTTAATTTAAAATATATTATAAAATAAATTAATCATAATATAGTGAATTCAATGATTCAGATATCCGAATCTTCTTGATTTTTTAATGATAGTGATAATTTTAAGCTGGTGATTTTATTGAAACCAGTTAAAGAGATAATATTTATATATTTAAAATTTATTATTTTTTCCAAATTTATAATATTTATTTTTGTATTGAAAAAAATATAATTCCGACTACAGCGCAACTTGGGTAAATAGCTAGTAAACTATATAAGTTGTTATAAATAAATAATCAATAATATATTTGTTTAGAAATGAGAGATAATTATCTTAGAAAATCATTAGAAGTCCACGGCCGGTTAATATTTAATGGTGTGTAATAGGAAAACTGGTTTTTTAGTTTTATATATATTTATGAAAAATCATCAAGGTAACAAAATATTTGATTATCTAAATAATGTGAGCATAATATTTTTCAGTTGAAAATATTTTTTTTAAATTATTATTTTAATATATTTCTAAATAAAAAACAATTTTAAAAACAACATCCAAGCCGTAATTTTAAAGTGCCACGTATCTTGTGGGGGCGATGACACGTAATATCCCATCAGCATTTTCAAGTAGTCATTTCCCTTTCCATCACCCTCTGCGACCGTGTCCTTGAATCTCGCAGGGCAGTACAGGCGTAGCTCCGATCTCTGATAGTTGACAAGCTAGAGCTCCTGTTTCGGCATGAATTAAGATTTTATTTCTCACGTGAATGCTCGTCAGCAAAATACCTGACAACTTTTCACGAGACATGATTCGTGCGATTTTCTTCATTCACCGAACAAAGCTAAGAGATTAGCCGACAGAAATTCGAGAAGAAACCACCGGACCTTTTCCGCACCTGGGTATTATCCGATCTGTGCAAGAGCTTTCACGGATCATGAGCAAAGATGAACGGCTCGACTTTTACAAGGATGATTCCAACGTTTCATGGCGGTGGGTTTTTGTTTTCACATTTAAGTGATATCTTTATAAACATTTTTTTTAAGGAATGATTTAAATTATTTTTAAAAATATGTTTTTGTTCAAAAATATATTAAAATAATATTTTTTTATTTTTAATTTTTTTTTTGATATAGCATATGAAAAAAAATTTAAAATATTATTTTTTTTAAATTAAAAAATTATATTATAGTTATAAATTTTTTAAAAAAACTAACATGTTAGAGAGAGAATCTTGCCCAGCAAACCCGGACCTATCTAAATGTTTGTTTAAAAATATGAATGATATTGTTTTTAAAAATAATTTTTATTTAAAAATATATTAAAATGATTTTTTTATTTTTGAAAAATTATTTTTGATATTAGATCATGAAATAATCTAAAAAATTGATTTTAAATAAAAAATATATTTTTTTTGAAATGCAGTTAAAAACCGGAACTAAAATACACGCGCTGAATTTTACCGGCTGTAAGTTGATCAAAGAGTATTTTATTGTTATGAAAAAATAAAATCATGGCCGACAAGCGGTCAAGTTAGATTGTTTTGATGTTTCAGCAGCTATGTGGTGAGCGTTACTGTGGCGGAGACAGCGAGCTTAGTACAACTGCCAGTTACTGGATGATGACGAGATAAATAAAATTGTCGACGTGGAATGACGTCTTGCTTCGTGATTGTTCAATGGTCCTAGGCTGTGGTTCGTCAGTTGAGCTAGGCACAACAATCGCAAAAACAGCTTTTTCACGCTTTAAAACTTACAATCTCTCTCTCTCTCTCTCTCTCTCTATATATATATATATATATATATATATAATTAACCAAGGTCTTATTTAGATTTGAAGAAGTTAATCATAACTCACTCAAATGTTTCTTGTACAGGTTTATTAGTGTTTTTTTTAAATATTTTTTTAGTTTTAACATCAAGCTAAAAACACAAAATCAAAACAAAATTAGTGCCCGGCACTGTGGTTGTACCGCCGGTTGCTCAAATTTTTTTTTTCATTTTAAATTAAATTATTTTGGTGTTTTTAGATTATTTTGATGTGTTGATGTTAAAAATAATTTTAAAAAAATAAAAAATATCATTTTGATGTGTTTCTAAATAAAAAAATATTTTCAAAAGTAACCACAACCACACTTTCAAATAATCCCTTAATGTTGCCGTGTGCAAACTGCAAAGTGCTTTTCAAAATAACTTTTATTTGAAAATACAGTAAAATATTTTTTATTTTTATTTTTATTTTTTATATCAATGCATTAAAACACTAGAAAATACTAGAATTCCTATTTTAATGTTTCGCAAGCCAAAATATTTCTGAAAAATTATATATGAAGAAAAGCAGAAACAAAATGAGAAAAAAAATTGGGGTCTGTTTAGAAATATGTTAAAGTTATTTTTAAAGTGTTTTTGCATAAAAATAATTTTATTTTATTTAACTTTTAACACCAATACATTAAAATAATTAAAAAACACAAAATTTACTAAAACTGTGATGCAAAGGCAGCCCAAATCGGTAGTACGAGGGAGGCTCTCCAGTTTCTTTCCAAAGCCGGACCCACCTTCATTGCGCAGCCTAAAAGCCCAACACCATATCGGCGAACAGACCCCAAAAAAAGAAGGAAAAGAGCCCAACCACTTCACTATAAATACCAAGCAACAGAGAAGCCTGTACTTTCTCTTCCATTTTCTAGTTTGTCATCAACTTTCACCGTCGTCAAAAGAAATACAGACACTAAAAACATTCTCACTCTCGAATCTCTCATTTTATTTTTTAGCTCTTTTTGAGTGTGTTTTTGTTTTTATAAATTTTTTGGACTTCACTTCAGTAACTAATCAATCAGTATGGGCAAAAACGTGGTTTCTGACGAAGAAGGTAAGGAAAATCGCTAGCTCTACCCTAAAAACCCTAAACCGGCATTAGTTTAGATTTGTAATTTACTAACGCATTTGCTGTTTGTGGTTTTGGTTTTGGTTTGGTGTGTTTTTGCAGATGAGGTGGAGTTCGAAGACGAAGAGAGAGAGCCTGCTGATGGAGATAAAATTAACCGCCACCACGACGACGACGACGACGAAGATGGTTTGCATTTGCTTAACTTTTATGGGTTTTGTGCTTTTTTGGGATTTTTTTAGGGATTAATTCGAGTGGTTTTTTGTGAAGTCGTGGGTTACTTGGTTTTGATTTTTGTTTCTAGGGTTAGTTTGCATGAGCTGATTAGGATGTTTATTTGAGGGAAATTGTATTTTTAGGAGAAAAATGGGTTTGTGTTTTTGTTGGAAGGGAAGTGTTGAATTGTGTTAAGAAAATGCATGATTTAGTTTTGTGGTTTTTGTGCAGAAGAAGGGCAGGATGAATATGAGAAGGATGATTTTATAGTGGATGATGTTGAGGAAGAAGAGGCGGATGAAGAAGAGGAGAAGGAAGATAGTGATGAAGAGAGGCTCAGGAAGAAGAAGAAAAAGAAGAAAAGGTGTGTTTCTCTTTACTTTTATTGTGCTTCTGCAGTTTTTCTATGTTTTTTTTATGATAGGAGTTTCTATGACTGAGAGTGACGGAGAAAGGGTTACGAGTTGTTTTATTGGCAATTGTGGTTTTAAAAAATGGGGTTATTGGTGTTAATGATGCTTGTTTCAATTTCCTTAGAGAAGCTGAGGATGTCCTTGATGAAGATGATTATGAGCTCCTGCGGGACAACAATGTGTACCATCATCGGCCAAAGGTTGTGAGCTTTGTAATGTTTTTTGGTGAATAATACTGCAGGTCAATTCTTGCATTGTTTGTATAGACGAATAGTTTAGCCTATTAGTATGAGAGCTTCGCTTAAAAATTATGCCAGGATAGCAAAAAATTCAAGCGTTTGAAGAAAGCTCAGAGGGATTCAGATGAGGACCGATATGGGTTTTCTGATGATGAGTTTGATGGAAGTGGTAAAGGTGGTCGAACTGCCGAGGAGAAGCTGAAGCGCAGCTTATTTGGTGATGATGAAGGCATGCACATCCTGCTCCTTTTTTTCTCTCTTTCCAATTACACTATTTTGTATACTGAATGATTGACATTGTAATCATGTCTTACATTACCACAGGTGTTCCACTTGAGGATATGCCTGAAGAGGAGGAGCAAGAAGAAGTGGAAGAGGATGTAGACATTGGAGATGAGGACGAGATGGCTGATTTTATTGTGGATGAAGATGATGAGGACGGAACTCTAGTGAGGTATGGTTTCCTTTACCCATGCAATTTGTGTGGTTTATGTTACCTTATAAGTGTCATTTAATTATTTTGCTCATCATGTAGGCGCAAGAAGCTAAAGAAAAAGAAATCTCGGCAGGCATCCGGAGCTTCATCTTCTGCTTTGCAAGAAGCTCAAGAAATATTTGGTGATGTTGATGAACTCATACAGATGCGCAAGCAAGGTTTAGAATCTAGTGAATGGAGAGAAAGGAGATTGGAAGATGAATTTGAACCAACTGTCCTTTCTGTAAAATACATGACTGAGAAAGATGATCAAATTCGGATGATTGATATTCCAGAAAGAATGCAGGTTTTTTGACGTTTCTATATTTGAGAAAGTACTACTGTTTGATTTCTCTCAGTTATCTTCATGCTGCCATCCGTTCTTTGCTCTTTTTATATTTGTAGGTATCTGAGGAAAGCACTGGTCCTCCTCCATTGGATGATTTCAGCATACTGGAGGAGAGTAACTGGTTATACAGTCAGTTTGCAAGCGGAACAGTACCTTTGTTTGCCAAGAATGGACTGCTTATAAACAAGGATGATGTTACCCGATTTTTGGAATTACATCACATTCAGAAGTTAGATGTTAGTATATATATACATATATAATATTATTTATTTTCACATGTTATTTTTTGTTGATTTGATCCAATTTCACCTAGTCTATTGGTGTTCCATTATCGATTTTAGATACCCTTCATTGCCATGTATCGGAAGGAGGAATGTTTAAGCCTGTTGAAAGATCCTGATCAACATGTAGACAATGAAAATTCTGATGACACCGATAAAACTCCCACATTCAAGTGGCACAAGGTAAATTACTTATCATGGGATTGACACCTTTGTTTAGCTCAAGAGTGAAGCTCACACATCAGGAGACATGATAAAAGTTTTAGGTTCTAAACATGCACGCGGTTCCTTTTAGGTTCTTTGGGCCATCCAGGACTTGGATAGGAAGTGGCTACTTCTTCAGAAACGAAAGAGCGCCCTCAATTCATACTACAATAAGCGCTTTGAAGAAGAATCTCGACGGATATATGATGAAACAAGACTTAATTTGAATCAGCAGCTGTTTGAGTCAATTCTTAAATCACTGAAGACTGCTGAATCAGAAAGAGAGGTTGATGATGTCGATGCAAAATTTAACCTGCATTTTCCAACAGGTGAGGCTGGGGTGGATGAAGGACAGTACAAGAGGCCCATGAGGAGATCACAATACAGTATCTGTAGTAAGGCTGGCCTATGGGAAGTTGCAAGCAAATTTGGTTACAGTGCTGAGCAACTGGGAATGCAGTTATCTTTATTAAAGATGGTGAGTTTGCATAGGCCAGTGATTGTTGATGTTTTTATGGAAGCATAACCTTTTTGATTCATTTGATTCCAGGAGGACGAGTTACAGGATGCCAAGGAAACACCAGAGGAGATGGCTTCAAGTTTTACATGTGCAATGTTTGAAAGTCCCCAAACAGTTCTTAAAGGGGCTAGGCACATGGTATGAATCAATGCTCTTATTTTCCACATGTACACCTGCAAAATGTTCTGCTGATTGATGCTTCATGAGGTTGGGTTTGAATATCCTTTAACCATTTTCTGTGTATTCTTACAGGCTGCAGTTGAGATAAGCTGTGAGCCCTGTGTCAGGAGATATGTCCGTTTCATTTTTATGGACAATGCTGTTGTGTCTACACGTCCAACGGCAGATGGGAATGCTGCTATTGATTCTTTCCATCAGTTTGCAGGTGTCAAGTGGTTGTGTGATAAGCCAATCAAGATGTTTGAGGATGCACAATGGCTCCTTATCCAAAAGGCTGAAGAGGAGAAATTTCTTCAAGTCACTATTAAACTTCCACAAAAAGTTATGGATCAATTGATTGAGGACTGTAATGGTCGCTACTTGAGTGTTGGTGTCAGTAAATATGCTCAACTGTGGAATGAGCAGAGGAGTTTGATACTGAAGGATGCACTCTTTGGTTTTTTGTTGCCTTCAATGGAGAAGGAGGCTAGATCCTTGTTGACTAGCAGAGCTAAAAATTGGTTGCTCTGGGAATATGGGAAGGTTCTGTGGAATAAAGTCTCTGTGGGCCCATATCAACGGAAAGAAAGTGATGTTTCCATGGATGATGAAACTGCGCCTAGGGTGATGGCCTGCTGTTGGGGTCCTGGAAAACCAGCAACTACTTTTGTGATGTTAGATTCATCTGGGGAGGTTTTAGATGTGCTTTACACTGGGTCCCTTACATTAAGATCTCAGAATGTTAATGATCAGCAACGCAAGAAAAATGATCAGCAACGTGTTCTGAAATTTATGACAGATCACCAACCACATGTGGTGGTTCTGGGAGCCGCACACTTGTCATGTACTAAACTGAAGGATGATATTTATGAGGTAAGCAATAACGAACTTGTCCTCAAGTCAAGCTATTTTTTGTGAATAAATCATGTCTCAGATGCTGTGATTTGTTACAGGCTGAATTGATCCATGCCATTGTGTTATTACTATGTAAAGTGGTTGAGATGTGGTCTATGTGAACAAAGTTTTCTGCTACCAGGGCAGTAAGAATTTTCCTGCTTCCTTAAACATAGTAGATGTTACCAGGTTTTAGCAGCATTAATTGTTTGAGGAACACTTAGTTGTTAAAACTTTTATTTGACACTGTTAGAAGGTTTTATTTTGCTCCCAGACTTGTGAAATCTCTCCACAGTATCTACTAATTAACACAGTGATCTACCTCAAAGTGCACAGTCGTGAATGTGCTATATACCATTGCATTTGATCATCTGGGCCTCGTATGAAATTCACACAGAAGTTTTACCACAAGTTCACATCGTTTTGATTGAGACATGAGGCTTTTCAGATTTTTATCTCCACTATTTTTATCAACAGGTTTTCTCGATAGATCTTGAAATTGGATAACCACTAAGAATTCTCTTTTCTAAGCCTTGGAGTCGGAGCTAACATCTGCACATGTTATGAAAAGCAATTAATAATGTATTTTTCTTTTGAATAAAAGAACACATATGATGTTATCATTTCCTTAGGTTTGGAATTTTGTGGAATTAATATTGTGGCTCAATTTGGAGGAGTGCCTGCAACCTGTTTGAAAATAAGCAGCTTAGCAGAAAATGATAACAAGATCACTACATATTGTTAAAAAAATGTTTAAGCGATCCCCCCCCCCCCCCCTCCCTCTCTTCTGGTCTTTTTTTTTGGTCATAGTTGGCTTAATTATTATAGGGCACTGCAGCATAGTACTTTAGAGATGTTTCTCTGGCAAATATGCTTAAAAGCAGGAGAAACTGTTGTACTGTTTTTAATTTCTTTGTTCACGAAGAAAGATCTTTCATTACCCCTTTTGTTTGTTCGTTATCCATCCTTCTCACATCACCTTTTTCTGTTGACATTACCAAAGCTGAATTGCAGCTCAACGTTGATTCTGCTATGCTCTGTCTTTAACTTGTTTTTGTGAGGAGTTCCTTTTTGTTTGAGCGTGTGCTGTTGTCATTTATAGTATGTATGTGATTCTCTTTAGTTCGTTCTATCTGGTGCTTATTTTATTTCATCCCACACTTATCAGATTATCTTTAAAATGGTGGAGGAAAATCCTAGAGATGTTGGACATGAGATGGATGAACTGAGCATTGTGTATGGGGACGAATCTCTCCCACGTTTATATGAAAATTCTCGGATTTCTTCTGATCAACTGCCCGGGCAGTCAGGTATTATATATTGTCTTGCTGCTGTTCTTAATCTTAAAGTCCATTATACAAGCAGTTAACCCTGTCTTCTCCTATGTTCTTAGGCATTGTTAAGCGGGCTGTTGCTCTTGGCCGCTGTCTGCAAAATCCTTTGGCTATGGTTGCAACACTATGTGGTCCAGCCAGGGAGATTTTATCTTGGAAACTAAACCCTCTGGAGAACTTTCTTACCCCTGACGAGAAATACTTGGTGATTGAACAAGTTATGGTAGATGCCACCAACCAGGTAGGCCTTGACATCAATTTGGCCACAAGCCATGAATGGTTATTTGCTCCTTTGCAGTTCATTTCTGGGCTTGGACCTAGAAAGGCAGCATCTTTACAGAGGTCTCTAGTAAGAACTGGAGCGATTTTTACTCGCAAGGACTTTGTTACAGCTCATGGTCTTGGTAAAAAGGTGTTTGTCAATGCAGTTGCTTTTTTGCGTGTCCGGAGGAGTGGCCTTGCTGCTAGCAGCAGCCAGTTCATTGATGTGTTAGATGATACGAGGATACATCCAGAATCTTATGGTCTTGCACAGGAGTTGGCAAAAGTTGTTTATGAAAAGGACAGTGGTGATGCAAATGACGATGACGATGCATTAGAGATGGCAATAGAATATGTTAGAGAGCGGCCTAATTTATTGAAAACATTTGCTTTTGATTTGTATTTTAAAGACAAAAAACGGGACAACAAGAAGGAGACTTTCAAAGATATAAAAATGGAACTGATTCAAGGTTTCCAGGATTGGCGTAAACAGTATAAAGAACCAACCCAGGATGAAGAATTTTATATGATTTCAGGTGAAACTGAGGATACCCTTGCTGAAGGGAGAGTTGTACAAGCCACGGTTCGCAGGGTGGTGGGTGGAAAGGCAATATGTGCACTGGAAACTGGTCTGACTGGGATTCTTACGAAGGAGGACTATGCTGATGATTGGAGGGATATACCTGAGCTGTCTGACAAGCTGCGTGAAGATGATATACTGACTTGCAAGATCAAATCAATTCAAAAGAATAGATATCAAGTGTTCTTGGTTTGCAAAGACAGTGAGATGAGACATAACCAATATCAGCAGGTGCGAGACCTTGATCTCTATTATCATGAAGACCAAAGCAGTCTGAGTAGTGAGCAGGAGAAGGTTCGCAAAGGGAGGGAGCTTGCAAAGAAACATTTTAAGCCCAGGATGATTGTTCATCCACGCTTCCAGAATATAACTGCTGATGAAGCCATGGAGGTACCTTCTTAATGCTTTTTAATTGTATACTATTGGTCACATGCTTAACAGATCAAATCAGATTGTGAAAACTATCTTCCCATATGATTCAATAGGAATTCTGAAAAGAAGTTTTGCATTGTTTTCTTTTCTGCCTTGTTGCTTGTTCCTCTTCATTGGTGGTATTCACATGACCTGGGGTTGGACTTTACCTATATTTTGCTTTGGATTTGTATTATACTCTAAGAATCTTCATCAAAATCAGTTTTGTTTCTCTTTTTTCACAATTGTTTGTTAAATTTTATATTTAGTTTTTCTTTAATATTTTATTTTTCTTGCAGTTCTTATCCAACAAGGATCCTGGAGAAAGTATAATGCGTCCTAGCTCTCGTGGACCTTCGTACTTAACTCTAACTCTTAAAGTTTATGATGGAGTTTATGCTCACAAAGACATAGGAGAAGGGGGGAAGGAACTCAAAGATATCACAAGTTTACTTCGTATCGGGAAGACATTGAAAATAGGAGAGGATACTTTTGAGGATTTAGATGAGGTTGGTTTCTTTTATTTCAGCTTCTCAGTCCAAAGGCTTCTCTTGTAGTTTGTGTAATGATTTCAGGAGTTGGAAAAAAGAACACAAGTTATGGTTGCTCTTGTATATTCCTTTGCGATGAATAAGCACTTGTCCTCTTGTTCTTCATTACTTGATATTGCTAGATCAGTATTGACTTTGTTTTGGATGTAGGTAATGGACCGCTATGTTGATCCCTTGGTGGGCTATCTAAAGTCAATGCTAAATTATCGCAAGTTCAGGAGTGGAACTAAAGCAGAAGTTGATGAGCTCCTAAGGATTGAGAAATCACAACAGCCTACAAGGATAGTTTATTCGTTTGGCATTTCTCATGAACACCCAGGGACTTGCATTCTCACTTATATAAGGAGTACAAATCCACATCATGAGTATGTTGGTCTATATCCTAAGGGATTCAAGTTTCGGAAGCGCATGTTTGAGGACATTGACCGGCTTGTGGCATATTTTCAAAAGCATATAGATGACCCCTTACATGAACAAGCACCATCAATTAGGTCAGTTGCTGCCATGGTCCCAATGCGAAGCCCTGCTACAAGAGGTTCTTCCTGGGGTGGTTCAACAGATGAAGATGGCTGGAGAGGACAGTCTTTTGACAGAGATCGTTCTTCTGGTCCAGGTTCCAGGACAGGTAAAGCATTTAAAAAAACATAAAGGTGGATATAAGATATGTTGATGCAAACCATTTAAGATACCATTGGGTTGCCTGTTCAGTTTGTTGAAGGCTTTGGCTGAACAGTGCCTGCATGTGGTTTTCTTTATTTCTTATATGACCCGTGTAGTGACTTGAATACACAATTATAGTGTGAAAAACTAATGATTTGTTCTTATAACTTTCTGAGTTTGCATTTCCGAGTCCATTAAATTTTGCTCCTGGTGGTATTTGAATTCTCCAGGATAACCCCAACTTGTGGAGTTACACTGATCTTGATGAAAATTGTGATCCATATTGAATGCATTGATGCTAAAAACACTTGTTTTTATGATGCGTAAGATTTCTTGGTGTACAGCAGGTCTCCAGGGCTGTTTCGGCAGACTAGAGAAGTGCCTGATCCACTTCAGATCTAATGAACATATTAGACTGTCATCTATAATTTGCTTCAACCTTTTGTTCAAGCTTAGACCAAGATTTTGGTTTTCATCTTAATTTCTCTTATCTGTAAAAATCTTTTATGCTCCCCCATGTTTCATTTTCACAGGTCGAAATGATTATAGAAGTGGTGGTAGTCGTGATGGTCATCAGAGTGGGCCACCAAGACCATATAGTGGGCGAGGACGTGGTCGTGGATCGTATAACAGCACCAGAGGAAATAATAGTGGCAATGAGAGGCAGGATTCTGGTTATGATAAGCCCAGATGGGATTCAGGTGCCAAGGATAACGATGAAGGTCAGGGCAGTTTCCCAGGTGCGAAAGTCCAAAACTCTCCTGGAAGGGAAGCCTTTCCTGGTGGCTGGGGAGCTGGTGCAAGCGGTGGTGGAAGTGGTTGGGGTGGAGGAGCTAGTGGTAGCGATAATGGTGGTGGGGGACATGGAAGTGGTGGCGGCACTGATAGTGGGAGTGCTGGCTGGGGTAATACTAGCTTGAAAAGAGGTTCAGCACAAGGGGGCTGGAGTGCCGGTGAAGGTGGAGACTCTGGTCATGGCGGCACTGGCACTGGCGATTCTGGGTGGGGTAATGGCTCTAAAAAAGGTGGGGCACAAAGTGGCTGGGGTTCTGGTGGAAGTGGCAGTGACGGGGGTGAAGGAAGTGGTGGAGTCACTGACGATGCAAAATGGGGTACAGCCTCTAAGAGAGATTCTTCACAATCACAAGCCGGCAATGGATGGTCAGGAGGTGGTGGTGGCTGGTGAAACATGACCTTGAAATTTCCTTTGTCTTAGTGATCACCTGGAAGTAGTGTAGCAGCGTAGCTCTAGGGATCTGTTGGAAGCATTTCATGATTTTCACTTTCTGGCTGGTGGAAGCCCTTCAATATTTTCTTTTTTTGCAATATGATATTGCAATCTGTATTCCTCCCATCATGCCCTTCATGTGAACGTCTTTGATTGGCTCCTTAATGCAAAAAAGTAGTTCTGATCTATTATCGATGATCTATCAAGCTCTGGTGAACGTCCGATTCAAACCCTATCAACTTTCGCGTGTTTGATTATACACCTTGAGCTCCTTGTAATAACCATTGCTTACAATAACCCCATAGGTCTTTGTTGATCTACCATTATCCTAGGTGATGATTTTGCAACATTTTAAGTACAAGAAAAAAAAATGCCAGCTCAAGACGGAACCCTATGCTTGCGAAGTTATTGACTTCTACAAGCTCTCAACCAAACCTATTGATTTTTTTTTATGGACACTTTATAGTAAAGAAGTTCAATGGATGGTTATTAATTATTAAATTTGGTTCGGTCACCAAAGTAGTTTGATTTGGTTGGTTTTTGACGTTCGCCTAGATGATATGACAAGTTGACCTAGATAGGGTGGTTACTGGGTTAACCCAACAATCTCATAATACAGGTCTTAAACCAAATCAAACTCCACTGGTTTGATTTGGTGATTCGTCCAATAATCCAATAAAATAGTCTTAAACTGGTCTGACAATTATACTTCAATGTGCATTAACAGGTTGCATTTGGGCACTTTCCCTCCAAGTAAAGACCAGAAAGACAACACAATTCAAGGCTGGTGCACGGTGTTTGTCACTGTTTTTTAAAAGTATTTTTGAAAAAAAAAATTGTTTTATATTTTAAATTAATTTTTTTTTTATGTTTTTAGATCATTTTGATGTATTGATATCAAAAATAAGTTTTAAAAAATAAAAAAAACATCATTTTAATGTATTTATGAACAAAAAATACTTTTAAAAGCAACCGCAATTACAATCCCAAACAATCACCAAGACCAACTTAAAAACAATAATTCACTTGTTGCCGCCATTTATTTCCTTCAATACTTCCTTCTTCCGAGCAAATTTTTTCTCTGGCAACATAAACAACAGCTTTCATTAGATCAGCAACTACTCAACCCCTCCAACAATACGTAAAGATCATTTGGTTTGTGTTTTGGACGTGTCAGGCAATCCAGGCACATTCAGGGGCCTTCCTCAAACCCAAGTCCCTCATAGAAGTCCTGACTTCTGGCAGCTTGCTCCAATGACCACCAGCAGCACGCATATTAGCAATCACCACATAGTAACCTGGGTTTTCAGTCTTCATTTCCACCATTCCTCAGCTGCCATTCTATTGTCTCTGTATTTCCATGAATCTGGCAGGCTCCTTTAAGAGTGCCCCACACAGCAATGTCTGGCCTGTAAGGCATACGAGTGATTACTTCGCTTTATTTAACAATCCAGCCCTGCCAAAGAGATCAACTATGCAAGAAAAGTGCTCCACTCCAGGAACTATATAGCATAGAGAGTTGATATCGTTTCAAACATGTTTCCTTAACTGCCACCATAGTGATCTGGTCTGGTTTATTCTGATGTTTGACTATTTCATCAAGCAGTTTTACCCTTCTCGCCTTATAATGTAACAACGTAGCTCCTCCTCATATTGTAAATTTACCACTCGGGCACAAAGGGGAAGAAGCTCGCAATAGTGTGCATAATTTGGTTCAATCCCAGAAAACACCGAACATTTTGCATACAACCACTAACATGAAATTTACGCCTGACCATGCTTATAGAACCCTTGAGTTTCGAGTTTAAGTTCAACAATCAATCGTGTTCTTCCTAGATTTAGAAAATGTTCTCTTTCAATCCCATTGCCAGCTTGATGAAACAAGAGAGGCGGGGCGACCAGAAAGATGACTGGTCATTAGAGCAAAAACCCAAGGAGATTCAGGAACACCATCAGGCACAAACAAGATTATAAACAGAGAGAATAAGCACATGTGATTAAGAGGAGAAAGATAAAAAGTCATTTACAGTAAAAGTTTCAGCGAAAACATGAAAGGTCCCCGATTACTTTCCAAACAACAGACTCCGCGGTTGTAACTTCAAGGTCTCGATTCTCAAACCACTCACTCCAAGATAGTAGGTCAACTATAAATGTTGGCACCGTGATTCATTAAGACAATGAAAATATCCTGCGTTTACAACATATTAACACCCTAGTTAAAAGGCCATCCTGAATATCCCATATGGGGGTTGTTTTCATGCATGGCAGGAGAGCTGCTTTCAGGAGTCTCATCATGGTTTGAGCTTGAATTAGATGTAGATGAGCGGAAGGGCCACAGATAAGAAAATGGATTGCGTCTTCCTTCCCTGCTATTCTCCCTTCCACTATAATTGCTGCTTCTGCTTCGAGAGCTTGAGCTTTGATAACTGTGTCTGCTACTTGATCCTTGCAGGGGTAGCTCCTGGCGACAAACAGGGCAAGAGTTATGCTGGACTAGCCACGGGACTATACAATCTGAGTGATACAAATGATCACATGGCATTTGCCTTGCTTCAGATCCCAGATCAAATTTATCTTGGCAGACTGGACAGTGCGAATCAGAGCGAAGATGCCTTTGTGTGATCTTAATAGTAGGCATTGCATCAATTGATGACCTGGTAGCTGGGGGAGGGCCTCGCTGATCATTAGCTGAAAGCTGTTCGAACAATTCTTCCAGTCCAGGGCCTATAAAGTAATCACCTGCATTTCCCCTTGCCAAGGCAACACCAGGAGCCCCAGAAAAGAGAGCTTCAAACCCACCATTTCCAGACAACCTAAAAGGAATTTGGCCACCAAAGATCAACAGAGGACCAACACCTGGATTATGTTCAGGAATTGAATCTGATCTTGATCTAATATCATGATTAGAGCTTCTATCTGCCATCCGCTGCCTGATAAAGGCTGAGAAAGCTTCCATGAGCCCAAACCTCTGGTCACGATCATCATCACTGTCCATTCCAAAGAAATCCAATGGGCTAATGCGGTGCATATCATCAAGTTCTTGGACAAATCCTCCACTGCAGTAAGGGCAAACCGCATCTCGAGCTCGCAGTCGAACTGGCCGCCTGCATCCGTAACACCAGTGGGTGTTTCTGTTGCTTGACATCCTCTCCACTTGTCTACTCTTCCTCTGAAAAGATTCGCAGCACAGAATCCAGTTCTTGTCCCCAAAGCACCTGAAGCTTTAATTATTATCTACAGCATACTGCCTGACAATGTGGAAACCGCCACATTAAATACAAACTCATTACCGACAAAGCAATCCGATTAAATATTCAATCACCATATGGAAAATTGTCTCACCCAAAAACCTAATAATTGCATTCCTACTCAACCATTTTCCTCAAGGTGATTGTTTACTAAGAAAATAATATGCAAAACACATCAAACTCTATCAATTTCTCAAACTAAAACAAGCACCCCCTCATCGAGCTAAATTCAACTCTCAAAGAAAGCCAATCTCTATCAGCTAGACATGCACACATCAATACACACACACAAACAAACACGATTGAATGCTCTTTTTTCAACGGATCCGTCGTCTACAAAAAAACCAATCAAGTCTCCAGAAAAAGAAAAGGAAAGAAAATGAACCCAGATACAGAAATACAATAAACTATCCAACACAGCAGAGTTGACAGAAAAAAAGTTTCTTTCTTGCATAATTTTTCTATCTACTTAACAAGTAACAATCAGTCAATCAAACAGGAGACAAAAATGACTCCATTTTTACTTCATTTTCTAATCTCAATCACAAATAACAACCAACTCCATAAACCCACAAAAACAATAGAAAAAGATCAAACCCAAATAAGGAAACAAACATGTCAAGATCAAACAGAAAGAATTGACACAAATACATTCATACATAAATATGAAAAGAAAGCAATAATTACTTGCAGATCAAAGCTTTATGTTACCTTAACAGGGAGATTAAAGGGGTTGTCTGGATCCGACATTGGATTCTCTCTGTATGTGTGTGCGAGAGAGAGAGAGTGAGAGAGAGAGAGAAGAGACTTGACTAAAGTGAGTGTGCAGCGGGTGAAAACTGGTAAGGAGATGGACGGGAAGCGCTGGCTGTTTTATTTATCCTAAAATACGCATGGTGTGTAAGACGCCACCTGTATTTATTGAGCGTCCCCCAACTCTCTTGTTGTCTGCACCTTTGGAATTTGTGCCATCGTATCAGGCTATTCACCACTTTACGGGTGTTTTTATTATTTTTCAAAATATTTTAAAATAATAAATATGTTTTTTTTTAAATTATTGTGTTAATAAAAAATATATAAAGATAATTTAAATAAAAAAAATCATAAATTGGAAAAATAATAATCCACCAACCGCATCACTCTATTCTTATAAATTAAATTAAATGGCGTTTATAGCTTTAAAAATAATAAGTTAATATCTTAATCATTGTTATCATAAATATTAAATTTATATGAGTTGATTTGGGACCTCAAGTTTCACCTTTGTTATAAGAAACTTAGATATTGATTTTGTTCAATTAAAATGACTTAAATTTTTTTTCTATGTATTAAAAATAAGAAATAAGTTGAAAATGACTATGAAATGGGTGAAAATTATCAAATTATAAATAGATTTAAAAACATAAAGGTTAATTTATAATTTTTGAAACTAAAGGGACCATTTAGTTTATTTTTTAAAATTATATAGACTGTTTTTGAAATTGCTCATTACTAAACGAACAGTGCTGACAAGTTCTTATTATCAGAAGTGCCTTCCATCTTGCCTTTTCCATTAGGCACCATCCACCGCACAATCAATTGTCGAAGGGGGAAAACAGCTTATTTAAACAACTTTATTAAAACCATAAATGATGCACCTAGATTTGTTGCACTACAACTTCCAACAAAATAGCAAAGGAATAGGTCAAGCCTCAGATATCATTCAACACTCCTCCTTGGTCCCGGAGTTGCAGACTCCAGGTCTTTATCTCAAAGATTATATTATGGAATATCATCTAACAACTTAAATTTATAGATCAGATAGTTTTTTAATATGATATTAGAGTCTCATTGATTCAGTGGTCACGAGTTCGAATTTCACTACCTTCATTCTATTTTATAAAAATCGTGTATACATGAACTTTGTATTAAAAAAAAGTGATGAGATTGAACTCCTAATTGCTTGATCTTTAAGACTACAATATCATGTCAAAAAAATCATCCCAACCCTAAAGTTTAAGGTGGGGTATAGCTAATAGCTTAATACATTAATGAATGATTATAGAATGAATGAATATTTTATCATTGCGTTAAACAACAGTTTCTTGGTATGGAAGAGATACTCTGATAATTTATTGGACTTCAGCCTATTAAAAAAACTATTTAGAGAAGCTAAATTAGTAATATGGATTTTTGAATAATATAAATATAGTATTTTTTTTATATTTGTACTCTAATAGAAAAAGTCATTTAAAAAAATCAATTCTATTTTAATACATGTAGTATTGATATAATTATTTATTAATATTAATAATAAATAACTAAAACAAGTACAATCAAAATTACTTTTTTGCATAGAGATATATTAAATAATTTTTTTGGCTCTTTTGATCAATATGTAGGAATAGTTCTTCGACTTAGAAATGCTATTTTAGCTCTTTAATATAGCTTTTCTCTTGAAACTATGAAAATGAAGAATAATTTTTTTTTTTTCCTTTCAACTTTTTTTTTAGCTCCCCTCTTAAAGTTGCTATTAATTAATTGAGTGGTCCGACCAATTAACATATAAAACATGCAAAGACACTTTCAAACACAATTCGAGTACATATAGTTACTGTTTTGAGATAAACGAAAAAATAGAAACCAGAGGAACATGTTTCTCTGAGTTTACTTTAAAAAGACAGAAGACACTAACCCAACACAACCATAATATCCGGTTTGAATAACCAGCAGTCTTGCAAACTCAGAGTGATCTTGAAAAAATGCTCCAAAACAGAGGTACATTATCTTACTTAACTTATTGGAGATCTCATCTTGCTTCAATGACTTTGGTTTTGCTGTTAACTTCTGAATGATCATGACCATGAATACAATTGGGAATTCTCTAAACAAACTCAGTTATGGTGTAACTACAGGAAGAGGATATTTTGTTCGAGGAATCAGATTGGGGGTGATATGACCCAGAAAAGGGACTGTTGAACCAGGGGTTTGTAGACTATGGGCTATTGCTTGGTGCTATAGGAATGCTGATTCAAGTCTAAAGAGCAGTCACTCGATGCGAAGCTGTAAGAGAGTAGGACTCTCTCCGAATCTTGGATTCAATTACCCTATTTCTTTTATGGGTGATTGTCCTCATAGTGAGTGGAAAATCAGCTGAGCTGCAGCCGATTTCGAATCACAAAAGATTGCCTCTCTCTAACAGACTTCAGCCTGTTAAACAAAGTATAAAATCGACACGTATTCGAATTCAAATTTAAGGGAAAAACTGAAAAATTGATCCTCCAAGTACATGATGAAAGTAAATTGAGCCTCCAAAAATTTGTATCTTATTTAATTATCTGGAGGTTTCTGTGGAATGGTTTTTGCTCCCTCCTGGACTTGGAGGTTGTGTTGATGCTGTTGCTGTTGGTGCTTCATTCTTGAGTTGTCAATCGTTTTGTGCCATTTTTTTTCTTTAATCAAAATTGCGCAATTCATCCAAGCGTGTAATAAACATATAATCACTAACTAGCTGAGCACAAAAAGGAAATTCCTGCTAATCTCATCCACAACAGCCAGGATTGCCAGCCAACTTACAGGCTTGAACATGGTTTTAATCATGATTGCACTTCGGAAGACATCTATTGGTACAGCACCATCAGTGTGTCTGAACAGGCCTTTCTAGAACAGTTGCAATTCTAGCTGTAGTTTCTAAATCTTATGTTTGTTCAGGCGAATTGTTGTCACCCTGTCAGATTTTACCAGTAATCTCTACACGAACAAAGTCCACCCTTAAAGTGATGAAATCGAAGTCGATCTCTAACAATGATATCTCGATTGAATGCTTGAGAAACGAACTTTGTAAATTCATGGCAATCTCTACAGACCCTCAAGTTCTTCACAATCCGAAGGCTTGTTCCTTCAGGAGTTTTCGACAAACCAAAAGCAATTGCCAGCTTCTCACTATGATATGTGCTGGAAGACTCCAAGCACTCTTCAGAGCACGATCCATGAAAGATGAATTGGGACTTGTCTTTTACATAACCAGCCATGGTGGCCTTATGTGTTACTTCCTCGAGTTTTTGATAAATCATTCCTGAATCAGGATGCGACTTATCATCCACAACAAATCTGTGAACCTGGTCAGAAACTTCAATCCAGCTCCAACCAGGAGTGGTCTTAATTCCTTGGTTTTTTATTAGCTTTCTCATTCTGGCAACACCTTGCTCATCATTGTCTCCAGCATATATGGTAGCAAGTAGCACACAATCCCCTGCGTTTACTGCCCCAAGCTGAGACAGATTCCTCATAGCAATTTCCCCGATCACTACATTTTTGTGAATCTTGCTAGAGCTAAGCAGAATTCGCCACAAAACCGGGTCATCCTGCCATGGAGAATCACCTATGATTTCGAGCGCCTTCTCAAGCTTCCCAGCACGTCCATACATATCCACTATGCATCCAAAATGCTTAATTCCAGGCTTGACGTTGAACTTGGAGCTCATTTGACGGAAAAACTCAGCACCCTCTTCAACTAATCCTTGATGACTACATCCACACAACAAACCAAGAAACGCAATTGAATTAGGTCGCACTCCTTCGTCCAACATCTGATTGAAAAAATAAATAGCTTCATCACCAAAACCATGCACTCCAAACCCAACAATCATAGAGTTCCAAGAAAACATGTCCCGCGGCATCCCATTAAAGACTTCAAGAGCACCATCCAAGTTACCACATTTAGCATACATATCAATAAGCGCATTCCCAACAAACACATTTCTCAACAATCCTTTCTCACTAGCAATCCTATGCAATTTAACCCCCATATTCAAAGCACCAACATGAGAGCAAGACGAAAGCAACCCAACAAGTGTAAACCCATCAACGCCCACATTCTCATTTTTCATATTATCATAAATTCTCAACGCTTCCTGATGATAACCCGCCTGCGAATAGCACGAAATCATCGCATTCCACGCAACCAGATCTTTTTCAGGCATATTATCAAAAACCATTCTTGCAATCTCAGCACACCCATTTCCCCCATAACACCTCACAAGACCAGTGCAAACAACGACATCTCTTTCATACCCAGTTCTTATTATAGACCCATGAACCTCTTCACATTTCTTCAAGGCCTTAATTCTCTCACATGCCTTGAGAGTAAAAGAGAAAGTGAAAGTATCAGGACCAGAAACCGAGTCAAAAAGCATGCGATTATAGTAAAAAATGGCTTGGACAGGAGAAGGGCTTTGAGCAAATCCTCTGATGATAGAATTCCAAGCTTGAGTTTGTGGGTTTTGAATGTGTTTAAAGAGGTGCTGTGCATAGGGTAATGAACCTGAGATTGAAACAGCACAGAAATTCAAGATGCTGTTAGAAATGGCGGGATGGTTTTGAAGACCGTTAACAATGACATGGGATTGAATTTTTTTAAGCCTTGTCAAATTATTGCATCCTTGTAAGATCGTAAGTATGGCATTGGCTTTTGATGTCTCGAAAACCATCATGTTGCTCACAGGATTGTCGCTGCTGAACAATCTCTGCTGGTGCCTAGTAAGGTGTCTAATTTTTCTCGAGGAATGATTAGTTTACCGAATCAGAGCGGTGGTGGACTGGGACGGCGAGGCCCTTTATGTGTGGTGACGATGTTTCGTTGTTGGGCTTTTGTGGGCCATGTTTCATAACCCTAGCATGCTCACGCAAGAGGCGGCCCAATAAACTAGAACCGAGTTCAAACTTCGATTTATTAATGAGTTGTAGTTGAAAGTTGAAACGACACCAATTTTCTATGGGTTTGAAACTTCCTTTTCGAGAAAAAGCTCATGTCACGGTTTGGAAGGTTTGATTTTAAAAAAACAGTTTCATGAAAAAAAAATTGTAGTTGTGGTTCATAACTGAAATTGAAATATTTGGTTAAAACTGTGGTTGAATTTGAGGTTAATGAAAAATAGTTTCATGTGTTTAGCTATCAAGATTTTCACATTACTATTTTTTAAAATATTATAGATTTAATAATTATAATAATAAAATATAATTAATAATTTAAGTAAATTAAATATAATTTCATCACGAACTAAATCCATACGTGAAATACGTGAAGACCTCTGCAATCCTTGAGTATTTGATCCACAAATATCAACAAATTAAGTAATAAGTCTTGTCTGGATTGAGGGTCGACCCGAGTTTTCAATCGATTCAGTCTGGTTCAATCCTTCTACTTTTTCGTCAACTTGAATGAATCGATTCAGATTTCTGGTTGATCAATCATATATATTGCCGAGGCTTGCTCGGCATCGGAGCAATGATGTGGCCAAAAGAGCAATCACACCGTCTTCCGCCGCATAATTGTGCCTTCTGCATTCATATCCCGCACTCATGGCGTCGAGCTCCGATCAACCTTTTTCCCTGTATATCCTGGAATTTACGTTCTCATGATCTTCAAGGTGAGATTATTATCATGATCCTCGAGCTTCTGTGCCAAAAAGGGAAGACAAGAAGATTCCATTTAAGTTCTACAAGAAATTGAAAGAGACCTCCGCTTGCTTTTACAAGCTTCTCTCTACATTTATCCTTTTCTTGAGCTTAACGTATCGGCCGATACGTTCATCCATCTCCACCAGCAAAAAAGTATACCATCATTTTCACCATCCCTTTTGCCCTAGCTCTGAGATTTTCTGGGGATCTGTTAAAGCAAAAGGTCTGCTAATCGATTCCTTGATCTGGGACAGAATTCTTGATCAGCTAAAGCAATGTGTTTTTCTTTTCTAAAATATGAACAAATCATTGCAATCAAAGTTAAAGCGATTGTTGATAATTATGAGTTCAATGAACAGCGATTCTCGGCATCATTTTCTTGAAATTTCAGCATCTCGCAGTAGTTACAGCTCAAATTAATTGTGAAATGATCATATAAAGAGATAGATAGAAGCTGATATTGAATATTCAAGTGAATTTCCATGAAAATTATTAGGCCAAATTACTCCCAACAAATCCTGATTAAGCAAAAGAGGCCCACGGATGTCTTTATAACCGGATGGATGAGGTCCCCAATCCAGGAACCAAGAAAAGGCCTTCCATGGACGGGAGCTATTCGGCACGTGACCATCGCATTCACTCATTGTTTCTTTTTAGAAATATATTTTTCATATGGATTTTTTTATATATAATTTTAATATGTTAATGTTAAAAATTAAAAATATATTATTTTAATATATTTTTAATTAATAAATCTTTTCAAAAGTATCATGCATCACGACAAATATTAGAAGTAACGTGTTCATTTAAAAAAGTGTACAAATTACAAAATGCTTATTATATGCTAAGGCTTTTAGTTTTTACAATGTACTGTTGGGGACAGCTGTTGTTGTAGCTTTTTAAAGTGCTTTTCGTGTCGAAATATATCAAAATGATGTTTTTTTATTTTTTAAAAATTATTTTTGACATCAGCACATCAAAATGATCTAAAAACACCAAAACATATTCATTTAAAATGAAAAAAAATTGAATTTTTTGAAAATAACTTAATACTTAATTGCAACGAAGTCATCGACTATCAACATCTATAGGCAGGGGACCAGCACTCAGGTTTCACATATTATTTTTATTTAAAATATATAAAAAAATGGAAGAATTGCAGAGAGAAAAGAGGAAATCTTAAAGGCTAAACTTAATATTTGCTCCTACAATTTCAGAATGTTTCATCTTCATCCCTACAGTTGTATTCTTCTCGGTACCGTCCTTGAAGTTTCCACATATTTCAATGTTGCCTTTAATAGTTGAAGAGCTAATGGAACCTAATCACTAAAATACCCAGCTTTGCAACTGCCCTTTTTACATTTTTAATTTATTTATGAGAAATTACCATGTATCACCGTAAATGTTTTTTGATAAATAGCAATAGAAAATACCGATGAATAATATTTCACCTCTAATTTTATATATATAAATAACCTATAAAGTGGTGTTTACATGCCATTCTAATGGCGTTTCTGAATTTTCTTTGTGGTGTGTATGAGGATAGGAGAGAAAAGAGGAGAGACTAAGGTACTTCGAGATATTGTATTTTAAAAATAATTTTAAAAAAAATTAAAAAAAATTTATTTTTTATTTTAAATTATAAATTTTAGTGTTTTTATTTTATTTTATATGTTGATGTCAAAAATAATTTTTAAAAAATAAAAACATATTATTTTGATATATTTTTGAACTAGAAATACTTTAAAAAAACAACATCAACCACACTCTTAAATAAACATTAAATATGTGACCTTTTATTAAATGAAATTAGTTATTTAACAATTTGAAGGCAACATTAAAGTTATTTTTGGAGACTAAGCACGTGCTTAATATCATGGTGTAAAATATTTTTTTAAAAAATGAAAATACAATGAAATATTATTGTTCTTAGATTTTATTTATTTTATTTTTAATATTAACATATCAAACTCATTTGAAAGCACTAAAAAAAACCAAATAAATATTTTTCAAGAGAAATATATTTTTGAAACGCATCCAAATATAGTTAAAAACACAATACTAAATCGACACTAAGAGCTTGTTTGGGAGGATGGTTGCGGTTGTTTTTAAAAGTGTTTTTTGTTTAGAAATACATCAAAATGATGTTTTTTTTTATTTTTTAAAAATTATTTTTGACATCAGCACATCAAAATAATCTAAAAATATTAAAAAAATTTCATTTAAAATAATAAAAAAAAGAATTTTGGCCAAACACTGGTTTGGCCGCAATGCCAAACCGGCACTAAAAGAGTAATTTTAAAAGATTACAAGCACTAACGGTACAAATAGAGAGAGATTCAATAATTACCGATCACAAAAAATAAAATTGATTTCAAGAAATGCGGTTTGATTTCCTCAAGTAACCATCCAATTACACGAAGGAAAGTGAATTTCTTAATCACTCCCTCACAATCCCTTTCTTCCACATCAAGCTAGCAATTGACAGCTCTCCATTCTTCTTCACGACATTTATCATCACCCAACACAAAGTTATAATGATTGATGGATACCTTCGAAAGCTGAACACCCCGAAAGAAAACAGATCCAGCACCATGGATAAGTGAGAGAGCAATCAAAATCAAGATCGGCATGGTACGGCAGATCAAAACAAAGAACAAGTCCAGCAATATAATGTCTACGTGGCCAGTGTTGTTTCTCACGAGGACACGTGTAACCAACTAGGGTTTGCCGGATAAAAGTCTCCATACAAGTGCTGTGCTACCAATGTGATGTTCGCCATGGTTTATTCTCCCCTTTTCTTTTTGTTTGTGTATTTTCAAGTCAATGCAGGACCCCACGAAGATTTTGCTGCATAATATGAGTATGATTTCTGGATAGTTGCTCGCTCGCTGGCTCGCTCGCTACCTCCCTGGTGGATCAGTGAGTTGAGAGAGTGATACTATGAACTCGAGAAACGTACTTAAACGATGCCGTTATACTTAATTTCATGAGTTTGGACAGTGATTTCTCCTCCGTTAAGCCAGAAATGGAAGCATGAAATGTGATGCAGTGAGGGGCGAGAGGCAAAGCCCACCTTCGAGGACTGTTTTTGAGCTCAATTTGGTGAAACCAGTCCCCGTCTTGCTGATACTGGTAGCAGTTGTGATAGCAGATGGGAAAATTTCCACAGATGAGAAACACAGTCCATGAACATCATTGCTTGCGACACTCCTATATGTATATATAAATAAAAAATTTAGGTGAGATGTTTTTTAATATGATTTATTAACCTAATTGTCACGAGTTTGAATTTTTCAATTTCTATTTTATTTGATAAAAATCAAGCACAAGATAGTGTGAGCATGCTCAAGTTTTAAACTCAAAGAATTTTCATTTAAAAGAATGTATTAGATAATAATATAAATAATATTTTAGAATCTCACCGCTTAAATTTTTAGATGAGATAATTATATATATATATATATATATATCAAAATTTAATCATTGCAGTTGAATGATTTGCTGTCTTCGATTCTTGATCTGTTATTCACACAGCAATCGAAATGGTAATTATTATGGTAAATGGAAGCTCCAGTTTAAATGCAACAAACATTAATCACGATCGAGCTTGTCTTCTTATGTTTTCGAAGTCCACTCTACTCGTTTCACCGATTACTAGGTTTTGCCAATACCAAAATGCTTATTAAATTAATTGTCTGATTGAGTGTGTGATTGATTTGTTTTTTAAAATGTTTTTTATTTAAAAAATATTTTAAAATGATATTTTTTTATTTTTTACAAATTATTTTTGATATTAGCATATAAAAAATAATTTAAAAAACATCCTCTAAGTCTAAGTCATGAATGAGACTTGTTTTCTTGAATTCAATTTTAAAAAGTAAAAAAAAAAAACTATAAGAAAATTTATTTTCATTAATTTAATCCACCAGTGAAGAACTCATTAATTCTTTCCATAATAACCTAAAAAAAAAATAGCTATATATCTTTTTTGTTTTCTTGCTAAGAAAAATCCATTTAACGCCGTTATAACAGAAATGTCTTTCCAACCCAAGCCGACTAAAGACATTAGAAGCCCCACCATGCTAGCCAAGCCAAGCCAAGCCAAGCCGGAGCTTGAATAGAAAAAAGACTCAGGGGAACAAGACTGTCTGCTTCTAGGGAATAAACCCAGAAGCTTTCGGTGTATAAATAAAATAATGATAATGATAATTTAATAATTAATTAAAAATAGTAGCAAAACCACTCAAGTCAAATCCTATCTTCTGCTTTAGTTTTTTTCTGATTAATATATTTAACGTACATGTCACGATTCCGTCATGCCACGCCATCCTGTGACATCATCCCTGACGCCATTTATTTCCATTTTCTTATAATTTGTTTTTTTTTCAATCTAGAAAGTCTCCGCCGCGCCTCTATCAGTCTATCTTCCTTGTCCAAAAATGCCACCTGTTTGAGCCACTATGGACCATTGATTAACGTGCATAGATACTTTAAGGATGCTGTTTTTTTTTTTTTAAGAAACAAATTCTAGTGTGATTGACCCAAAATACATTGGAAATTTTTTTTTATTTAAGATGAGATGGTTGAATATATATATATATATTTTTTACTTTAAATTAAGATTTTTCAGTGTTTTAATGATATTTTCATGTGTTGATATCAAAAATATTTTTTTTTAAAATAAAAAAATATCATTGATGCATTTATGAACAAAAAACTTTCAAAATCAACATCAACCACACTCTCTAACAGTCACTAAACTTATATCATCATGGATCTAATTTAGGCTCGAGGGTTCATCCGACAGTATATATTCATCGTGTGAGTGTAGGTGTTCAAATTATTTTTGATATTAATATATTTTTAAAAACACAACAAATTTTTTTTTTTTTTTTTCAGAAATATTTTTGAAAATCAATATCCTAACCAAAACAAAATTGATAGTCAAAGGGATGATACGAAATATGCATTAAATATAAGGACAAGTGTCATCTTACTTTTTTTATCTCAAAATAATCCAAAATTATTGATGAGAAGAGAATCGACTCAAAAATAAATATATTCAGATGGATTCCAAGCTTACAAGGTGAGATTTTCTTCTTCATTAAAAAATCTTTTTTTTAACGGCACATAAATTATTATTTTTGTATTTTTAGTTTACGGTATCAAAAATAATTTTAAAAATAAAAAAAATATTATTTTAATATATTTTTAAATAAAAATTATTTTTAAAAAGCTCATCCACGTCAACGTGGCTGTCTTCAGCTTCTATCCTCGCCAACGACAAAGGTTATCCGTAAAGTCGGTCATGACATCTGTGATGAGAGTGAGATGTTGTTAGATTCTGTCCACCATTTGTCATCACTCTAGATGGTTTCATGAATCAATTTTATCGCCATTAATTCCGATGTATGATCTGAACCCCCCCTTTTTTTTCTTTCAAAAGTTGTAATTATGGTCTTCACATTGAAGAATTAGCATGAACGTGAGAGGCGGGTCGTACGGGGTGAAAGAGATAGCCATTCATCCACGAGCTGATGTTCTTGAAAACAACTAGATATTTTACGTTTGTTTTTTAATATTATTTTTTTGCCAAGCATGTCGTTTGATTGACGTCCAAGAAGCTTGTGTGGTTAAATTCACTCGATGGAATTTGAATTCAAATGTTTAAGCGTGAAAATGATTTGTCGTGCCAAATAGGAAGAAAAATAGAAAGAATAGATGGTCCATTCTTTTAGAGAATAATATAAATTATATTCTACGGCCTTATCTATAAGCTTGAGCTTTTAGGTGAGATGATTCCTTAATATGGTATCAGAACCTTATTGACCCAGCGGTCATGAGTTCGAATCTCACCACCCCCATTCTATTTGATAAAAATCAAACACAAGGCAGTGTGGGCCTGTGTGCAAGTTTCAAGCCCAAAGGGCTTTCACTTGAGGGGGTATGTTAGAGAATAATATAAATCATATTTTGGGGCCTTATCTATAAGCTTGAGCTTTTAGGTGAGATGGTTCCTTAACACATTCACGGCTGTTCTTTGATTAATTGAACTCTCTCCGCTTGGAATAACCTATAAGATTGCTCGAGTTTTATGGTATATGATTCTCTTTATTCAATAAGGTGTTACAGAAAAATATAAATTATATTTTAGAATTTTACCTAACAGTTTAAGTTTTTAGTTGAGATGATTCATTTACATGATATCAGAGTCTTTATTGACCCAGTTGTCACGAGTTTGAATCTCACTACCTTCATTTTATCTGATAAAAATAAAGTACAGGGTGGTGTGGATTTATGCAAGTTTCAAGCCCAAAAAGTTTTTACTTGAGGGGTTGTGTGAGAGAATAATATAAATTATATTCTACGATCTCACCAAACATGTTAAACTTTTAGGTGAGATGATTCTTTAATACAAGGGACTCATTATTTTATATAGACAATAATAAATGATAAATTTCACTTCGAGAAAGGGGAAAAACTCTAAAATTTACAACCATTAATTAAACTAAGAAGGGGGATAATAAATGATATATTCTATGTATCTTATATCTTAGTGCAATAATCAAACATAATTGTATGGGTGATTTTTGTTTTGGCAAGCTTTCAAGATTATCTTTAAAACTCTTATCTCAAAAAATGATATTTCTTTATAATAAACAAATTTAGTTTAGACGTTATGTATTTATAAACTGGATTAATTTCTTTTATATATATATATATATAAACTCGAGATATTAATTCAACATGTATGGTTTTAATTAAATATAAAAATAAATTAATTTTAAACTATACAATATAAATACAACATTAAAATTTAAATATTCTTAGATAGTCACTAATTGCTTTTTTATACGATCACTAATTGCATCTCAAGTGTCATTATCAGAAAAACAATCTAATAATTGTGCTTAGTTGAGTAGCGTTCTTCTGTGTGTTGAAAAGGATGGATGGAAATGTATTCCAGAATTAATAAAGAAAACAAGCTGCATTCAATCGATTATAAACTTGATTATCTCGATCATCCAGCATCGATCATCCCGCAATTCTCTGTTTTTGCGAGCTGGGAAAAACTGGATTAATTTCATTGTCTTGGTGGGTAGTAAGTTATTTTTTGAATTATATACATTATTTTTTTATTTTTTTATCGCTTGAGATAGGGTTTTTTTTACAGTAAATTCTAGGGTTTTACTTTCACTGGTTGCACCAAGAGCAAAGCAATGCTTCTGCATGGATCACGTTTCACTGGCTTTTCCAACAAAAGCCACCTCCCTGGCTGTGGTTTTTCTCTACGAGGACGGCTTCTTCTTTTTTCACTTTTATACCGAGGGGGTGTTTGTTAGTGTCTCCGGAGCCGTGATGTGACGATAAAAAATTTGTGATCTGCATATTAAATTTTAAATTTGAGTCAGAATAACCAGGGATAATCGAGGTTTTACTCGCTCATCTGAGTCCATAAAAAAAGTTTTTCGAGGGTTAAGTTTCCTCGAATAAAAAAAGAGAGTTTGTCACTGTGTTTAAAAAGTATTTTTTTAAAAAATAATTATTTTTTTATCTTTATATTTTTCTTTAAATTAAATATTTTTAGATCATTTTCATGTGATGATGTGAAGAAAAAATTAAAAATAATAATTTTGAAGCATTTCTCAACGAAAAATATTTTCAAAAACAACACCAACAATACTACCAAACACACACTAAACTTGAGCTTACGGGGTGCATGAAATGAACCTCCAATATCTTGATCTGAGGCTAAATAAAAAATTTGATTTGATTTTTAACGAAATAGATTTGATAGCAATAGAATTACTTTATAGTTCAATAGGGTTGCCCAACCACCAGCAGTCCAAAAAATATATAGGGAGAGAATGACAAGGCATATGTTTAGGAGACACGTCAGTTTCAAGGTTGCCTAATTCCACTTGCCATGCTCCAATACGGCAGCGGATATCTACCCTTTTAGCGACACGCAATCTCCCAGGCTTTGTTTATGGCGATTTTCAATGAATTAATTAAAAAAAGGTATTACGTGTCGAGATCACATTATGTAATGATCAACCCTAGTCTAGTTCGTATCCTACATTTGTTTTAATGATTTCAAACTAATTCTCAATTTTCATACGAGTATAGAGATTGTTATTTAATATCTAAAAATATATTAAATATTTTAATTTTATTATTTTTAGTATAAACACATCAAATACTAAAAAAATAATTATTTTTATATGTATTTGGTGATGTGATAATAATTATTTTTTAAAATATTTTTTATTTTAAAATATAACAAGATAATATTTTTTTATATCAACCCATTAAAACATTATAAAAATAATAATCTAAAACATGAAAACAAATAAGCTCACCCAACCAAAAGTTATAAACTCACGAGATGATAAGTTGAAAAATATTATAAGAGCAACTGCAACGGCAATACCATATGCAAAAGACATAAATAAAATACTAATTTTTTAGCATGTGTATGTCATTTTTTGCACTCCAATGAGAGTGCTATTTACCGAGCTAAAAATAACTCTCTTTGCATGAGATGCTATTTGTAGCAGATTATGCAGGAGAGCTATTTCTTCTGTTTCTTGCGCATGTGATATATATATATATATATATATACACTATTTAAAGATTTATTTTAAAAATTTAGCTATTCAAAATAGTTTTTGCCATTAAAGTTGCTCTAATAATGAATAACTATTTATTATTAGTGTTTTTTTTTAAAAGTACAATACATGAACAGCATAAAGATATAGAAGCATGTTGGCTCGATTTCTCAAAAGAGAAATTGAGATAAGGATGAGAATATTATTAAAGTACATAAAGAGGCAATAAAATATAAAGAAATCGATTTTAACCGGAAAAAAATGGACCCACACGCTTTCACCATTTGTGGGCCAGTGGCGAGGCCAATACCCACGTGACTTGCAGCAATTCGTCGGCCATGGAATATGCATGGAATGAATGGGCCTACTTGTCCTCTGCATAAAATAATATCACAATAATATGAATTGCTAGCTAGTGCTATTTACATTGTGTTTGTTTTTCAATCACAATATATTTTTAAAAATACCCCCAATTAAATAATATTTTTAAATAATTATTATGTATAGATGTAAAATTAAATTCTTTAAAAAATATTAATTTAATTTAAAATAAAATGTCTTTTATAAATAAAAATATTATAATAATATATTTTTTACAACGTAGTGGCAAACAAAAATTTAATGTTACTCGTGGCATAGTATCTTGAATTTTGTATTTATAATATTAATGTTTATATAGTCATGCTGTGCTTTTAAAAATATTTTTTTTTTTATTTTAAATTTTTTTTTGTGTTTTATAAAAAAAATTAATATGTAATGTAAAAAATAAATCTTAAAATAAAAATATTTATTAAAAATAAGCAAAGACTTTTATAACAAGATAGAGTGTTTCTTTACAAGATTATTCTTTCATTTTCTTTTTTTTTATAGCAAGTGTACGTGGCAGTTGATGGTAACGGCGCAGTACTTGAATATTTAATAAAAGAAAAATATATAAAAAAACAAATAAAGCAGAAAAGAAATAATAAAAAAAATAAAAAACGGATGGGGAAGCGAGATTCCGCGTTAAAAAGAAGACGCCGAGCGACGCGGGTTGACCTTAAGAGCTCACAACCTCACTGCTTCTCACTGACTACCCGTACCCGTTCAGTTACTTTAGCAAACCCCCACTCCATTGTAAAACAAAGGACCAAATTGTAAGATAAAAACTATTAACCAGTCCTTCAATTATTCGTATTCTTTTTTCTCAAGTGCTAGAACCTCAATGTTATCCATATCATAAGTTTACGAGTTGATACCTCTGACTTTCCAGCTCGGCTCCGTTGATCTGACGGGCATTTCAAATCGCACATGTTTTAATAGGTTGATATTACAGAACAAAATTTAAAATATATTATTTTAATATAATTGAAAAATAATAATTATTACTATCTCAAATACCCTGAAAGACCATTAATTATGCAACAACACCTAAAATCTAACCATATATTTTGGAAATGACGAGCGAACCCTTGGAAAAAGTGAAGTCCTTACACCTAAATGAGCTGTAAAATTCTTCAGATGGGTTGATTAGGGATGATATTGATTAGTTTTAAAATTGATGAGCCAGAACGAGAACTTCTATGAACTAGAGCAGCTGCTTTGTACATTCCCCAACAGTCAAATCTACAAGCATAACCATGGTTAGTTAAGTTAAAATTTTAAGCTCTCCCAGGACTCAAAAGAGTTTAATATTCCGTACTAAATGGCTGACACGTGTCCCCCCTCCCAACGCGGTTTCTCCTTCTCCACCGCCCTATATATCCTCCCCTACTTCGTCCTCTCTAATCCTCATTCCTCTCCACCAAAAGAATTCTCTCCAACTCTGAACATCATATCCCCGCTTCCCGCCGGTCACCGCTTCTGGTCGCCGGATAAAACAAATTCCTTGCTGACTACGTTACTCATTTCTTGGTCATTTCCTCTGTCAACCCAGCTCTAGATGTTCACTTCTTGCTACAAAATGCATTGAAAAGCCCCTCAAGTTGGCTTCTTTTGCGGGTTTTACGTTGTTTTTTGAAGTTCCATAGCACCAAGAAACATACACACAAGGGAGCTAGCGATATGGCATCATCGGAGAACTTGGCAAGTCTTGAACCATGGAATATGATGTTCAGGCCAACTTTGTCAGATTGTTGGATTTCTGAAGCTTTTGCGCGAGACACAGAAACTCTAACAAAAGCCCTCCAAAAATCCATCTTTAACAATATAGATGATATCCCCTTGAACACCAACACCAATGATAACAGCTCTAACTCTTACTCTTTCAACGAAACGTTTTCTTCCAATTCAATCAGCCCGTTTACCAGCCTAATCGAGACGGCATCCCCGACTCCGACGGCCTCCAACGTTTCTGGGTCGGACCCAGAGACGGCTGGGGTCACGAAACGCCAGCGAAACCCTGCGCCGGGTGCTACTGGGAGGGTTTCGAAACGCAAGTCACGGGCTTCGAAACGGTCTCAGACCACTTTTATTTCAGCGGATCCGGCTAACTTTAGACAGATGGTGCAACAGGTTACCGGTGTTAGATTCAATAACTCGCAGGTTTCAATGGTCCCTGTTTTGAAGCCTGAGCCACAAAGACTTGGTGGCCGGTTGCAAGGGGGTAGCGGGTGCTTACCTACCCTTGATACGTCGGCGTTTCTGCTTGACCATCATCAACAGCAGGTGGTCATGGGGTCAACTCCTGGTTCTAGTCCCGGGTCTGGCCCAATTTCTTTTACTCAGCCCATGATGGGTGGTTCTGGTGGTGGCTCTAGTGGTGGCTTAGATTTTGACACTTTCTCTAGTTTTCCCACTCTAGAGTCGTGGAAAGTTGTGTGATAATGAGCCAATTTAGGGTTTTTGTCACCTCCCAGGTGAAGGTTTATGCTATCTGTTTATATTTTTGGGGTCCCCTGGTTTAGTTTAGGTTTTTTCATAGCTTTGTTTATTCTGTATTTCAGTTTATGTACTGTAAAACTCTTCATGTTATGCATAATTATTATGGCTTTTTGGTATTTAATTTGTTCTTGATTTAATTTCTGGGTTTGAATTCAAACCTAGCTAGTCACATTGTGTCTAGCAAGCCACATGGAGTGGGACATGAATTCAGGCCAACTTTTCCTTCACACGAGTAATCTCAGACAGAAAAAAAGAAAAAAGAAGAAGAAGTGGTGCCTTGTTTGCCTGAGATTGGCTAGCATGATTTGCTTGAAAATGGCAACAATCATTGAAATATCGGCTGCTGCTTCATGGGCTGCTGTACTAGTAGTTAACTAAAATCTTGATTGGAATGGTTGCTAGGTGCCATTTGTCAGTCAGTAGGCTATTTTTCGTGTGCTAGAACCACCTTTTCTTCTATGATTTTGAATCATTCATGCACAAGTGTTCGACAGTTTTGTTTAGATTGTTTTCGAAATTCATTTTTTATTTTAAAATGTATTAAAATAATATATTTTTATTTTTTTTAAATTATATTAGACTTCATCATATGAAAATAATATAAAATAAATAAAAAGTAAATAGTTTTAAAACACAGCATGAGGCAGTTCTAGTTAAGGTTCGCTTTGCCACTATCGTTGTTGCTATGACACTTTTGTCTCTATTTTTGTGACAATGAGAACGCCCTCTTGGTGTTTTTCTGCTCAAAATAGTAATCTTCGTCATGAAATTTATAGTATTTCTTCCTTTAGATGTGCTGTCAAGTGGTGAAGGGTGTTTTTTTTTTACAATTTATTTAAAAATAATATGTAAATGTTTTAAATTTCCAACATTAACATGTCAAAATTAATTTAATTTTTAAAAATAAAAATTAATTTGGTATTTTCTAAACTAAAAATAACTTGGAAAAAGAGGTCGTAACACAAAACAAGCTCCTCTACGTTGTAGATGCATGAATCTCTACTGCCCCACTATTAACCATATGCTATCCTTCTGGTTTTTTCACTTTATGAGATGGATTGGAATGCTATTCTTTTCCTATAAAGCATTGTTTGATTTTTCCAGAATTTAACCACGAGGCATATATTCAGCCAACCTGGTGGCAACAACGGTGTCGTTTTGCTCGTTTATTTAGGAGTGTGGTTGTGGTTGTTTTTAAAAATACTTTTCATTTAGAAATATATCAAAATTATATATTTTTTTATTTTTTAAAAAACATTTTTGATATCAGTATATCAAATTAATTTAAAAACATCAAAATATTTTAATTTAAAATAAATATAACTTTTTTTAAAAAACATTTTTAAAACAACCGTGTCCAATACGTGAAGAAGAATGTATCCCAGCTAGATATACACATGGATAGCTCCTTCATTTCTAAGATGGGCACAATCAAGAGGTGTAAAAACTTGACATGATGCTGAAAATAGTTATTTTTTGCCGGTGCAATTATGTTATTAATTATATGAATCTCAACGCTAATAACGTGTTTAGGAATAATAATCATGACTTGCATGGTGGAGATGGCCGGTGAATTTCCGAGTTAGAAAGAAAATCCATCAATATATATATATATATTAATTGGTTGTCGGTGTTTATATAAATTATTCACGTAAAATTAAAAAATAACTTAATTTTTTTAAATGATGATACCCTGTTTTAATTATGATTAATTGAATTTCCCATTAATATTTCTCTTCTTCCTGTATCGGGGCTCCACATGACCTGGGTCTATTGGTCTACAGTCAAATAAGATTCCCAATGCCCCCCCCTTAACGTGATGAGCTGACACGGGAGATGATAATCTGGATTATTGGGTCATCAAATCAAATAATTTTATTAAAATAATTTTATAATATAGTATTTATTCGATCAGATTCGTACGGGGCCAGCTGGATCTCTTAAAAAATCTGCCTTGGTTAATTTAGATTTTACTACAAGTAAATCTTCTCGACTCAAATTGCTAGACGACCACCGGCCATAGAGTTGACGGAGAGCATTTCTGTGGGCTGATAGCATACATTCATGTGGAATCCACCAATTTATTTTATTTTCATGATTTTTTATTATTATTGAAATAAAATCCAGATGATAATATAAATATAAATATAAATATAAATAAACGAATTTATTTACTATTCAAACTAAATCTTATTATTGACTTCTCTGCTAAGATTGTGAGAGCAAAACTATACACACAACCAGTCAATTCATTGCCCTAGAAATATGTTATCTTCTAGAACCAAGAATTTATAATTATTTAAAGATGATCTCATGAGATGCATAGGTCTTGATTTGGAAATATAAATGCATTATCTTTAGCAAATTGACATTAAAAACATATAAGTGAAAATATGTATTTGCTCAAGTCAAAAGATTTAATAAATTAAAATTCCACACCCCTATAATGTGTTAGGTGGCATCATGGGCTTGACTCGGGTCTTGTGACCCTTTTTTCTTGAACAAATTCATATTAAAAAACAGTGAATTGTTCAAGTGATGCAACTTGTTGTGATGTTTAATGGGATTGATTAATTTCATGTCAAATTAAAACCCTAATTTCATTTTTTTGTTTTGTTTCATGTCAAGTTAATCTAAAATTAGCAGAAGGAGTTGACCTAATCAAGCTGCTTAAAGAGATACAATTCAATCATCCAGCCCGAGAGTGCTGCGAGAAGAGTGGAAATGAATTTGTGGTGTCACTCTCAATATGATAGTGAAGTCTAGCCCGTTTATTTTTTGATACCACTTCTGATTGCAATTAGTCTTGGTTTGCTGAGCTTACAAATGCATAAAAAAATATTAAAAAAAATAAAAATGAGTCATTTTCCATAGATTCCCTTCCATGCAACTTTTCTTTTTCCATAAAGCCAAAAAGAACAAAAAAATGTTCACACCAGGCTCAATCAATTCTTCCATGCCCTTTATTTTGTAATTTGAGATTATTTTTTAATTTCTTGTCAACAAATACACACACTGATACCCATGTATTTGATACCCTGATACAGAATACATTTCAGGAATATTATTCGGAAATACATCGAAATATTTTAAATATATATACTTTTAACATCAACCTATCGAAACAATTAAAAACAACTAAAAAACAAGTCAATTTAATATATTTTCAAGTCAAACATCTTTTTAAAAAACATTAAAAAATAAAAGCCAACACACACTCAAACACTTAACAACACCTAATAGAAGAGCACTTGAGATGAAAAAGAAATAGTTAAAAACAAAAGTCAAACAAGTTATCGAGATCAAATAAACTATTCCAATGAAGTTAATCACACACTAATTATCAATTCTAATATAAGCTTTCTATACACAAACAACCTAATCAAGAAACCAATTCAAAACACGACGACAAGAAGATTTGAGTGTAGCATAAGCTCCAAATTGCTTCCCATGGAGGAGATGACTCGTTCCTTATATATATATATATATTTTATTTTTTTATTTAAAATTAATTTAGACAGAGACACCATAATGACGTTGGCAGTGATACAATATAAGGAAAACTACAAAGGTTGTGGTAATGGAGGCATGGAGTCGAGAGTCTTGCATGAATCGGGTCAAACCGTTCATTCAAAGCAAAAAATTCCATTACAGAGAAAGAATAAGATGACCCATGCAATAACGTAAGCATTTGAAAGCTGTTTTTGTTGTAAAGGTGGGTCTGAGAAAAATGTCTAAAGGTTTTTATTTTTATTTTTATTTTTATTTAAATAAAATAATTTGAAAGTCCACGGTCATGTTTTGTAGCGTGTGCTTCCTTTTTAATGAAGAAAATAATTTTAGGGTGGAAAAGCAGATAAGATATTGCTGCCCCCCTTTTTGTTTTGTTTTGTAAAGCTATTCGAGAGAAGCGATTATATTTCTCTTCTTTTATTTAAAATAAAAATAATTATTTATAGATTAAAAAATAGTTAAATTCCATGCTGAATCAAACCAAAAAATTTATTATAAATTAAAAATCACTTAAATTAAAGCCAGTAAAAATCAAATGAAACTGATCAATTTGACCCGGCTCTCCATGTTGAGTTGATTAAAGATAGGGTCGGACAAGAAATAAGGGGCTAGAACATGATCCCAAATCATTTTCCAACATGCTCAATGAACATGTTTGTTCATAACAAAATAAAAAAAATCATGAAATTTTAATTATTCAATCTTGTAATGTTGTGGAGGAGATGTTCGAGGGTATGATATTAATTGTTTTTTAGAGTATTTTTCAAAATTTATTTTTAACATCATCATATCAAAACGATCAAAATAATTTAAATAAAAACACTTAAAATTTGATAAAAAATAAATCCAACTAACCTATGGTCATGAAGTTTGAATCTTATCAAAACCAGCAAGGAGAACAAATTTGACATTATCATGTCAAGCCCCTCGTGCTCAATTGGTACAAACAATCAATATAATCAATTTAGAAAAAAAAAATGAATAAATTGTAAAACTTGTTTCAAGGTAGGGGCAAGTTCTAAATTGAAATCCCAATCCTACATAATAAATTTGAATGATTCTATTTTTATAAGATGTAGAGCATAGAATCCAAGAACTAGATGCGATAAAAAGTAATTTATTGATAGTAATCATAGTTATAAGATCCGGTTTGAATGATATTTCTGTAAAAATCCGGGTTATAAATTAGGTGAAATGATACATGAACAAGGTGGTTAATTTAATTTTAAAAATATTTTAAATAATATAAATTTATTTTATTTAAAAAAAATAGTATCATATAAAAAACAAACCAATTTTTTTCATTCTCCTAGCCGGGCAAGTACTGGATTAATGAAATATTAAAATGGCCCGGTTGACTGGGTCGGATCTCATAACCAGTACTGTAAAAATTAAAAAAAAAACAATAAAAATAAAATAAATAATTAACTTTGGATGCTGAGCTATCTCCTGACCAAATATAACAACACAGTGAAAGGTCAAAAACGGAGGGCTGTACTTGATTGTACAATCTTGTTCTTTTCTACTTTGACCGACTATGACCCGCCTCTTCCTCCCCACCACATCGAAGACTTTTTGACTTTCTTCGCCGTGTCGTGTACATGAACAACCACGTGTCCTCATCTGCATCTTCCTGGCTAGTCGCCCTCCGATTGATCATCATCCCATGAGAATCCAGCGGTTGAAAGATGTTGTTGACCTTCTCCTGAGAAGAGGTTCGGATGATAGAGCCTCTATGGTTCGACGGTGAGCTGCATTAAAGATTATGCTTATTTTAATGATTTTATTTTTTATAAATTTAATACATTTAGAAGAGGTATTTGGAAAGGCACTCCAAAAATAATTTTTGAAAAAATTGATTTTTTTATTTAAATAATAGTATTTTTGAATATCTTGAAATACTGATGTTAAAAATATAAAAATATTATTTTAAATAAAAAACAACCAACCATCTATCCGGGCAGCCTATGGGTTTAAAAATAAATAAATAATTTATTAAAGAAAGAGCAAATTCATAGGAAACAGCAGCAAGAAGGCTAGTGGGAGAAGTTGTTGACCCAAAAGCATGAATCGCTTTTCGAGAGAGAATCAAGAGTTTACCAACGACTGACGTGTCAGTTGACTTTGGTCTGTCTCTGTCAATCCCAGCAGCTACTTTATTATTTCCCTTCCCCCCTTACATTATTGGCTCATCGCTTACCTCATGCTTACCTTTGCTTTTCGTCATCAAATGGCAAGCCTACGTGGCATCCAAAGTATATCATGTCTTTTTTTTCACGAAGGAAAAATAAATTTTAGTGATCATATAAATCAAAATCCATGAAAAAATAAAAATTTGAACCCCATTTCTTATATTATCCACCAATCTCTTGGATGTGAAAACATTTTCTTAGTTTTTTTTTTCTATCTAAAAATGCCGAGTGTGATATTTACAAGATGAACACGACTTGACTCGAAATCAAGACTTGCAAGGTAGATCTCACCACATCCCTCGGGGAACGTGTGGGGAAACACGTTGAATTATATTTTTATTTTAGCATAACATTTTTCTCATATTTATTTATGAGAAGAAAGAAAATTAAAAAAGCCAATAAACTTTTTTTTTACCACCTTATTGGCGACTAATTTACATTTGCGGACCATGGATGACGTGCAAGGCAGGAGGACTCTTGAATAGAAGACAACACAACTGGATTTTGCCTCAGCGTTGATAAACAGGCCCACAACCCAAGGTGAGTGGGCCATTGCCTCTATGGGCTGAGCCTATTTCCGAGAGCTCAACTTAATCCAGGGCCGAATGAATCAATAACCCAAGTCCACGGGCGGGGTCAATCAATCCATGTCAAATCAACAGTGATCGGGTCACAGGTTAACTTATTAGATTACTCGGGTCAGACCGAATCTACGTAAATGGTTCAAAATCAAAGCCAGTCCAGTCTAGACCTCGCCGGCTTGACCAAACCAGATTATCGATAACTATGCTATTAACCGCGGTCAAGAATCATGAAATCTTGCAAATGTTCAAGAAAAGAGGAGAAAACCTGAGGTTTCAATTCTCATGTAATTTGCTGAGGGTTAATCCTACAATGGACAACGGTCATTTTATATAAATATAAGAAAAAAGAATGAATGATATGGGACTTAGCTTAAATTGGCAGCAAGGAAACCATTTGTTGTTTTCAATCTTGCATTTGATATTCATAGGGAAGATCGAGCTGCGGCTAACGAGCATTCAATATAAAAAAAGGGTTCTAACCAAAGTTCATAGTTGTGCAAATCACAAATACACATGGGGCAAGGGAAAAAAGGGTTAGTGAACCAGGTTCCATACACTTGAACAGTGCAATGTGGCCAGACTCTTGAATTATGCAGATCCAGGTCAAAATTGTTTTCAACATGTGTAGAAGAACCCCAGATGTTTTCTTCAAATTCATCTCTTTTCTGTGCATTTCACCTGAGAAACAACAAGCTTGGGGGGTTTAATGAAGGAACTCTCGTTAGAATAAATGTTTAACAATGTGTGGGTTTTAATAAAGACTTCCTCAATCCATAGTTATAGTTTTTAGCTAGCTTGACATATCTTATCATTATTCTTGACTTGTAAAGTTGCTTACTTCCAATGAGCTTGTAACAAAAATAGAAAAAGAAAAAGAAAAGTGTTGCATGCTGCAAACTTTTCTAATGCAAGTTTCCTGCTATTGTTTCTATTACACGAGTTAAGAGGTTAAAAGCATGATATGAAGGGCCTACTGCACCGTAGGAGAATGTTCAGAATCAAATGCTGATTGTTCATGGGAATGTCAATCTTGTGGCTCTTGAGGAAACTCTAGTTAGCAATCCTTTGGATCTAAACAATCTTGCAATCCTAAAAGAATCATCTTTTAAAACACTTGAATAATATCAAATGCAATAAAAAAACAGTGATTAATAAGGTATAGAAAACACGGGAAAACCAATCTTCAAGGTAAGTTTTGTGGTTTCTCAGAAAATAACGTACCTATTTTGGGAGAACCTCTTTGTGAGCTTTGAATGAGAGAATCACATTCCAGACTAAAGCAATAACATTAGCAGCAAGAACCTGAAATTGATTTTTAAGTGGACGTATATTGGAACACAGAGCCAAAATCACTAGGAAAGTTACAATGATTGTCAACATGGATATTATAACAAAATGTAACACTAACTTGACTCTCTACAACAGCCTCGGAGGCGAATGGAAACGAACCTAAATATGGCCAGCACACAGTGTGGATAAATGTCGGGTTACTCTACTACTTCACGATCAGACAACTCAATTTCGGCACAATTTTAGCTCATTTTTGGCATTGTATCAGTGTCTGAAGCAAGTAGGGAATGCAAAGCTGTTCGACTTTTACTACTTTAAAGGTTTTTTTTTCTCCAAACCAGCACGACAAAGTTATCTAACGATGTAAGACATGTAACATGCTAACAACCACAATGCATAGACACATGATGCTCATTCAAACCTGAAATTGCTGAGGGACAAAACGGAAATTCAGAAATTGAAAAGGTATCCACAGTTGCCAATTTGCAAGCACAGCAGAAAACCACTCCTGCAGAAAAGGATTATTAAGAAACGTTAATGCTGAACAATCCTTCCAACTGGCTGTTTTCAATGGTTTATACACATATAAGCCACGGAAAGAACAGTAAGGGATGCCTCCTAAGTCTTTAACACAACCTGCTGAAGCTTAGGTATGACTTGTGATGGCCTTCCCTCCAGCGTCACCAATGTCGACAAGAAAACTCCAATGAATATAGGAGAAAAAACAAACTGCAATTATTTTAGAATACATAGAACAAATTTAGCCCAGCAGCATGGATGTTTTGTCACAAAAATTATGAAAATCAACTATTAAAAACTAGTTGTCACCTGATCAACTAAAAGGCGCAATAATGCACCCGATGCTCCAGGAACTGTTACCAATTTGCTCAAATAGAAGTACCTAAGAAACACCAAGTCAAGTAATGAAAAATCAGCAGGTTCCTATAAAAAGGTGTGTTTTCATTGTTTTTTTAGCAGATTCTGGTTGACAAGATAAGCATATGAATTGGAGTACATTAAACACCAAAACAATTTGGTGGCTAAGAAACATAAACCAGTGAATCATTAGTATTTAGTCAAACAGATTGGATCATCCAAACTTCAGGCAAACAAAAATACATAAACCAGTGCAGCATTAGTATTTAGTCAAACAGATTGGTCATCCATACTTCAGGCAAACAAAAATACAGAGTCATCTTTGAAGGGTGTGCACCATTTTTTTTCATAAATGGCTTCTCCCATGCGTTAATTAAACTCTACCACACTAGCCTTCTCATGCTTGCAAAACAAAAATATGAAAAGTCTGAAGGATTACCAGAAATGCAATGTGGGACCCACCAGTACCAGCCCCAAGAGTGTAAACATGACAGTTCTTTTAAGGTCTAGGGATGGAACTTGATCAATCACAAGCTGAGGCAGAAAAGGCAAAGATTTAGAAAATTATACATGAAATGGTCTCAAAACAAGAGCATTTATTAAAAATAGCTTTATCACTACGATTGAGAACCACGAGGAGTTCTTAGAAGATGCCATAGCTTAATGAGGACACACACATATGAGAGCAAATAAATGAAAAGTTGGGCCATTGTTTCCTAATTCAATGTGACACCAATGTTAGTAAACTTGAGTTTGAACACTCTGCAGTTCAAAAAACAAATTTCAGATGTTCTTACAAGCAATTCAGACCACCCTAAAGGTTAATTCAGTAACATTTATTTATCATCACCATCATGTATTTATTTATTTATTATTATTTTATTTTAGTTTTTTGGGGGGTGGGGTGGGTGGCGCTAGAAATCATTTGTTTTCTCAAAGATTGCTCACACCTTGTTTGGAGACATTCAATAAAGATATAAATCATTCAAAAACCATATATGCAAAACCAAAGTTGCCAGAATAACATAAATTGATGAGGTTTAACTACCATATAGATATCATAAAGTTTATAGATCAATACTTAGACCAACAGTTTCAGTTCATGACACATCCATAGGTCGCTACATAAAGTAAAAACCACTCATCAGAGAGATCATATTAATGGAAATCGATAAAAAGCACAAACACTCATGACACATATATGAACAGAAAAACCAAAAAAATAAGTAAAATGTGGAAGAGAGATGCACATTTCGCTAACATCTGTTGTCATAGCCGATAAAATTACCTGGCAGATCAAGTCCCCCATAAGAGTCAATATTGCAGAAGTAACAGCTTTAGTCAACACAGGGTAGTTTGCTAGAAGATTCAAATACCTGCAATAACGTAGAACTCAATTTGATCTAGCAGTGATCATGTTTCTGTTATTAACGAAGAAGATAATGAGATATTATATCACAAATTGCAGGAGAAAAGAAGAAGAAGGATTCAATGCAAAAAAAAGATGACATATAGGGTACAGCATGCACATTCAATACAAAAAAGATTTCATATTTTAAAAGATTTTCACTTTAGGAGTTAAGAAATATCAAATTAAACATTTTTATTGCATTCCCTAAACATTTAATTACTATCAAACACCAATGAGAAAAAAAGAGCTTGCTAAGCAGCATGAACCAAAAAAGAACTACAATTACCAACAACTTAACAGATTAACAAAACTGACAATTCATTAATACCATGAAAGGAAGGACCAGTTACTACTTCCACTGGAATCACTACTAGCACCACTACCTTCACCTCCACCACCAGAAGAGCCTCCAACCCCACCAGAACCACCAGAGCCACCATCAGAAACAGCCAAGACACGAAATTGATCAACACCCAGTTGCCTATATCCCTTTCTAGTACCATCCAAGTCCTTAAACACAGCCCCATGACTATAATTTAAAGAACCTGAAAAAAGAGTAGTAGAAGAACAGGCCCTGAATCCAGTTATCTGAACAGGGTCCAAGGAAAGGTGAGTTCTTTGGCTAGAAAGAGAAGTGGATTTGCGTGAAAAACCAACAATACAGTGTGACAATGGAATATTATGAGTGAGAGATATCGGCACCATTTTTACTTTGAATGGAAAAAATGGCCTTCAGGGTTTAAAAGTGGTGTTTTTTTTTAACAAAAAGATCAGGTAGGGTTTTTGGCTACTGGAGGTTTGGGCAGTGGAAAAGGCTTTGGCTGTAGCAGTGAGCATAGTTGTCAATACCTTTCCGGTCGCCGTTCCGGTTTTTCAATTGGAACGGAACGTTCCGGTTTCGGAGCGTTCCGGCGTTCCGTTCCGGTGTCGTACTGTTGATATATAATTAATTATATATATATATATATATATATATGAAAAAAATTAAAAAACAAAAAAATAAAATATAATTTTTATTTTTTATAAAATCAAAGTTGACGCAATATTTTTTTTATAATATTTTATATATATATATATATATATTTATATATAAATAAAAGCTTACAGTTAGTTGTAAGTTGTAACGTGAAGTTACAACTTACAAACCCTTCTTTATTATTATTATTATAAAAACCAACAAACCCTACTGCCCCATTTATTATTAGTAGTATAAATTATAAAAACCTAACCCTACCCCCTCCCCACTTTCTCTTGCGCCGTCCCCCACTTTCCCTGTGCTTGCTATTGCCCCACCCTTCCCAGTTGATTTCTCTTTTGATTCTCAACTTAGAAAAGGTATTTGAGATTCTAGATTTCTGGGGTGAGAACTCAGGACCTATGACCTGGAGACTAACCCCTGCAGAGGTTCGGCGAGTTTTGGGTCTAAGGATTGATTTTAAACCAGAAGCGATTGCTGCTTTGAAGTTGTGATCCCATCTATTTTGGTGCAGAGATGTCCCTTCTTGCATATTCTTTTTGCTCGCCATGTGAATGATAAGAATCTCCTTGTAGTTGCACTTAGTCTTAATGTTATTTTGTCTGCCTTCTGTGCTCCTGATATTTTCTCTATTTCAATTGAAGTCCAGATTTTTTCGCCATCATCTTGAGCTTATTTGAGCGTTGTACTTTTGAACCCGGAACGGAACGCCCGGAATGGAACCGAGACGTTCCGGCCGGAATTTGGCCGGAATTTCCGGAACTGACCGGAATTAAAAACGGGACAAAAACGACACCGTTTTGTCCCGGTTTTATGAACGGAACGGCACGTTCCGGCCATTCCGGCCGGAACGAAACGGATTTGATAACTCTGGCAGTGAGTGTGTGACACACTTGCAGCTTCTAAAATTCTTTCAACCAAACATTTTGTTTACGTAGGGGAATTGAAAAGGTTAAAAAGGTGATAAATATATTAAAATAATATTTTATTTGTTTTTAATATTAAAATAAATATTAAAAAGTCTAATATAAAATTTAAAATATTTTATATTTTTTTATTAATATCGATGTCTGAGCTAATTTGCACGCATCTCGACTAATCTCATGATCCCTGAAGTTAACAACTATATAAACCTTCAATGATTATCATATTAGCAACCACAATACTCGAATTGAGACAAAAAAAAATCTTAAATTCTTATCATTGGTCACCTATTATTTATATTATGCATTTCTACTTGATGTTGAAATTGCACTTTTGAGTAATTTATTTTGTGTTTGTTATCTTGGATTAGAGTTTTTTTATAAATATATTTTTAATTAAAAGTATAATAAAATAATATCTTGATTTTTAAAATATTTTTATAATATATCAAAATTATAAAAAAAAAACACTTCAAAAATATTAATTACAAGCAAAAAATAATATTTAAAATAAAGTACTTTGGTAGTATGTAAACGCATGTAGAAAGCTCCCAAGCCAACATATCCTCACAAAATGTGAGATTGAATAATGAAAGAATGCCTGGCAAGAGCTCTGATAGCAATATTTTGAAATAAAGTTTGGATTAACACCTCTTCAAATGTTCAAGCAACAATTAAAGTTTAGATTATTGGCAAGAAAATATAACTTACACCACCGGAAAATGGAAGATGCAGTGAGGTACTACAAGTTAATGTTTCCTGTGTCTCTCGGGTTCTCTCAAGAACACCACTTTGATCTTTCGAAGCCTTGCCACGATATCGAGTCTGTTGATCCTTTCTTCAGGTGATTCATTACCCTATCATGGCAGGGGTCTTGGGTTTGTGCAATGGATTCGCTTTCACCAAACAGTTTTGCTATGCCGAAATCACATACGAGCGCAACCATGCCCTCATCTAGTAACACGCTAGTTAAATTGTCTGACTACGTTGCGAGCTGAAATGAAACAATTATAAAATAGGAAGGCGTGTAGTTTAGTGTGAAAAGAGAGAAACGAGAAAAAAAAGTTCAACCGATTATCGTTATATATCCGACCACCATATAAAACCATGCTCCATATCATGGGAAAGATGACACGGTGGTGAATTTACTAGACGCCATATGGACATTTTCAACCACCAAAACACACCGCTTGCGCCACTCTCATGGAGCGTCACGAAGAAAATTGTCAGCGCGTGATTGGGACACGCCCACAGTTCCGCAGGAAAATAATAATAATAAAATGATAAATTACCTAAACACCCCTACAATCAACTCTTCTTAGAGTTGTCCTATTGGAGGGCGATTTACCATATAACCAAATGATTTGGTCTTATTGGAGGGCAAATCATTATTTAGATATTTTCAAAAAAATATGAAATATTTGAAACGTCCACGCAGGCAAACCTTGGTTTTTGTCCTATGTGAGGGTGAAAGATTTATTTTACTATGCAATTACCGTGACACCCCCTCCAACAACCCTCGATTTTTGTCTTATTAGAGGGTAGAATGATTATTTAACTGTACAAAAATATAAAAAAATCGGAATGACTCGTGACCCAGAAATGTGAAATTACCTTGATACCCCCCAACAACTCTTACTTCTATCTTATTAGAGGGTAGAATAGTTATTTTACTGTGCAAAATGATAAAAAAATCAATAAAACCGATGACCTGGACACTTGGAGCCAAACCGAACCAAAAACCGAACCGTTATAACATCCAAAAACACTATTACAATCCACATTGAATATACTTGAAATCTACAGTAAAAAACAAACCTCTTTTAGTATATGTTATGATATAATTGCTCGGTTTCAAATCACAATACACACAGGAGTTGAATGACCATGATGGAGATACTCCAATGCAGATGCAACGTCTATCGTAATGTTCACTCTTTGAACAATATCTAAGCAATAGTTGCGTGAATATAACCATTTAATTAAGCTTCCTTTCGCCATGTGCTCCAGGACCAAGGCTCTGAAGTCGAGCAACTGCAGAAAATCTTCACAGGGTCGCGGTGTCTAATGCTGCGCATGATTTCGCACTCTGTATCAAAACTTCTGAATCCTGTTTGCGATTGCAGGTTAAAAATCTCGACAGCTACATTTAGCCCATCAGGAAGCACCCCTTGATTTCACAGAGCTATAACTTCCAACGTCCAGCAGATTACTCTCATGAAATCCATTTGTTGAACGCAGAAGTTCAAAGTATGAAATTCTTCTCTGGATTGCTGTCAATGGGAAGGGTTCTGGAACTGGGTTTCTCTTCGTCTTCGTCGACAAGTTATTTTGAGACAGAGCTCCAGATTTACCAAATAACCAAATAATTCTGGAATCGAATCTTGAAATCTAATTTTTTATAGCGAGATATAACTTAACTCAAACCTATGATCGTTATATTTAGGCAATTTCATCCAGTTGCCCTCAATTATTGACAATTTAATACGAACACGGATTTCAAAATGAACGGAAACAACAAAAATTGCCTATAGTCTCCATGGTGGCAAGGGGGCTTGGTTCGTTCAACAGAGTACTCTGTTTCGCATTAAGAGCCTTTTCAATACCAAAATCACTGGCATTTTCAAATTGCATGTCAAATCTAGTCATCTAATTTAAAGAACTTAATACACAAATTAGACAGAATAACTGGCCCTGAATCTATTCATTTTATACAAAGTTCTTTGGTTCACATGGTTGAAATAAAAAAACTCAAAAAGTCAACGAAAGTCAATGTTACTGTTTTATTGATTCAAACAGTTACTGTTTGAATCAATTTCTGGAATTGCTGGAGAAAACAAGAGCAATGAAGGACACAAATTTCGGATATCAGGGGCAGAATCAAGATAAGGTTACTGCCATACCTTTTCTTTTATTTATAGTAAAAGCTTGTAGCATTACATAAGAGTTCTAGTTGATTACAACTTCTTATGTTCTTATTCTAGCTAGAAATAAACTTGCACCTAAACTAAAACACTTGATCAGACATTGATAGACGGAGCCAAAACTCCCCGTGCCTAGTAGATTAGTTTCATGAAATTCATTCGTTGCACGCAGAAGTTCCAGGTAAGAAATTCTTCTCTGGATAGCTGTCACTGGCAAGGCTTCTGGGATTGGATCTTTTCTGTATCTTCGTCGACATCCCATGACAAGAAAAATGAAAGCTACCACAAGCAGAATAGATGCAGCAGCTGGTACACTGAACCTTAGAATTCTGGATTTAGTCTTTGAATCTTTACGAGATTCAATGCTGCAAGGTGGGACTTGAAGCCGAGATGGACCGCAGAGACCCTTATTCATAATAAAAGAACTAGCAGTAAAATTTGCGAACGGTCCTCCTCTTGGAATTTCTCCTTGTAGTCCATTGAAAGACGCATTGAAATACTTCAAATATTTGAGTGCCTCTAGTGACTTGGGAATCTCGCCAGACAAGTTATTTTGTGATAGATCTAAGAGTTCCAGGCTTATCAAATCACCGAATGCTTCTGGAATGGACCCTTGAAAGTTGTTTTTGGACAATGAAAATATTATCAATTTCTGGAGTGAACCTATTGTACTTGGAATATTACCTGACAATTGGTTGCTTGATAAACGAATTCCGATTGCAGCTTCCATTTCTCCAATTTGCGGAGGAAGAGATCCATATAGAAAATTTGAATGCAGATTCAAGATCAAGAGATCCTTTAGGCTCCACAGAGCCATAGGTATGGCAGAACTTAATTTATTGAAGTGAAGATACAGGTTTCTTAGAGACGTGAGATTCCCTAGGCAGGAAGGTATCTCTCCAGACAGTAGGTTATTGTTTAATGTCAAGTCAACTAACCTCCTTGCAAGACATATATCAGATGGAATGGAACCATTAAGCTTGTTTTTATAAAGATCTAGAACTTGAATCTTCCTTAGCCCTCTCACTGTTGTAGGAATAGGTCCCATCAGACTATTCTCTTCCAAACTTAAGACAATTAGGCTGCTCAAGTTGCCAATCTCACCTGGAATATGGCCTTTGAGTTTGCTGGTGTATGCATAGAAGTTTGTTAGAAACCTGGAAAGATTCCCAACGGAATTTGGAAGCATGCCATCTAAAGGGTTGTCCCCAATATGCAATATTTTCAACTGCCTACAATTTGTCAAAGAAGTGATGAAGTTGAGTGTCTGGCTGGAAGGGTGATTAGTAAAGGAATTGGATTCCAAAAACAGGCCTTGCAGCGCTCTCAAATTTCCAAACTCTTGTAGAACATTACCAGTCATCTTGTTAAATGACAAATCAAGGATCTCCAACCTGGACAAATTCCTAAGAAAGCCTGGCATTGACCCTGATAATATGTAATCCAATCGGTAAGAATTAATGAAACAAACTGAAAACTGAAAGAGAGAGTGAGTGAGAGAGATGGGTATCGATCTGACCTGTTATATCATTCATATCCAATTGCAGTTCCTTCAAGTTAGGAAGATTAATGCTGCTCTCTTGAGGTAATGATCCTGCCAAAAAAAAACAAGAAGAGAGGCGTATCATCTTTTGAAGATGATTATATAATGTGCAGACCATTAATATTCTAGTTTATACCAAGTTGGATGAAGTTTTTTGATGGCTTTTTTATCTGAACAAGAAAACTGGGACAACTTATGTAACAGAAGATCAAGAATTGTGTTTCCGGATGAGTATAGTTTGCTAGGTGTTGCAAATAAGGATAGTTATGAGACGAAACAGAGAGAAAGCAAGAAGGTATAAATTCTGTGCGATTCTGTAGGCCTTCCATAGGAAAACAATGTGGCAAAACTTGACCATTTCGAAATGGGATTTAATGACAGTGATTGATATAGTTTGGTACGACTTGTGCTTTGCTCCCTCTAGAAGTGTCTCTAACTATAAAGGAATGTGTTCAAGGTATGAAAATGGAAGAAAAAAAGCATTACCTGATAGCCTATTGAAAGGAAGAAGAATGCTTTCTATAGAAGTCATGTTGAAGATTGATCGAGGCAAATCACCTGCACAATTTCTTAGTATATTAGTAAAAAAAAAATGATAATCAATGAATAGGTTAGTAAAATATGCTACAAAAAGCTGCAAAGAAAGTCTGTGTCTCTGTGCATATAAAGGAATGAGAGACTACAAACCTGACAACATATTTTGACCAAGATTTAGAAGCTCAAGCATAGGGAGGGATCCAATTTCTTCAGGTATAGCTCCAGTGAAGTTATTGTAAGGTAACCATAATGATTTTAGCCCTCTACATTTGAATAAATCAGATGGGATATGGCCACTGAGTTGATTAGTGGAAAGCGAAAGCATTTCTAGTTTAGGAAGATGGTCGCACGTGTTCTTCGGAAGACTTCCAAATAGGTCGTTAGACGTGAAATCAAGGACTTCCAAGGAAGAGATGTTGAAGATTGTGGATGGGATTGTACCTGAAACACATCTATGCATAGTAAAAAAGAAAAAGAAATCACATGGTAGGAAATTAAAGTTGATAAAGGTGATCATATGGTACCTGTGAGATTATTTTCATCGAATCGTAACTCTTCAAGCTTGTGCAGATTCCCAAGACTTTCTGGGATCAGCTGTGACAACTTATTGGAGCCTATATCCAATATTTGCAATCGGCATAAATTACCTATCTCACTGGGTAGATATCCATGGAAGCTGTTGTTGTAAAGAATCAGATATTGAAGGAAGGACAGGTTTCCGAGCTGTGGTGGAACGGTCCCTATGAGCCCCATGCTAGAAAGATCCAGCGCCGTGACTCTTTTCCGGCGAAGACTGCACGAGACTCCCGTCCAGTTGCAGAAGGAGGTTTTGGTGGACCAGTCGCGGGCTAGGATGTTCTGAGGATCAAAAGTAATGTGAGCCTTGAAGGCGAGAAGAGCAGATTGATCGGTGAATTTACTTCTGGGTATGCCATTGCATTTCTTCGGCAGAAACATCAGCAGCATGGAAACAAGAACAGTGATCCAAACTCTCCCCATGACCGATAAATTTCTGATAAAATCGAAATCAAAATGAAGACCGAGATGAAGCCCTATAAGCTGAGTTGAAAGATGACCATCAGTATAACTCTGTTTTCCTTGAAACAGCCATTCCTTCCATGTGGACCCATCCATGGTTTCATAACAGTGGAGAGTCAGAATGCCGTGGAAGACATTCTCAAAAAAAGTTACAATTAGACCAGACAATCGGTATGTCCTTCACACTATAATTATGCCCTAAACATATTTTTTTTAAATACTTTTAAAACAAAATGAAAAATAAATAGGGCCGTGGACTGCATTTTTGGAGTGTGATTGCGGTAGCTTTTCAAAGTGCTTATCGTATCGAAATACATCAAAATGATGTTTTTTTGTTTTTTAAAAATTATTTTTTGAAATAAGCACATCAAAATAATCTAAAAATACCAAACCACCAGTTTTTAAAATGAATTTTTTTTTAAATTTCAGCCAAAAATCAATGAAATCGCAATGCTAAACGGACTCAGTTGTGGCAGGAAGTTCTTCTTTTAATAAAGAATTGACCTTCGACATTAAAATGTGAACCTCTGCTGCCCTAACTGGAAGCTAGCTGAGAATTAATTAATAATTGACAATGATTTTGACAGTCAAAGCACAGAAGAATCTCAAAATCTCTTTCCCCGAAGGAGATTTAGTATTAACTTCTTTTTTTTCGTGGTGCGTGATTTTTTATATATTTTTAAATGTATTGATATTAAAAAATAAAAGATTTTAAATCAACAAGGATTGATCTATGAGAGAGCCCATTCGAAACTATTTTTATTTAGAGAATTAATTAAGAATTATTAAATATTTGGGGGATAAATATGTCCTTTTGTCCTAGTAGATTGCCAATTTTGACTATTTTATTGCAAGAAAGAAAAAAATGGAAATACTTTGACCATAATGAATATAACTTTGACAAAATAAGAATATGTAATATTCAAAATTAAGATCATATTATATAAGAATTTAATTAGTCAAAATAACATCAAAAAACCTCAGATATGACTTTGACCAATAGCTACAAACAATTTAGTAATTTCATTTTTATGTTCTCTCCATTTTATTTAACAATTTAATAAATTCGATTAAAAGTTTTTTATTTAACAATCTATGCATAATTATTCTTCGACGAAAAAGATTTAAGACATCAAAACTATCCATTAATATTAATTATTGATGAAGAAAAATAGCCAAAATTCTTTCTTCTTATTCATGTTTTTTTTATATACATATAAAACATGTTTTTTTTATTACCAAATTTATTCTTGTTATAAATAAAGATTCATAAAATCTGCTAGATATCTTAATTAAGGTGAGAAAAAAAATACATTTCTTCAACCAAATTTCTATTTTCTTGCTCGGGTGTTTTTTTATTTTAATAAAAACTTTTTTTATCACAAGTTTTTTAAATAAAAACACATTAAATTTTGAAAAGAAAGTTACTATCAAAGTTTTTTCATTGGAACATAATGTTTTGGTTTCGGAGCGTTTTAGCGTGCTGTTTTGGGGTTGTACTGTTCATATATAATTAATTATATATATATATGAAAAAAAATTAAAATATTAATTTAACAATTATAATTTAAATTCAAGATAAATTAATTTTAAATTATACAATACAAACACAAAATCAAACAAACATAATCTCAAAATTAGAAACATCTCTAAAATTCCAAAATATTATGATAGTAAAATGTTCTAAAATAAAAGAACTATTATGATTTGAGTCGAAACGGTACGGCCAGAACGGTACCGAGATGTTCCTGCCGGAATTTCCGGAACGGGCCAGAATAAAAACCGAGACGAAAACGACGCTATTTCATTTCGGTTTTTTTAATGATACGGAATGTTCCGGCCATTCCAGCCAGAACAGAACAGAATTAACAAGCCTGGAAAAAAAAACTGTTAAATGAAAAATGAGACTAGTAAAATAATTATATCATACAATTAAAATACAAATTATACTATTTTTGCTACGCCTGGTCATGGTTGCCAGCACGAGTCTCATCGTTCTGTGCCCGCCAACTTTATGACCATGCATGGCTGTGAGGATTGACATGTCGTCCTCCTCCTTCATCAAACCTAAATCCCTCATAATCAATCCTTCTAGAAAATTGAGGAACTTTTGAGCTTCCAAGATAATTGTCACTCGCTTTGTTAAGAGGAGGAAAAAAAATTTAATGTAAGGAAATAAAAAAAAAGAATGTGCATTCATTGCTATTATGAATTTTAAAAGCAAACTCCAGAAATCAACGCATAAATTTATAAATATTTAAAATAATTATTAATATTAATCGAGGATTAAGTCATGAAACCGAGAAATGTATGAAAGTTATCAAATTTTTATTTAATTATATAACAATAATATCTTTTTTTATATATATAAAAGAGTGATAATCTAAATTCTATCAAAAATGAATTAACTAGCGAGTTTAATTCATTGTTTTCTCATTAATATTTTTGTTATGTCTAAATCATTTAATAAAAATAAGTAATCAGAAAATATATAAAAAAGCTTAATATTGTTTTATAAAAGCGACAGAAAATTTAAAAAAAACATAATTTTATTTAAAAACTAAGTAAAAATTGAATGGTATTTTATTAAATAATATATTTATAAGTTTTAATTAAAATGGAAGACCTACACGTATGACATTCTAAATATATTTTTAATTAATCTCAATTTAAATTAAAAAAATATATAAATGGCCTTCTAAAATTCTTTTATTGGTCCAAGGGTTGAATATTTTTTTTTTAAAAGAAATAAAATAAAACTGATGACACGTTGTATGCATTTCCAAATCACTAGAGAAGTGTATATTTTTTAAAAAATATAATAACATATCTGCATGTAAAAGCACCAGTTGGACTTGGGTTTAAAATGATTGGATTTTTCACTCATTTTTAATTTGATATCTTTAATTTTTTTTTTATAAATAATAAAATTATTTCTTTATAAAATCAAACATCAATCCAGCACTTAATTTTTTTAACACATTCATAATCAAATAAAAAAGATCAAATCCATTTTTTTTAGAATTGATTATGAAAGAACAAAATTAAAATAATAATTATACAAAAGCTAAACGGGGACGCAGTTTTAAGCAGTAATGAACAATGTTTAGCAGTGTTCATCTAGACTTAGAGTCACTGTGGATTGGAATAGTTAAATTATTATTGTGTCCTTCGTTTCTGTGTTTTTTAGCCTTGGATCCGGGTGTATTTTCAATTTTTTGCCTTCCTGTGTACAGTGAAATAACCATAATACCCATATATAAGATAAAACAACACAGTTACTGTCAGGGGCATTAAGGTTATTGCATATTTTTTTTAAATGGCTAAATACAGAAATACCCTCTAATAAGACAAAAGTGCACAGTAAACCCCGGGGTCAGAACGGTAACTGCATATATTTTTTATAAAATGGTCAAATATGTATATACCTCCATATAAAATAAAATTCAAGAGTTGGCTTCAGGGGTGTTCCAGTAATTGATTGTTTTTTTAATATATATTCTGACGCGATACTGTTGGCGCGTCGCCAAACGCGTCGTCCATTTCCACACTCACGTAGATCTCAGACGACGCGTGCGATGGTTTATGGGGTGCAAAAATACCCTACTAGTGTCCATAATTATTCTCTATCATGTTTTCTTTCTCATGATATGGCGCATGTGGGTTTAAGATGGTCGGAGAAGTGTCTGTGGCAAGTTGAAGTTTCCCTCCTTCTTTCTCCTGCATGTGAAAGTACATGTCAGCCCCAGCTGTTTATTGACCTTTCATTGTAGTCCCTGATCTTTCGATTGTTTTCTATGGTCTTTATTTTTGTTACATAAATTTTGATTTGTTTCAATTTGGTCCTTCAATTGCAATTGATTATATATTGTAGTTTCATTTCGGTCCTTAGTCTTTTAATTTCCTGATTGGTTTGAAATCCTTAATATTTTCGGTATCAGAGTTTTGATTTGTTATAATTATATCTTTCAATTCAAATCGATTATATATTTTAGTTTTATTTTAGTCCCCAGTCTTTTTATTCCGGTTTTGTGTTAAATTCTTTGATTTTTTCAGTATCAAAGTTTTGATTTGTTTGAATTTTGTCTTTTAAATAAAATTTATTATATATGTGTTTTTCATTTCAGCTCTTATACTTTTAATCTTGGATTTTATTTTAATTTCTTTATTTTTGATATATATTTCTTAAATGGTTCCTATTTTTATTTCTGTTTATATGTACATGCTCTTAGTTTTTGTTTCAATTTTTTATTATTTCCACTGTTATTAATGTTTTTTTTATGTGATGTTTAAATTTTAATTTTTTGTGGTGGTCATTTGAAAATTGATATTTATTATTTTTTCTCTTTTTTTATTTTTTAGTTTGATTTATTATTCAAGTCAAATAATTTTTAAAAATCTAATAATATTTATTTTTGTTTTTTTATTTCTTTTTTGTTAATATTCTTAGGTGTTGAAATTTGTAATTATTATAGATAAGACATTCAAAATAATGATAATTATTTGTATGTTTTTTTTCTTATAAATATGTGAGACTAATTATATATTTTTATATTTATTTAATATTAGCATCATAATATATATATATATATATATATATATATGACCTAGGTTTTTTTGAAGAAAAAAAATATTAGTGTTCTGAAATACTTTTAATATAATAATATAAAACAACAAAATAATTTATTTTTTTTATAACAATAATTATGGTGTTATCGATGATATGAACAATAATAATTAGTATATGAATTATTTATAATAGCATTTATAATGACAACTACAATAATTGTGATAATTTAACGATCATGACAATAACAATGACAATAATAATCGAAATAATTCATTAGTTGATGCTATTTTTCTTAGAGGTTGCTTTTTGTGACTTTTTATATATATGATATTCATATCTCATATCACATGAACAAAAAATATACGAAATCACACTTAGACGAAATTGGTGGAAAAATTGGGACAAATTATCTATAATGAAAAAATAGACGAGCCAATTGCCCTCTACTTCGTCATAGCCATAAACAAATTTTTTAAAATGAAAAAAAATATTAATGGTTTAGATTTTTTTATAATGTTATATATCTAAGCAAAATAATCAGCCTATAAAACTTTTGGTTCTTACTATAATAATAATATTTACAATAATAATAATAATAATAATTGTATATTAGGTTTTTATATATTCATTTTATTATGAAAAATATGTTTAAAATAATAATTATTAAACAATCTTTATAATATTTCAGATCTGAAATATTATACATTAACAATATTTACATTCCTTAGATTTTAGGTTGTTTTAGTTAAAAAATAACTTTTGCAATATTTATATATAATATTTTAGATTTAATATGATGTAAACAAAAAAAAAACGAGGCAACACATAAATAAAATAGATAGATAAATTTGCCCTAAATTATCTACAATTAAAAAATATATGAACCACTTCCCTTGTGTTTTGATTACATTGTTCCTTTTAAACAGAAAGAAAATTCATTTTTATCATATTTTATCTATTATACTTTTATTAATTAAATATTAAAATAACTAATTATAACATATACAAAAATTAATTAATTTTTTAAATAGAAAAAAAATCAGCGCAACCCAAGGCAAAATTACAATAACCTCGTAATAACTAGAGCAGGAAAAAAATGTTATTATAATGCTGGCGTTACCGTGCTCATATACAGTGAAAACACTTCGCCATAATTTTTTCTTTTTCTTTAACTTTAATTTAATTAACCCACTAACGACAATACAACCTGCAATTATAAAACATTATCAACCCAAGAACAAACGGACTCTCCAAGGATTTTTTATTTCAGACAAGCTAATCGTCATACACGTGTCGCACTTTGTTCATTAGCTTTCCTTCTCGTCTCTCTGTCTGCTTTTCGTCAACGTTAATTTTCTGTTCATCTGTAGCCAAGGCTCTCTTCTCTTTCATCATTCAATCCCATCATCTATTACCCATCAAACATACAATTTAAGGTACAGATTCTCTGCTCCCTTGAAGCCCAGGCTTTAAGTCTCGGTTTTATGATTCAGCAATTTGGGGTAACCTTTGTTTGATTATGCCAATTATGGACTGTTTCAAAATTCAATCTTGAACTAGAGTCTTACGACAATTTTTTGTGTTTTGAATACCCTTTTTTGAGAATAAGCTTTTCTTTGAATTTGGTAGGATTATAGGGCAAATAAAGCAGCAAAGTTTATTTTTTTATTTATTTTATTATAATTACAGGGGCGATGACAACGCCATCGGCGTCATGGATGCGAGAATTCAATGAAGCATCAAAACTGGGTGATGAAATTAATGGTATGATTTCCGGGAAGAATTCTCTGCCTGCATCAGGACCAGAAACACAGCGGCATCTTTCCGCAAGTAGGAGAAAGATCACTATTTTAAGAACTAAACTTGATATTTTGCAGTCCCTTTTGTCAGAACTTCCTAGCAAGCAACCAGTGTAAGTGTTTTTCTTTCTTGTGAATTGTTGTTTAGTGAGTTTCTTGTTTTGGGCCTTAAATTGAGTTATGCTGCAATTGTGGGTTAATAACAGACTTCCTAATGGCTCTTTATTATGGTAGTTGAATCCTGTTTTATGTTTGTGCCTATCCTTTCTGGTGAATGTTATGGTGTGGCCAGTTTCGCAAAGTTAATGTTAATTTTAAGGAGCTGGAACAGTGGTGAATGAATGAAATGCTTGTGTTAGCTTAGACGACATTGTACAGCGATGCATTGTTTCTTTCTCTCTCTTTTGTTTCATTTTTTTTTATTGTGTGGTTGAGGCTTTCCTCTAGAGTTTCCTAGAAAACCCATTTTCCATACTACTGTATGGTTTGGTAATCTATAACTGAAGAGTAGAAAGTATCAACATGTGGATCTTCGATGGGAATTTACCAATATCAAATGAAAGGCATAAATATAGATATTAGAAGGGATAGATATAGATACATATGATATGCCAAACTATACATTAGTTGTAGTTTTTCACCCCTGACCTTGCTGAAAACTGTATTTTAGCAAACCTGCAATCAAGCTATTTATTGTATCGTGTTAGCTGTGGTTTTCATCCTGACCTTGTTGAGAACGTTTGATTCTTATACCGTCACGAACAGCACAGGTAAAGAGATGAATCAGCGTCAAGACATGCTGAAAAATTTGAGCACGAAAGTTAACCAGATGGCTAGTATTCTCAATATGTCCAGTGCTGCTAACAGAGAGAACTTGCTTGGGCCTGATAAGAAGACAGATGATATCATGAATAAAGCAACTGGCTTGAACAACCATGGTCTTGTTGGCTTTCAACGGCAAATTATGAAAGGCATGTTATTGTAACTTCGATGTTTTCGCTGTCTCTGATTTTATAAACATGTAGTTCAAATTTTGTAACTTAATTGACATGAAAATATTCAGAACAAGATCAAGGCCTTGAGAAATTGGAGGAGACAGTGATAAGTACGAAACACATTGCTTTGGCTGTCAACGAGGAACTTTCCCTACACGCTAAGCTTCTGGTCGGTGTTTTTGATTTATTTCCCATTTTTCCTTTTTATAATCTCCTTGCATTTTGACAATCCTTTAACATGCTGGAGTTGTTGGAGACCTTTAACTCAATATTCCCTTCTCTCTTTGATGCAGGATGACTTAGATGAGCACGTGGATGTAACAAATTCTCGTCTACAGGTTTGTTTCCTGGTTTTTAATTTTAATTGTTCTCATTGATTGTAAACAATGTGGAACACAAATGGTGTTAGTGCGTTTACTTTTGTGAAAGAGTTTGTCTTTCCGGATCTTTTGAGTTTTTTTATAGGAAAATCTCTGTATTTTAACCTTTTAAGTTGCCTGGATTATCCTTCAATTGATGCTTATGCTGTTCATGCAACAGATGGTTCAAAGGAAATTGGCTTATCTGAACAAACGCACCAAGGGCGGCTGCTCTTGCTTGATCTTAATGGTCATTGCCATTGTCATTCTGATTGTTGTCATATCTCAACTGTTTAAACATTTGTAACTTTTGAGGATACACTTTTGGAATTCTCTAAAAGATCGAAACTACCACTCCTAAACACTATATATTTGTAGTTAAGCAATGCATATCAAAGGATATATGTGTAGCAGTTGTTGTTAATTTCGTGTTATGAATAAAAGAAGAATTTCTTGTTACAAGCAGTGTTGTTAATTTCATTTTGTTTGGCCAAAACGTTTCATACTAGTTAAAAAACTGAGATAAAACGACATAGTTTTTATCTCACTTAAAATTTCAGTCTGTTCTGGAAATTCCGTCCAAATTTCGGCTGGAATATTCTGGTTTCGTTCCGTCTGTTCTGTTTCGGCCAAATAGTGTTATTTTAAATAATGAATAATTTTACAATATCAATCATATCTTTTAATCTGACAATTAGATTGAGATGAAATTTTATGAGGAGTCTCTTGATATATTTATATATATTATGTTAAATTTTTATAGCAATCAGAGAATCTAATATTATACATGTTCATAATTTTGTTCATAAAAATCATTTTATTGTGTATTTTTAGATTAAATTGCATAATTATAAATACTTTTATTTTTGAATTTGAACTAATTTTTTTTGAATTAATATATTTAATATACACACACACACCTAAATAGTATAACCCCGAAACAGCGCGTCAAACACTTAAAAAACATCCTGAAATGACATGCTGAAACACTTAAAAATCAAAACATTTTGTTCCAATTAAAAAAACAAAACACCGACCGAAATGAAATTTACTATCTTTGTTGCAAGGGCTATGCACTGCAAATCAAAAGCTGCAATCAGTGCTCCATCATAGTAAGGGAAGATGTGTTTTCTCCTCTGCCATGCATTCCCATTCATTGATTTTGAGAATGGGATTCATGAACTCCTAAAGCACCGTTTGGCTCCGCGTGTGAGGGTGTCGGTGTCCAAATACTAAAAGTTAGCCTTTGGTTTTCAAAAGTTGAGGGCGGGGCCATCCATACAGGTCACACACTTCAATCGACAAATGCTGAGAAACTCCCCATTTTGGAGTTTTCAACGTTTGAACAAGCCTTTTCCCGACATACCTTGTAATGTACTATATTAATTCATTCATAAAAAAGATATTTATCAAATGCTAAATACTATCTTTAAAAGTGCCGGTGACCTGTTGTCTATGAGCTCAAATTCAGGGCAACCAGTGTCGCCGGAAAATCATGGTAATACTTTTTATAAAAGAAATCCATTTTTTAAATTGTCTCAATTCAAAAACACTTTATCAACATTTTTGAAACACCTATCAAATCAATTCATCAATTTAAAAAAGGTTCAAAAACATGAAAAAACCTGTTTTTTTTTAGCTTAGATATGTTCTTAGACAGCATTGAGTTTTTGAATAACCACCGTAAAGCCCCCTCATTATATGAAACATGTAGACAACAATTTTGTTTTTTTAATTTTATTGATCGAAAATGGCTTGAACTTTGTTGAACAAAAATGGCTTGAACGTCAATTTTTTCTCTTATCATCAAAATTCAGCGACCCCCCCTTTTTTTTTTCTCTAAACAAAAACTGAAAATACTTCCAAATAAAGTTTTGTACTAGAATTGATTTTTCTGAAATCTAAAGGGATGTAAATAGCTTAATTTGTGTTATTTTTAAAGTTTGAGGACCTAAATGTATCTTATAAAAAATCTCTAGCACATCCATCATGTTTGTCACCTTTTTTTTTGGTTTCTTTTCTTTAAATTATATTTTTGTCTAAGAAATCAAAAGTAATAGATCTTCAATTAGGATTAATTCGTTCAAAATAATATTTGAAGGACTAAAATGAATTGTTAAAAATACATAATATATCCATAGTGTAATATAACAGCTCAACAATTCTGATTCCTTACAACATTGCCATTCTTCTTTGGATCAATTTGAAGAGCTAAACACAGGCAAGTCTTCAATGTACACAAACAGAACTTAAGCTGTAGAAACATTTCTCAATTATCAAAAATCATCATTCCTTAGTCGTTTTTACTAAGGTAAGTCGTAATCGAATAACAAATTGATTATCTTTTACGGGTTTTGTTTGGATTTTTGTAAGTGCTTTATTCATTTAGAAGTTGAGCCACCAATTGAATTCAATTCTGATACAAAGAGGACTTAAAGTTTTTATTAATAAGAAATGGGAATTCTGAAAGTTTAGATATTTCGTGAAAATTGGATCCATTTCGATCAAATTGGAAGTTGAAATTTTATTGTAGGGGAAATGGCGTCTCCATCTGAATCATGGATGCAAGAATTCAATGAAGCATCAAAACTTGGTGATGAAATTAGTGATATGATTTTTGGGAAGAATTCTTTGCCTCAATCTGGACCAGAAACACAGCGACATCTCTCTGCGATTCGGAGAAAGACCACTATTTTGAGAACCAGACTTGATACTCTGCAGTCCCTTCTGTCAGCTCTTCCAAGCAAACAGTCAATGTAAGTGCTTACATCATTATGTGTAAAGGGTTCCTTAGTATGGTTATGGAATCTTGTTTTATAGTTGTGGGTGTCTTGTTTTCTTCTTCTTGTGAATGTTTAGGTGTTGGGTGTTTTTCACAGTTAGTGTTAATCTTGAGGTGCTAGGACAGTGTTGAATGAGTGAAGCAGCTGTGTTAGTTTAGATGATAATGTAACAGCAATCTTTATTTTTTTTCATTTCTTCTGAAGTTTCGGTGAAGGCTTTTTCAAATTTAATTTTGATGTTAATCTTTTAAGGAGCTAGGACAGTGCTAAATGAGTGGAGTGCTCTTGTTTCTTTAGATGATAATGTAATATAAAGTGTTTGTTTCTTTTTCTTTTTTCATTTTTTTCATGGAAAGTTTTGCTTGTTCAATGCTCATCCGCATTTGTTCAGAAAACCCTTTTCATTGGCGGATCGAATATAGTAGCAGATACTTGGTATTCTACAATTGAGGAGTGAAAATCGTTTGATTTGTTGATCTTTCAATGTATACTTAACCAAAACGAGATGAACAAATTATTTATAGGTAAGCGCAAGGGTGATGGGTAGAGAACCTTTGTTTGTATGATATGCTAGCCATAATTTGTTGCTGCTTTCTCCTGAATGCGATGGAAATCATTGACTACTGTTTTCATAACCAGATCAGGGAAAGACATAAATCGGCGACAAGAGATGCTGAAAAATTTGAGTACAAAAGTTAACCAGATGTCTACTGCTCTCAATATGGCCGGTGATGCTAACAGAGAGAACTTGCTTGGGTCTGATAGCAAGACAGATGATATTATAAATAGAGCATCTGGTTTGGACAACCAGGGCCTTGTTGGTTTTCAACGGCAAACCATGAGAGGCACGCTCTAACAACTTCTTATATTTTTTTGGCTTCTGTGGTTTTCTGATTATGTAATGCTGATTCATAACTTGTTTTGCGTAAAAAACAGAACAAGATGAAGGCCTTGAGAATTTGGAGGAGACAGTGACAAGTACAAAGCACATTGCATTGGCTGTCAATGAGGAACTTACCCTACACACTAGGCTTCTGGTGGGTGCTGTTGATTTATTCCCCATTTATTCTATTTATAATCTCGCATTTAACACAATATTCCCTTCTCTTCTTTATTCAGGATGGCTTAGACGAGCATGTGGATGTAACAAATTCCCGTATGCAGGTTTGTTTTCTAATCTTAAGATTGGCGGTTCACAATTAATTGTTATTATTATTTTATTTCATTAGCAATAAAACTAGCAATTGATTAAGGGCTTTTACTGCGTGAGAGAGATGATTTTTCAGTGTCTTTTGATAATCTTATGCATGAATTTATGGTTGCCTGAAAGGTAACTGTCACATTCACCTTATTCTTATGCTTGTTATATTTGGAACAGAGGGTTCAAAGGAATTTGGCTTTACTGAACGAACGCACCAAAAGTGGCTGTGCTTGCTGGATCTTTCTGGTTATTGCTATTGTCATTCTAATTGTTGTTGTGTTGGTATTGATTAAATATTTGTAATCTTAATTACAGTAAGCTCAGCATTCTGATTTTGTTTTAGCCTTGGATATACGTGCATGGCAAAAACAGACGATTTGTGTTGGTCTTGTGGTTATGTTTTGAGTGTGTAATTAACTCACGTATAGAGCGTTTTGGTGATTTTCAACGATGATTATAAATGTATCGTGATGGATGTGTGTTTTCTAGGCAAGTTTAACGGATTTGGGATCACTTTGGGAGTTGGTTTAAGGGTTTCTCAGGTTATATTGGTTTGCAATTAACACGATAACCGAATTGTGGGGCATTTAGCGAGGCATCTTCCAAGTTGGTTAAAAAATTGGACTGTTTTTTGTTTGGTGGCAGATTAGATTCCATGGCAGCAATCCGGTGCATTTGCAAACTTTTAGTTCTCTGAGAAGGTTAACAGTTTGCAGACTATACATACGCTCGTTTGGGTCCAGGTTTTGATTCTGCAATGCAGGATTGGAATCACAAGGTTTTTGCAAGCTGATAAGATTGGGAATCTTCTTCTCTGAAATTGGTCTTTCTATTTTACTATATTGTACCCAAGAAAAAAATAATCATAAGATGTTATTCCATCAATTAGAATCAAGTTCTTGTACACCACCACTAAACACAGCTAATCTCCGCCTCCAATCCTGTCTTCCCTATCTATGTTCCAATTGTCTCCAAACAACAATTAAACACTACACACGACCATGGCAGCGATTGGAGAAGAAGCGTATGTATTATTGTGCTGCAATTCTCTCTTCACCACCATTATTGACCCCAGCACCTGGATCTCATATCTTCAATTCTTCAGATTGTCCAACCATTGTCGTGTTGCTGCATGTCTGATGACGACTATAATGCTACACCAAACTACTTCTGTCCCTAACGAAAAATAGAATAAATTATTAAATTGATGCCAAGAACGTTTACAAAAATGACCAAAAAAGAAGAAGGGATGTAACCGTGAGTTGAAAACTGTACTCTTTGCGGGGGAGAATAAAAGATAACCAGCAAAATTACGAGGCAACCTTAATCCGGTGCTAGTCTTGTCCATGGTACGATAAGACTTAACGCATCAATAAGCAAGATCACTCTAAGCACAGCTTAAAGATCTGTGTTTAGACTTCAGAGACAGAGCCATGCTTCCCCCCTTGGCCCTCGTTTAAATGCTTTAGCACTGGCTAAAACGACTTTACAAGTTCAGCCATGGCCATCAATCCCCTGACCCCTTGAATGCTTGTCCATAATTCCAGCCTGATCATCTTTAAAGCAACCAATCACATTTCATCCCTGTAGTTGGTTCCTGGGACCCTTAGCATGGTTGAGAAGAAACCTATGCATTCTATATAACACACTAATTATTTGTCCTCAGCCATCGTTTCCGATCAGAGTAGCTGTATTTTCAGACTGCTGCTTATATCCTAAGACTGTGATGCAACTTAAGATGAACATTCTGCCCCTTGGACCTTCTGGAAAGCTACACGATACTACTCCTTTCCCCTGACAATGGAGGAAGAAAGTGTTGAAACTGATAATATGCGGCGTTACAGAGGATGTGTAGGTGTACTGTGTGAAATTACTCCATTTTAAAAAGGAGAAACTGTTTGTCGCGGCAACCTTGTTGGTGTTCAAACAGTCCACGGAATTACATGTTGGATAATGAATGTAAAGTCACCATATGCGTATTTTGTATCATCCCCTAGCTCATTCGTCATTTTCACCGCTTTCAATTTTCCTAGCATCCATCAAATTCCACTGATGCATCACTGATTTCACCTGTATCATCATGGTCATTCACATTGTCAAAACTCTCTAAAATGGGGACAACCCACTCGCCAACTGATGTATTTCCAGCAAAGACTTTCCTGATGAGACTGTGACCCCCGTTCTTAATTTCTTCAGCAGCTTGTAACTCTCTCGTGTTTCTACAACCCAGCAATACAAGATCCAACATCTTCCTCCTAACAACATAAATCGGATTTGGCTCAATCAAACAACCTTTACTATATGCTTCACTAAGAATAACAGTATGAGTGCTCCCCTTAGTTGATATGTAGAAAATCCCAGGATGTTCCAATAATAACTCGCGCACATTCACTTCCATACCAAAATCCTTTTTAAAATGAGCCAATCTCTCAACCTCAACCATCTTCTCCACTGTCAAACTCAACAACTCATGAATCATCGCTACAGCCCGTTTCTCATATCTCTTCTTTCCACAAGTGCCCACCTGAACAACCTCATTTCCCTCGTAAGGTTTTGAATAAGGAAGCATTTGCCAATTCTTCAACTTCTCTCTACCCCCCCTTTCAATCTTAAACCCTGTAGGAAAATTGATAGGAAATGCAAACTTCGTCTCCAACTCACTCAACCACTTTTCTCTATACTCTTTCTCTCTCCATTTCTCAACTTCAGCCAACCCGAAATTCTCATCTTTATCAATCAATTCAACAATCTCCAAATCAACCAGCCTAAAATTTTCCTTATACTTTCCTAAAACTGACTCCCTAAAATCCTCAGGCAACCCCAATTCTCTCCTAATTAACCTCAAAGCATGAACATGAAGTCTCCCATTTTTAGACATCATTAACAACCTTTTAACTCTCTTCACACACTCCAATTCATAATCTTTCACAAGACCCTCTTCTTCACTCACCAAACTCTTGAATTTCCCACTAATCCTACAACACAAATTCCTCCTAACCGGGTGTGTAAATACATCAAACACATGGGGGTGCTTATGCACAAACTCACCCATACCTACATGCAACCCCACTATATTTCTCCATCTGGACATCAACTGCAGGGATACAAAAGGACCCCTCTTTCGATTTGACATGAGGTCGTAGATTTTGAGGATGGTTTTGAGTTTCTTGAGGTGGGTTGTTAGTCTGTTGAGTTTGGAGTCTATGGTTCTTGATTCTAACCGAGTTTGTGCTGTGTTTGCTGGCTTTTTCCATCTTCTTTGAATGAATAAATTGAAAGGACCAAAAGGGATTTTCGGAAAGTTTGTTTCCTGAGGATTTGTGTGGATTCTGATCTGCAATAGGCAGTGGTGCTTGCTGATTCTCGAAAGGTTCATTTTTTCTTTTCCTCTTGTTGAGCAGGGGACAAAGGGCTGGCTTTGTAAGAGTTTTTCTTTACTGATTTTAATTAAAATTAGGTATTAATTAATAAAAAAATATTTTAATATATTTCCAATTAAAAAACTTATTTTTAAAAAATAATATGTATCGTAATTTCAAACACGACAAGTCATATACCTAATCCAAGAAAACACTTCAATCATTTTAACCTACTTTAATTAGTTTTTATTAAAATAAAGTTGTTTTTTTTTTTTAATTTTTTGGTACTAACCCACTTAAGTTTTGATTATTAACTAATGATTAATATTTGATAAATTTTACACTATCTCAAATTCTCAATCAATTTCTATATATTTTAATCTAAAAAAGTATCAGAAAAAGGAAAAAATGCAAGACTAGTGAGATTAGAGACTAACCATTTTCATGCACATAATATATATATATATATATATTTAAATGATTAATTGAGTGATTGATAAGTACATACCATCTACGATGATGATTGGTGTGATGTATAATGTTTTTATAAAAAAAATATATTTTTATTTTTAAAATTAATATTTAAAGTTAGCATATTAAAATTGTTAAAAAATACTTAAAATATTAATTTAATATTTTTTTAAAAGACAGTTTTAAAAAATAAGTTGAACCTAAAAAACAAAACAAAAACTAAAGAATTAAAGTGGATGCAACAACATAGATTCTATTTGAATAGTGTTGTTTAACTTTAACTTTTTGAATAGTGTAAGTATAATATTTTTTATATTTGAACTCTAATGAAAAAAAATTAATTTTATTTTAATATATATATAATATTAATATAATTATTTATTAATAATAAATAACTAAAACAACTATAATAAAAATCATTTTTTTATAAAAATATATTAAATAATTTTTTTATCTAATATATATGAATAACTTTTCAACTTAGAAATGCTATTTTAGCTATTCAATATAGCTCTATTCTTGGAGCTATGAAAATAAAGAATAAAAACTAAATTTTCTTTGTCTTTTCCCTTTATTTTTTCTTTTAGTTCTCTCATTGAAGTTGTTTTAAGGTCTATTTGAAAGTGTGATTGAAATTATTTTTTAAAATAATTTTTATTCAAAAATATATCAATTTTTTTTAACATTATTATATCAATATAATCTAAAAATATCAAAAAATTAATAATTTAAAATAAAAAAATATTTTTTAATTTTTTTTAAAATAATTTTAAAGCTTAATGTCAATCCTGCAGTAAAAAATTAATTTATTTTGTTTAAAAAATCATTGTCCTCTGTTCACTAAATTAAAATTTAAAATAATAATAATAATAAAAAACAACAACAAAAATGGGGATCCAAAATCTTACAAAACTTTTGTACTGTGAAACACAGAACAAAAACCCTAAACCCCAAATTTCAATAACTTGGTTGCCCAACTCACTGAGTCAACCGCCCTTGCTTCCTCCCAAAAACCATGGCTTCCTTTCCACAGCAAGGCTCAGTCACCATCTGCGAAATTAACCGAACCCTAAGTACTCTCTCTCGCCCTCTTAAAGTATACATTTTTGGTTTGTTTTTTCAAAGATCTTTATAAATTTAATTGCTGTACATTGCAGTTGTAGCTGAAGCCATCTCTGATGATCGAGCCAAGGATACTTATGGAAAAATTCTAGTAAATTGCTTTCCTTTTTCTGTTTATAAAAATGGGCTTCTTTTCTTTTATGATTTTTTATTGAAATTTTTGATCTTTTTTAAAATTGAACCAATGGATAGATTCAGATTTTTTTATTTTCTTGTAATAAATTGATTTTATAAAAATGGTTTTGGTTTTATTTTGTGTATTGATATTGCATGTTTTGATTTTTTGGATTTAATGATGCTTAGGGAATGGTGTTCAGTCCAGTTCCGTTTCAACCGGAGCAGTTGGGATCGACCGGCGAAGATCAGGAATCTGAACACCAGGAAAGAAACAGTGGAGAGAGTGATGAGAGGAAAGGTTTAATGAAATCATTGCAATACCTTGTTAATGACTCGATCAAGCGAATATTTTATCCTAACTGTGTAAGCTAATTATAACACCTTAATCTTTTACTTTTGATTTAATTGTCTAATTAGTAGTGTAACATAGTGCAAATGGGAAATCAGGCGATTATATGCAACAATTTTTAGAAGTTTTTGAATGAGAAGTAGTGATTGGGATAGTTGATATGCTGTAATTCTGCATTCTCAAGTAGTAAGTGGTATAGGTACACTTGTTACCTGAGATTGATCTTCAAGGAGTGAGCTGGTACCAGCATAGACATATTATCGCATTTATTGCGGGTCCGAACCAGGTTATAGTTCGTGATTATGAAGACTCAGGTAAGCAGTTTTATGGTACAAGATTTTAATGATTTAAAGGAGCAGTAATGTTAAGGGGAAAGGCTTTTTTAAAGAGTTTGAGAGATATTGTGTTGAATTTTTTCAACAGAAGGGAAAGATGCCTATGTTTTAAGCAATGGGGCTCAACAAGATATTAGGGCTCTTGAGTGGAGACCAAATGGTGGAAAGTCACTTTCTGTAGCGTGCAAGCAAGTATCAAAATTGAAATTTCTGTCATTGTATTGTGATAGTCAGTTTTATGCATTTCTTTTACAAGGCATTAAGTGTGTGTATTTTCTCGGTTGTTGGACTGGATTCCAGGGGTGGAATCTGCATATGGGCTGCTTCTTATCCAGGTAATCCAGCCACTGTGAGACCTGGTGCTGCTTCTTCCTTGGGAACTCTTACTAGAGGCTCTGGAGGTCGATGGACTCTAGTGGATTTTCTTCGTAGTCATAGTGATGAGCAAACAAGTGCAATATCATGGAGTCCTGATGGAAGATATCCTGATCAATTTAAATTTGAAGTTTGAAAGTGTTATGTTTAAATAATCAGAAAATTTGCTGTTCAGACCAAAATCATAGCAGATCTTGTAGCCTTGAAGCTTTTTTACACCGACACACCATTTTATCATGTGTTTTACATGGTAGTTTTTTTTTTTTCTGAACTAATTTCCAAGCTTTATTTCTGAGACTAGTCTTAAGATCCTTAATATTTTCTACAATTTGTAAGCTCTGAAATTTAGTATCGATTTGTTATGTCTTTTCATCATTTCAGATTAGTGTTTTTAAAGGAGATTAAATTTCCTTGACTTAGCTTCACATATTTGGCATCTGCATCATGTGAGAGCTCTTCGTTCACCATATGGGATGTCTCACAAGGTATGTGGACAATGTTGACCTCTTAAATTGTCATGGTTAACATCAATTAGTTTTTAAGGATGCTATTTGAAATCTCCAGGTGAAAGACAATATTATTATTTTTTTCCTGATGTTTGGCTTCATACTTATACCCCATACACGGATATATTATCATGTGTGTGCATCTAACCTGATTACATTATGCATTCAGAGGTGTTTTATGGACGTATTTGTGCTCTCTCATGTGTTCCCCATTCTTATAGTTTAAAGTTACTTTTAAATAAATACAAACTCATGACATATGATGAGGCGAAAATCCAATGGTTAGCCATATGGGGGGGCTGGTTAGGTCCCATGTGCTTGTATTTAAAGACTGAATTGAGTTTATTTGATCAAATTTTCACGACATAACTCAATGACATTGAAAGATTGAGCAATTTTGACTACTTTTGAAAGGATTCGGTCAACTCTTTTGGATGCTTATGTTCCTAGAGCTCTATGTATCACAACAATTACAACTAAGCCTCAATCTTGGAGTAGTTGGGATAGGCTTATCTATTATTGTGCTTGATATTGCTTCACTGAAGATTTTTGGTCTCTGAAACCTCCCTCAATCTGTCTTGTTTTGTTGCAATTTATAGGTCTGGGGACACCCATTCGACGTGGATTAGGAGGCATATCGTTACTAAAATGGTCACCTACTGGAGATTACTTTTTTGCCGCAAAATTGTATGGCCATAACTCAAGTTAATATATATATATATATATATATATATATATATATATATATATATATTGCATTTGGATAGAACTCTGATCCATTTCATGAGCTGCTGCTAATCATTTTCTTTCATCTAGTGATGGGACATTTTATCTCTGGGAGACAAACACATGGACATCTGAACCTTGGTCTTCGACTAGTGGCTTTGTCACTGTAAGTATATGATGATGCTTTCATCATTCATAAATGACTTCTAACCTCTTGGTTATGACTTGCAAAATATTGAGATCATTCAAGTTTTGAATTTTAGCAACTGCAATCCCTTATCAAGTTAACTTGCCTAATGTCTCTAAGTTTCAAGTTTTACTCATCCAAGTACAAGTTTATATATAAGTATCTCAAAGTGGTCAACGTTCAATCTATCCTTTTCTCTCTCTCTGTTTTTCAAAGTCCTGATGCAATTTTTATTAAAATTGTACTAAATTCTAAACATGATTCTCTAACTCAAAAGTGAACGAAATGCCCCATCTGTATTTGGTTGAAGAGGTATAATTGGAGAATTGGTTTGGATAATTACTGAAACTGAATTATTTCATTATCGTGGATGCTATTCATCATGCAATGCAATGGAAGAATTTTTATTGGCTTCAGATGTTAATCATGTCCTCTTTTATCAGGGAGCAACATGGGATCCTGATGGGCATATAATATTGGTTGCTTTCTCTGGATCTTTATCATTGGCTTCCATTCATTTTTCATCAAAGCCTCCATCTTTAGGTACGCAAGCTGAAGCTTTTAAATATTTTTCTTTAATCATATCAATGAGAATCATAAAAGGCTTGTAACATAGAAAACTATAGATCATGTATTATATGAAATTACACTCCAGGTTAGATGATCTTTAAAATCTTGTTCGATTAGTATTAAGTTCTATTTCTTAGTATATTAGTCTACTATTTTGTAGGTTCTCTGTAATTGTACGGGTCAAGGAGCATTCTATTAGTTCTGTATGGCTGAATATCTTTTGTTGGATCCCAAGTTTGGTCTGATTTTGCCTCTTCTTTTTTCTTTGGTTTTCACTGTTTCAATCCATTTAGCAGTCCAAGTTTTTTCAGGGGCTAATTATTGGAGTTTAGGAAACTACAATTACTTAATTATGCATGTAATCTTTGAAATGAATGTTTTGTTCAAGTTTATAAAAATTCAGAAGCTTTGAACTCCTTTGTTTTGGGTTATTGTATTTAGCTTTTAATCAAAGGCCAAATTGTTAACTTAGATGATAGTATCTATCTCTTACAAGGCAGAGTCTTCCAACAGGTGTATTTTGGGAGAAGGATCACAGGATTTTGTAGAAATCTGCTAGTTTTGTACTCATCTGGTTTGTGTTGATGGAGCAGAAGTATTTAGTTTTATGAGGAATTGTAGAGGTTTTCAACTTTTTTGGGACCAGATTACTTTTTTGGGCTCATTAGTGGTGTAATGTCTCTGGGGCTTTTCAGGTTGCATTTTTAGTCTGATATTCAATCTAATAACCGATTGACCTGGTTTTCTCTTGCTTATGCACTCTATATAGATGCAGGAACTGTCCTCTACAAATTCAATTTATTTCTTATCAGATGAATTTATTAAATGAATAAGGTCTTTTATATGGTCATTTCACCTTTAACATATCATTATTATTCTGCTGCAGATGCACATCTGTTACCAGTTGAATTACCGGAGATAACAACAATGACGGGCAGGTATAGAGAAATTTTCTCTTAATTTTGTGCATAATGTTTTTAGTTTCTTTCATATGGTTTGAATTATTATGAATGAACTGTTTCTTGAGAATGAAAGGAGTAAAACCATATGAATGTATGGTTGTATTTAGTTATTGTTATTATCTTACCTCCAGATAGATATGCCTGTGTTTTGAATGCCTTTCTGTCATGCTCTTATTTTTATGTACACTGCTTAATGCTGATGAACATTAATCTGCCCACTCCCTTATCAATAATATGGTGAAAATTGAAAGCTATTATTAAAAAGTTTTTTTTTTTTGAGTATTATTAAAAAGATTTAAGCTTTCTGATTTTGGTCAGAAACAGAAAGTGATGAAGTTTACATGACATGAGCACTCATTTTTTAAATCTTCTGTTTCAGGCCTTGGCTTGATATTCTTAATATTGTGGGCTGTAAGGTAATTGTTTGATTGCATAAAGACACTATGCCATCTATTTTTTTTCATGTTTTATTATGCAGTGAGGGAATTGAGAAGATAGCTTGGGATGCTTCTGGTGAAAGACTGGCAGTATCATATAAAGGAGGGGATGATAATTACAAAGGTCTTGTTGCCATATATGATGTTAGAAGGACTCCCCTGATTTCTGCATCACTAGTGTGAGTTGTTTACCATTATCATCCTCGTTTCACTTATTAATCTGTTTGCAGTTTTTTTTTTTCCAATTAATAGTTGTCTTATAGAAATAAATAAAATGAGATTTTAATTTGAATGACTGAGTAGCATCTTTACTCTCTATATATTTATGAGTTGCCTTGATATGAATCCAGTGGATTTATTAGAGGGCCTGGAGACAATCCAAAGCCAATTGCATTTTCGTTTCATGACAAGTTCAAACAGGGACCATTGCTTTCTGTGGTAAGTCCTCTTAAATTTCTTGATTGTGCAATTTCAGTGTTTCAGTAAATAACAATTAGCTTTATCAAACAATTTATGCAATTGCTCTAATGTGCAGTGTTGGAGCAGTGGTTTTTGCTGTACCTATCCTCTAATATTTCACTCATAGTCTTCCATAACTAAGGTATGTCTTTAATTTCCAAACACATAGTATCTCAATCCCTTTCCCAAACTCTCTGATTTTCTGTCATGACTACTTAAGAAACAGCCTCCAGCGATTGGATAAATGCTAGCAGGTCATAGGACCAATTTGTTTTCAGTTGTTATTCGAGTAAAATCTATGGAAAAGCAGAAACATATGCTTAGATTATTGATTCCAATTAGTTAGTACCACACCAACTTTATTGTAGCATTCAACTTCTGCCCTCTCAAAAGTCAAGGGGACATTCTTGGCTTGATAATGGAGTTTCATTTTCATCTTTATTTTTTGTTGCTGATGTTGTCCATTGATCAAGCTCTGATAGATTTTATTTTGATGATCTTTTTGTTTCATGAAGTGTGCGGAAGAGTGTTGTTTTTTGTTTGATGAGACAGCGAAGATGATTGTTGGTTCGAACCTCCAGGAGAGATGCAGCAAACTAATCCATGGCATTGATTGACACAGAGAGCATATAAATGTATATTGTTGATGTGCAAGCCTCACGAGGAGGCACATTTACAGCTGCATCTCAAGATACTAGACATTTACCAGGTCATGGATTTTAAATGTTTGTGTAACACCTTATGAAAATTTGAAGTACACGAATTTAGGGTTCATGCCCTCTCTCCTGTTGTCAAAATGTATTCATATTCATATTCTAATTCCAATTTTTCTGTTTACTGCCTAAAGAGGAGAATTGATATGGAAGCTTTCTCAGGTTGAATGTGTTCATATCTGCAAAATAAAATGGTTCACCAGCCATTAGGTCTTTTGATGAACACCAGGACTTTTTTTTTTGGAAGCCTAAACATTTACCTTCATTGTTGTTTTCATACTACTTGTACTCAACCTCCCAAAACAAGATGAAGGAGGCCATCTAACTTTCTCTGGAGATGGATTCTTTTTCTGCAACAGCTGGCTTGAATCTCAGAGGTTGTGTTCTAGCTCAAACTGCTATTTTTTATGGCCTGTTTGGTATCTGTGCTGCTATCATTCTCTCTTTTTATTCGGAAAATGTGATTTCATTTCGAAACTAATGAAAGTTCATTATTATTACAATTTTTATAGAACTCAAATAAAGACAACAAAGATGAAAATTAAATCTACTGTTCATATAAACAGACCATTCTGCCCTATATTTTTTTCAAACTTTTTTTTAACTGTATTTTTTTATTAAAATGTAATTATATAAAGTTAAGCTAAAAAAATACAGAGATAATACAAGATTCATTCTAAATTTGCAAATTCATTTCTTTTAATATTTTTAGATTATTTTGATGTTTTAATGTAAAAAAATTATTTTAATGTTAAAAATAATTTAAAAAACAACATATCACAATTTTAAATATTTTTAATTTAAAAACATAAGAGAATGTGCAGTCCTGATCTATTCTCAGTAAAGGAAAAAAGAAAAAGAAAAACCTCCTCTCTAATTTTACGAGGACGAACCGGAATGCGAGGGAACCCTTGCATCCCTTCCTCCTGGTTTCAAGTTCCGCTCCGACGATACAGAATTGATTGGCTATTACCTCTTGAACAAAGTAGTTAGAATTTTATCTGAGGAAGATGACATCTTTGCTAAGGACTATAATGTTTACAGCGAAGAACCATGGAAATTTATGAAATTTACAGATATCAGAGAGGGTCTTTACTTCTTCATTACTGTGAAGACAGCAACAGCTCATGGTTCTAGAATTGATCGGAAAGTTGGAGACGGTACGTGGCGCGATGAAGGAGAAAACGTTCAAGTTAAAGTTGGAGAAAGAAGTTTGACAGGATTGAGGGAAAGATTTAAGTATAAGAGTCCGGGTTCGGTACAGGATGGTTGCTGGTGGATATTGTGCAGAATATCTTTCTGGAAACCAAGTTATCTTTCTGTTCGAGAAGAGTAGTTATGGTCGTAAAAATAAGATATTACAAAAGAGAAAGAGGATGGAAAAGTTGTTCGATGCTTTAAGTCTGAACCTATGATACTGTTAGCATGAACCATGAGAAGTTGCATGGAAACAGAACACTCTCTGTATCCAGAATTTCCTATTTACGGTAGAATATATCGACTTCCTAGTTTGTAGGCTTAAAATAGGAAAAGCTTTGATGTAATAGTAGATTAGTTGAAACACAACTTCTTCCCGTGTATGTGTATAAATACTTGCCATAAATCAATTAATAAAGCAAGGAAGTTTGTTCCTCAAGAATTCTGACATGGTATCAGAGCAACCACATTCAGAGACCTAAGGAAGAAGAAGAAGAAGAGAGAAAAAAAAAAAAAAAAAACACAGAGAGACGAAGAGAGGAGATTACACCAAATCCCATGGCTGAGAATCTCACTGACTTGATTCAGCCACAAAATCCCATAACAGACTCCATGTTTGACAACTTCACGGCGAAGATGACAGAAGCCTTGACAAAGGCCCAGACTACTTCACAACCAGCTATCACTGAGTCGTCTGCAACACCAATTGGCATCAAGTTGGATGGTTCCAACTATGCTTTATGGTCCCAGGTGGTAGAGATGAACATCTCAGCCAAAGACAAACTGGGATATATCAATGGAGACTTTTCTCAACCCTCCGAGACAGACCCAACATTCCGCAAGTGGCGCACTGAAAACTCCATGGTAAAAGGGTGGTTGATCAATTCAATGGATCAATCACTTGTTGCAAACTTTATCCGCTTCCCAACAGCAAAACAAGTGTGGGATGCCATTGCAACGACATATTTTGATGGAACTGACACATCACAAGTTTATGAGCTTCGACGGAGAGTTACTCGGATGCGGCAGAGAGGAGGATCCATAGAAAAATACTACAATGATTTACAAGGGATATGGAGGGAGATAGATTTTCGACGCCCCAATCCCATGAACTGTGCAGCAGATATTCAGAAATATAACTCCTTAATACAAGAAGAAAGAGTTTATATTTTTCTGGACGGATTAGATGATCGACTTGACAACATTCGGAGTGACATTCTCCAACTGAAACCATTCCCAACCATTGAGCAGGCCTATGCTCACGTTAGAAGGGAGGATACACGACAAGCAGTAATGACAGCAGGGGCTGAAACCACAACCAGTGGTGCTGTCATGGCCATCAGAGGCTCACGGTTTGGCCAACAACCAACACTGGTACTGGGAAGACCTAACATACCCTCTAAGCCGAAGAATCCAAGTGATGGAGGGAAGTGTACACACTGTGGAAACACCAAACACACCCGTGATACATGCTTCAAGTTGCATGGGTATCCAGAATGGTGGCATGAACTACAAGCCAAGAAGAAAAAAGGCAACACATCACATGATGAAGGCACGGGCAGAGCAGCAATAGTCACGGCAGAACCTCAACTCTCACTTATCCCCATGGAAGAATCCTCCACTTCTAAAGCATCAGGTAACTGTGGACAAGTTTTGAAAAGTTCTAACCATCGTGATGAAGATGAATGGATTATTGATTCGGGAGCTACGGACCATATGACCTTTGATCCTGCGGACTTCTCACATACAACTGAACCACAAAGGACACGTATTGCAAATGCAAATGGGGACACTTTTCCAGTCATGGGAGCTGGAACCGTGACATTATCATCCTCACTCACTCTATCCCACACTCTTCTTGTTCCTTCACTGTCCAATAAATTGATGTCTGTGAGCCAAGTGACTGAAGCACTCAACTGCCTAGTATTAATGTACTCTAATGTTTGTTTTCTTCAGGATGTTCTCAGCAAGGAGATTATTGGGCGTGGTACTAAGAGAGGGGGGTTATACTACTTGGATGATTTCAACTATGGAAGAGCAAATCATGTATTCCAGCAGCACAGTAGCAAGGAACGGGAAATATGGTTATGGCACCGTCGTCTTGGGCACCCATCTTTCGGATACCTAAGACACCTATTTCCAAACTTATTCTCAACATCAAAGGATAGTGTTTTTAATTGTCAGACTTGTATTTTGGCCAAAAGCCATAGAAACTCTTATCATGCAAGTATGAATAAAAACAGTATCCCATTTTCCCTTATACATTCAGATGTCTGGGGACCTTCCCCACAAACTACTGTAACTGGTCATCGTTGGTTTGTTATATTCGTCGATGACTCAACCCGAATGACTTGGCTCTACCTGATGAAAACAAAAGATGAGGTGTTCCCAATATTCCAGACTTTTCACACCATGATTCAGACTCAATTTTCAACAAAAATTCAGGTGCTTCGATCAGATAATGGAGGAGAGTTTGTCAACCAACAGTTCAAAGTTTTTTCTCAAAGACAAGGTTTCCTTCACGAAACCTCATGTGCTCAAACTCCACAACAAAACGGTGTTGCGGAACGGAAAAATCGCCACATCTTGGAGACAGCTCGGGCCCTTCTCCACGACACAAATGTTCCAACTCATCACTGGAATGAGGCAGTAAGTGTTGCGGTTTACTTGCTCAACAGAATGCCCTCAAAAGTACTGGACTTCAAAACTCCCCTGCAAGTGCTCTCAGCTCATGTTGAGCTACCAAGCGTACTACTGCTCCCACCAAGAGTGTTCGGTTGTGTGGTGTTTGTTCACCTCCATAAGAACCAACGCTCTAAACTCGACCCATGTGCTGTCAAATGTGTGTTTCTGGGTTACGGACCAACTAAGAAGGGCTACAAGTGCTTCGACCCCAGGGGAAAGCGACTCTATACCACCATGGATGCCACCTTTATTGAGTCTGAACACTTCTACTCCCCTGCAGGCTCCAATTCAGCTCTTCAGGGGGAGAATACAAGGGAAGAACTGAATTGGCACTTAACGGCTCCATCCCCAGCTCCAGCCGCGGGGGCCACTGATAATTCAGCACATGATCTTCTTGAAATCACTGAAGAAAGACAAAGTGAAGAAATTGAGGTTGAGGCTGAAAATGGCGAAGGAATACATGAACATCAACCTGCGGAGGCTGATAATATTAGCGACGGAATACATCAAACCCCTCTCTCTACAGTGCTGGAACCTCCCACTCCTGCTGAGAACAACCCTGAGGTAAGCTTCTCCACTGATCTCCCATATACTCCTAACTTGAATACCACTGTGGAGTATGTATTGCCTTTCAGACACAATAGAGGAAAGCCACCGAACAGGTACTCACCTGATGCCGAAGAGAGGAGGTCTAAATTTCCCATCACAAATTATGTAAGCACAAAGCACTTACCTAATCCGATTCAGAACTTCACGAAGGTGCTGTCCTCATACCACACTCCAGAAAAAATAGAGGATGCTCTAGCAGACCCGAAATGGGCACAAGCCATACAGGAAGAGATGGAAGCCTTGCAGAAAAATAATACATGGAAGCTGATAGCCCAACCCGAGGGAAAAAAAATTGTGGGATGCAAATGGGTATTCTCAATTAAATACAAGGCAGATGGAACAATTGACCGGTACAAAGCAAGGCTGGTAGCAAAAGGATACACGCAGACATACGGTATAGATTATGTGGAAACTTTCTCACCGGTTGCGAAATTAAATACTGTTAGAGTCTTGTTATCCCTTGCAGCAAATCTGGATTGGCCGTTGCTACAAATGGATGTAAAAAATGCATTTCTCCATGGTGATCTTGAAGAAGAAGTGTATATGGATATTCCACCGGGGTTCACATCTTCTTCAGGAACACGAGTTGTATGCAAGTTGGAGCGAGCTCTATATGGATTAAAACAATCACCACGAGCATGGTTTGGGAGATTTAGCGCAGCCATGAGAAAGTATGGTTTTGTCCAAAGCAATGCAGATCACACACTCTTCCTGAAGCATCGGCAGAAAAGGGTGACAGCCCTAATCGTCTATGTAGATGATATGATTATCACCGGAGATGACACGGAAGAAATGTCAAACCTGCAGAAGCAACTATCCGCCGAATTCGAGATGAAGGATTTGGGTGGACTTAAATACTTTCTAGGGATAGAGGTGACAAGGTCATCCAAAGGCATATTCTTGTCCCAAAGAAAATATGTCTTGGATCTACTGTCTGAAGTTGGATTATTGGAATGCAAGCCAGCTGATACTCCCATCGTCCAGAATCACGGACTCACTGAACACACAGACCAAATACCAACGGACAAAGGAAGATACCAAAGGCTGGTGGGAAAACTTATTTACTTATCACACACTCGCCCTGATGTTGCGTATGCGGTAAGTGTAGTAAGCCAATTTATGCATAATCCAAGTGAAGAACATATGAATGCAGTAACTCGAATACTCCACTACCTGAAATCCTCACCAGGAAAAGGTTTAATGTTCTCAAAAAACCATCACTTGGGGGTAGAGGGGTACACCGACGCAGATTGGGCAGGAAGCATTCTCGATAGAAAATCCACGGCGGGATACTTTACATTTGTGGGAGGAAACCTAGTAACATGGAGGAGTAAAAAGCAAAATGTGGTGGCCCGGTCAAGCGCTGAAGCAGAATTTAGGGGAATGGCAAAAGGGCTATGCGAACTACTATGGTTGAGACGGTTACTAATGGAAATAGGTCACGGCCCCAACATGGAGATGAACCTGTTTTGTGACAATAAAGCTGCGATCAATATCTCACAGAATCCTATCCAGCATGATCGAACAAAACACGTGGAGATAGATAGACATTTCATTAAGCAAAATCTTGATGAAAAGATCATCCGGTTTGTGTTCGTCAAATCAGAAAATCAACTAGCAGATATGTTGACGAAGGCAGTGTCTAGTAAAAACCTTCATGACTCACTTGACAAGTTGGGCATCCAAGATATCTATGCACCAACTTGAGGGGGAGTGTTAGCATGAGCCATGAGAAGTTGCATGGAAACAGAACACTCTCTGTATCCAGAATTTCCTATTTACGGTAGAATATATCGACTTCCTAGTTTGTAGGCTTAAAATAGGAAAAGCTTTGATGTAATAGTAGATTAGTTGAAACACAACTTCTTCCCGTGTATGTGTATAAATACTTGCCATAAATCAATTAATAAAGCAAGGAAGTTTGTTCCTCAAGAATTCTGACAGATACCGCTCGCTCGTAAACAGAAGATGGGATTTCGAGTTTTCTCTGTTGAAAGTACTTTGGACAATGGTGATGCGGTAGAAATTACTGAAATAGAGGACGATGAGGAGGTTTGCAATTCTGGACCTGGAGATGTTAGCCGCAATGCAGCAGCAGCAACAAATTTCTAAATTTCAGAAATTTATTCAACGAGAGAAGATGAAGGGAGTCTACTGATCACAAAGAGCATCTAGTATACCTTTGCACAGCTGGTCTGAACTCCGAAGTCTTCTTCTCAAGTTCCTTTTTTTTTTAAAAAAAAAACTTCGAACTTTTGATTACATGTTGTCGATCATTCAAATGGTTTACATCAGAAGCAAGAAGAGGAAAAACAAACTCAGGAATGTCCTGCATCCAAATTACCCTCTATGGTTCACCTGCTTTGTTCTTCGGAGAGTAGTGAAAATAAAAAGGAGTTAAGCCCCAACTTCTGAAGATAATATCTTCATCTATCCGGCAGAGTTGATGTACTTGGTGGTAAATGAGAGCGATCTGTTTCAAAATTATAAGTTTTCAGGTAAGATGGTTTCTTAATATATTTATATATATATATATATCCGATCTATCTTTATTTCATTTTCTCGAATGGAAGAATAAGAATTGTAAGAAGAGCAAATGACCCTTTACATCAATCTTGATGAGTAACTAGTGACTAGACTGAAGAGAAACCAGCTTCTCTACTTTCTCTCCCCAAACCTTTTGCACTCCAATATTTTCCAAGTTTCTCTCCATTCAAGACTACAGAAAGAAACAACTTTCATTTTCTCTAATGGAAGAAGAAAAGATTAAAGAAGACCTGGGAAGCCTTAGCGATCTTGGTGCTTGGAAATATTCTTCTTCTTCTTCTTCTTCACCACAAACCCTCCTCAATGGAACCTCCATTGTTGGTTTAGTTATGGCCAATATTGTAGTGAGTCTTAGATATCGTTTACTACTCTTCACTGACCGTGAATCAGTTCGACTTGAACTTGAACCAATTAAGAAAGCCTGATGATCAATTGCAACTGTTTTATATCCTTTGATTGAAAATAAAATGATTAATGTTGAAGGTGTGGTGACCAGAGCTAGTAGAGACAGGTTTCCTTGTGAAATTAGTATCTTTGCAAGGTTAGACGACTTCGAAACTGTTAAAACTGCGATTTCGCAAGGTGGTCTGGTTTTATTTTCTCAACCTGGTGCAAGTCTTATTCAACGTGGATTTTTCCCTACAGTGTTAAGGAACCATCTCACCTACAAGCTCAAGCTTGTAGGTGAGGTCCCAGAATATGATTTATATTATTCTCTAACACACCCCCTCAAGTGAAAGCCCTTTGGGCTTGAAACTTGCACACAGGCCCACACTGCTTTGTGTTTGATTTTTATCAAATAGAATGGGGGTGGTGAGATTCGAACTCATGACCGCTGGGTCAATAAGGCTCTGATACCATGTTAAGGAACCATCTCACCTACAAGCTCAAGCTTGTAGGTGAGGTCCCAGAATATGATTTATATTATTCTCTAACATATAGCACATACTTCAAAGAATAAACCAAAAAGAATCACCGATAGACCTGCCGTGCAAGTTGAGCGTGAGAAGCTGAATTTCATCCCCAATGGCGCAGTAGGGCATGATGCGCATGCGGTCCAGGATGTTATGGGCGCTGGCTTGACTTCTCGTCCATTATCAGCTGATTTTGAAGAAATTGAAGGTAGCGAGTATCTCAACGTCCTAAGAGTCAGTGCCTTGATGATAAAGAGCTTATGATCTGCACTGTAGGTCACGAGTTCGAGTCAGAACGTGTATTCTGTGTAAGAGCATAGGACAACTGGGGTTTTACTCACTCATCTGAGACCACAAAATGTATTTTCCGGGGTAAAGTTTCCTCGTATAAAAAAAAGAAAAGACTATCCCACCTGTTGTTGCAAGGGATTCCAGAGCAATATCTTCAAGAAAATGAGATTGAGATGATTCCTAATCGATTCTACTTTGATTGTTTACTCTAAAGATGGCGATTAGCGTATCAGTTAGGATTTATTTGCCTTGATTGTTAGCTCGTCAGAAAGTTGTGATGTTGTTGTAAACGAACAATTTATCCTGAAGTGCATGGTGTTCTATTTCAGAGGCATGATAGCTGTGTGCAGGTGTTTCTTCGGATCCATTTTAAAGGTTTTCGGACTGTATTCTTTGCTTTTTGGCTTAATTATACAGTCTATATTCTAACAAAAACAACCTTTTCTTGCCCTAACATTCAATTATTAATAAATTTAATAAACTTGATCAATAATAATAAATTTGTAAATATATATATATATAAATACAATTCTTGATAAAAAAACTATAATTATAAATAATATAAATATAATTTGGTTAATATAAGATTCTACTATATTGAGCTTTAATATAATTTATTATTAAGTTTTAAATTTAAAATAATATGATTATTCCATTTTATATTATATAGATATAGGTATTATAGTACATGTATAACATTTATATTTTTATTCAGATCTATAATATTTCTAGTATATATGCTGTTTTACTGCCTAATTGATAAAAAAAATACCCGATAACGTTTCCAGTTTTGCCTAGAAGCAAATCTGAGGCAGTACAAAATCTTCACGGACAGGAGACACCGATTATTATGGATTATAATAGTATAATTATCATTTTGCTCTTCAATCCGCAAAATATATACCTTAGCATAGAGGGTATTTTTGACTTTTCTATGAGGCCAGCTGACATTATCTAAATGTTTGAGAGTGTTCTCGCCTTTTCTGTAATTTTTGAACAATTAAACTACAGATCTATCCCTGGAAGCAGACAAAAAAACAAAGAAAAATCAAGAGTATTTTTGGTTTTTTAAACTTATCGTGAACAATTTAAAATACTGAAATGCCCTACGAATAACACAATGCTGGCTCAAACGTTTGAAATGATATATAATGTATCTACTTATACATGATATACTTCATCCTCTAGACTTGATATTCTGCTTCTCAATCCAAAGGGCAGGAATCTTCGTTAATCAGCTCACACACAGCTTGCTTCCTCCTCGAGAAAGAAAATGGAGATTGCAAAATTGATGACTTTTATTGATTACAGTTTGGTGAGTTCCTGCTCTGCCCTATATATATGCTCTTATTTTAAAAGCATAATGAAAGCTCCATCAAAAGTTCTGCCAACTATCATGGTCAGAATGCTTTCTCCCCTGATCTAGGAGGCTAAATTTATCCGAATAATTATTTTGTCCCACTTGTAACCGATCCTGTTTTGGAAAATCCATTTCAATTAGATCTCCAGGTGTGAGAGATATACATGTAAAACATGGTAATCCTACGGGTTGATCGAGGAAAGTAGAGGCCGAGAGCATAAGCCAAGTTGAATTGCCAGCCAAACCTTTAAGCTGGAGAAATCCACAGGACCTGCCGAGATTTTAATCAAATGTCTTTCATCAACTGTGAGTGACTAGTGGATCAAACAATATAACGGAATTACCGGCATAAACGATCTAACGGAATTACCGGCATAAACGATCTAACCTCATACATGCTTAGATTCTCGGACACCAAAAATCTCTCTTTCTCTCTTCATTCATAGAATAAGGAAAGAAACAAGAAAGAAGAAAACAACTGATCGATAGTTCTTTCATTTTCTCTTATGGAAGAAGAAGGATTTCAAGAAGACCTGGTGAGCCTTTACAATCTTGATGATTGGGACGATTCTTCTTCTTTTTATGATTGGGATTATTCTCCACCACAACAAGTTCTCCTCAATGAAACCTCTATTGTTGGTTTTGCTATGGCCAGTATTATAGTGAGTAGCGGATATTGTACAGTGTTCTTCAATGAGCGTGAATCAGTTCGACTTGTACTTCATCGAAGAAAGCCTGGTGATCAAAATCAAAATCCGGCTATAAAGGTTCTGAATGCTGATAATCTTGAGGTGGGTTACCTTGATAGGTCAATTTCTACTGTTTTATCTCCTTTAATTGATAATAAAATGATTAACGCTGAAGGTGTGATTCTTGGATCTAGAACTAGAAGTAATAAGTTGGTTGCTTGTCAAGTTTGTATCTCTGCAAAGTTATATGATTTTGGAACTGTTAAAACTGCGATTTCACAAGGTGGGTTGGATTTAGTCTCTCAACCTGGTTCAAGTTTTGCACCATCTCAGGAAGCTATGGCGGTTAAAGAAAAGAGCAGTGAAGATGGAGATAGGAGTGTCAATGAGAAATTTAGTTCGGTTGAGGGGAATCTGAAGAGGAGAGGACGAAAGCGGTTCAGCAACTATGAACCCCTCATTTTTCACACTCAAGAACCGGTGATTATTGAAAACCAGAATGGAGTTGGCCTTGCTGAAACTACTCTTGAGATTGAGCCAGAAAACATAAATCTTAAACATGCCTTGAAAGTGGAGCCTGCGCAATTAAATTTCATCCCCATTGTCAGAGTACATGCAGCGAGTGCAGCCCAGCCTGTTAACGGCAGCGACTTGAACGAATGCTTAGATTCGGATTCCTTGTTCGCTAAGTCTGATGAAGTCGTAGGTGACAAATATCCCACCAACTATTGGTTCGAGACATTTCCTACGATGTTGCTGCAAGGAGATCCGGAGAACTCGTTCAAGAAAATGAGGCTGAGATGATCCCTAATCACTTCTACTGAGATTGTTTGCTCTGTAAGTGGAAAGGCACATTTCAGTTTGAAATGATGATATGCATTACTAATCACTTCTACTCAGAATATTTTTTTAGGATGCGAAGAAACCCATCTCTTGGAAAGTATAATTTGTGGGTCTAAATAAGCGAGTAAAACCCTGATTGTTACAGGTTCTTACAAGGAATACACACCCGACTCGAACTCGAGACCTGCAATGCAGATCATAAACCATTTGTCGTCATGCCAGACCTACTGGATACCACTTCTACTCAGATCGTTTGCTCTGAAGATGGAAAATAGTACATTGGAATTTGTAATGATGATATACATGAATAATTCAACTGTCTCTCTTTCACCGTGTATGATCGGTTAATAAAGGCATTTTATGCTTATGTGCAGGTGCTCTGTAGACCAATTGTAGAGGTTACAGGACAGTATTTCTTGCATCATCTGCTAATTTTGGCCTACTTATACAGTTCATGAGGAATTTGTTTAAACCCCATCTTTTTATTTGTGAAATAACCTTTGATTATTAGTTGAATTCTCTACTAACTTCAACTAAAAATAAAAATAAATCCAATTCCAACACTTGTGCCAAAGGACATTTTAGTTTCCGGGTTCTGCTTTTATGTGAAGCTTGCTATGATGAGCCCTTTGGAAAAAAATAGTCTACTAACTTATATGAACTAGTGAATTCATTTTAAGCCTAGAATGAAGTATGGTCGTGTTAAACTAGGTTAGCACCTTAAAAATAATATTAATATAAATGCAACAGCAATCCTCTATTATATGTACATGGTAGAATTGAATACAATTAAGGATGACGATGGGTTTCACAGAGCTAGAGCTAAATGATCGATCGAGACAATGCGACACTTCAATTATTTTACTGATTTGGATGCAAAATTTGAGCGCTATTGTACTTCCAGGTTGGTGTAGAAGGTACTTCCAGGTTCACTAGTAGTGAATGCGGTCAATGCTATCTTGATAAAACCTAAGAAAATTTTCAGTGTTCTTACACTATCAAATTATCTCAATCCAAATAGAAATATTTCAATATATTAACCAAAATCAAAATTATATTTCATGATATTTTTGTTATTGTTTCCGAGGACTATTAATTTACACGAAAGTTCTAATGTTTGGTGCAGCCTTTTAGGTTTAGCATAGTTCACGATTTGTAAATACAAACACTTGAATTTATCTACCCTTTTGTCAGCTATGTTATGTTCTTGTGATCTCTTTTTGTTTGAATATGGTGGGTGAGATTGGCAGGCTCTTTGATTTTGTTCATGCACAAACACTTATTGTTCGTTCATTTTTCTCTATTGTTCCAGAGCATTATAGCCCCTTTCATACATTTAAATTTGCTACAGGTGATTAGCAATCAATGATCCATACTTGCAAATTTTTTCACTGCAGGCCTTCACGAAAATAAATTAACACACTAATTTATTACCATACAAACGAATGAATGAACTACATGAAGCAGTGAAGACCGAGCAAGAGCATGCATTATCTTGTTTAGATCTCAGCATCACCACAATTTTCAGTTTGCCTAATAAATTCTCTCAGCTGTCGATACTGAGCGCAGGAAGACAACAATGACCGTAATGTTGTCTTTGCTGCCTCGTTCTGCGGCTTCTGTCGCCAATCTCTTTGAGCACATACCAGGTTCTTTGACGGTGTCTTTGATTATGCTTATAACATCTGCACCACTCATGACATCCCAAAGTCCATCGCTGCCCATCACCTGGAAATTGAAAACATTGCTTTCATTCACATCCAATGGAACATCAGAAAATGTGTTCATTTGTAATCATTTTCGCAATGATAACATTTGCTATCAGATCATTGTGTGTGCCAATACAAAAAGCATATAAAAGGAGTTAAAAAAACAATGGGAAGCAGTTCTAACAAGGCAGCATATCCATTATCCAACACCGACATTTCTTTTAGAACCACATTGTTGCTTCAAGAAAGAAAGCTGAAGAAATAAGTAACTCAGTGCAGAAACTGCTTGCGATAACAGGAACTAGTCAAAGCAGTGGTCCTTACCAGGAATTCATCTTCTGCTGACAGTACAGTTTCGGTTATCTCAGGTTCTGCAGTTACAGCAGGCTTCAGATCATCATCACCGATGGATCGAGTGACCTGTTAAAAGAAATTAATTAATTTAGCTCTTTCACAGGAGAGAGGGTGGTAGGGAAGGATGGCTATAAACATTTCTTTGTCACTATTTGTAAAACTTCCCCAATTAACAAAGATAGAGCAGAGTAGGAGAGCAAAAGATTCACTGAACCGTGATTTTTTCTCAGATTTAAAACCTAAAATAAATCGGAAGCCTAAATATATTTTGAGAAGATCCAATTGTATGTCAGTCTGAAGGCCAATATTTGAAATCAGAAGCAATTACTGGGTACAGGTCCAATCGAAGTGTCCAACTGATATGCATCAGATATATAAATGGATATCCCACTAATATAAATATTTTTTATAGTATCATACTTATATGCTGAGATATAATGGGAATACTTTTCCAACTGAAAGACTTCTCTTGAAATTCTAGTTTGTAAGTGGATACAAGATTCATCATAGCCTTCAATTAAACACGCAGCTATCTGGCAATGAATCATAAAAAAAATGACTTGTTTAGGAACAAACACTACTTGCCTGGAGTGCAGCGTGTCCAACCCTCCAAGTATCAACTTGCCATTTAACTTGTCCCCCAGCGCTATGCACACGCTCCCTCTCCTCAATACAGCTTGCAACATGATCCTGATTTTTCAAAGTCTAACCAGTTTCAGAAAAATAAAAACTCATAACTAGCCACTGAACTGAAAACAGTTTGTGTAAATAAATGCAGCTGACCTTACTTAGAGGAAAAGCTTTGCCAGCCCGACATAAAATTGTCTTGCAATCACCAGCATTTGCAACAAAAAGCTTGTCTGTAACTATTAAAGCAACAATGGCAGTGCAGCCAGGATGCCAGTCTTTCTGAACAACTCTCCTAGATTTACGATGAGTATCCAGTTCGTTTCTGAATGCAGCATCTGTACTAACAAATGCTTCAACTAATGCATTTCTAGGGCTGCATTCGTGTAAAGGATTTAATTACTTTAAGAAAGGGCCTGTTGTAGTTTTAAATGTTTTTGAAAGGGGAAAGCATCCAGAAGTTGCTACCTGCTGGCAGAACCAGTACTTTGCAGAAATCCAGGTAATGCTCGAGCTGAAAACTCAGCAGCTGCTGCACCTGAAGATGAACCGGTAAACACGTATTATTAATTCAAACATGAAAAAAAAAAGAAAACGAAATGAATTTTTGAATGTGCTCCTAAACAAAAAGTACTAGATTTATTTTTTTTCAAAACAAAAAAAACCTCAACTTAAGAGATAAAACAGATACCCCCCCTGAAATTAAGAGAGTATTTTGTTGTAATTTCAAAAAAAGAATTTTTTTTTTTGAAGTACCATGAATTAATGTAGTGGGCTTAGACCAAGGAAGAATGATTTTAACCTACTGATATCTTAGAAATGTTGTGATTAATTGTCTACTATGCTCTAAAGGTAATTTGAATTTATTCTTCCTCAAATTCATGGCCATAGTATGATTTCTATTGAATGTGAGCATACCTCTGTGACCATCAAAGATACCAAAAGCATGGATATCCTTTTCGTTGCACATATGGGGCATAAGGAAGTGGGTATCTTCCATAGTCTCCCTTTTACCGCATGTGGCAAAGGATCCCCAGGAAAGTTTTGGATGATAAACCAAACCAACATTTGAGCAACTAAGCCACATTCTTAAACTGGAATCTACTACAGGAGGAGCCTTTGATAGAATTTCTCCCTGAGTGGACCAGTTAATAATCTCCTGGTACTTTGTAAGATTCTTGGCACCATCTGCTGGCTGATCTCCATGTGAAATAGAATATTTGTCAAGGGAAAAATCTTTTCCAATTGATTTCCTTCTGCTCTCCAAAATTGGATCAAGTTCCAATAGTATATCAGTAAAAGAAGGTCTATTTTGAGGATTGTCATCCCAACATCTCTGTATTAATGAAAGCATGCTTGCTGAAGCACCTGAACCCAGACCAGCAAGAGCAGGTCGTAATTTACCAGACACCACAGATGCTGTAAGTTGCTGTTCAGTGTAGTTCATCTCCAGTACAGTGTGAGCCTGCCAGCATTTATGGAACCAAAACCAAAAAAATCTAATTATTTCATGTTAAGTGAAAAGCAGAACATGCCAGACATAGTTTTGAATGTCCACGAGAATTTAATAAAAAGAACTTTGCATTCTCAAATTCTACAAACTGGCTTAGCCTAATCACATAAATAGAACAGTTATGATGACTGTATGTGCATACTTTATCAAACATTGTAAATAAATCAATGGAACGAATAATGTGACATTTAGAGTGTGCATGTTTTTACAGCTAACACATACATTTAGATAGTAGGAAGTTATTCTGGTTATCAATTGTTCCTATTACAGGACACCAATAAATAAAAGCAGACTAGAAACATCAAATGAACTAGAAATCAGAGAAGCTACCAACTAGATAGATAACATAGCAAAAAATGGTTTCCATCAGAACACAAGAGAAACTCAAACAGATAGCTATAGTTCAGGAAACAGAAAATAAAATAAAATGAAAGATGATATAAATAAGAAATCAAACAAAAGAAAGACTGACCTGAGCTTCTGCACGAAGATCAGTATATGGGACGACACCAGTAAGAAGCTCACTGCAATAGAATAGAAATGAATTTTCCTTTCCATAGGGGAGAAAACCATATGAATAATTTTAATATGCGGCTTAAAGAGAAAAAAAGCGTGCCTGGGTACATGAAAATTTTTAATATGATTTTTCTTTTCCATAGGGGAGAAAACCATACGGATAATTTTAACATGCGACATAGAGAGAATAAAAAGTGTGTCAAGGTATTTGAGAATTAAAACCTTATTTAATGAACCGGTAAGGACTTCAGTCTAAGCATGTAAAGCTGCAAAACTAATCAAGCTCCACCTAAACTGATATATCTAGCTCTTGACACTCTCAACTAACAAAGCCTAACTCAATATAAGACTTTTTTTTCATTCTACTGCTGGGGCCACATTTTCTTCATGAATCTTCAATAACTATTCAGGGGTAAAATTAATTGCAAAACATATTGTATCACTTCTTGTCGCAGCGACAGGTACATAGATGATCAAGAAACTACATAGACAAGTTACAATGTATCAATATAGAGACCACAAGAGGATTTGTCTTTCCATTGCTCAACCAAGGTTAAACATGATTTAATCGAATCATATTCAATTACTTCTATTCAATGGCCCGGATATTTAAAAAATTATGTAGGCTTCCAAAAACTTCTCATTTGAACTACCCAATTACAATTTAACTGCTCAAGTAAAAACATGCAAATAAATTCTTCTCCTGGTTAAATATAACAGAAGCTTTGCAAGTTAGAAACATTCTGAAAGTCTTACTTGATGGTTATTCCGAAACTATAGACATCTGATTTTTCAGTATGAATCTCCTTCCTCAATATTTCGGGAGCCATATAAATGAGTGTGCCAACCATGTTCTTTTTATGGAAACCACCAGTTGGCTTTCCGGATGATCTCCAGTTCTCAAGAGAAACTCCCTTAAGATTTTTCTGGTATTCTGCCAAACCAAAATCTGCTAAGTGTGGACAGAGGTTTTCATCAAGCTGCATCATATTGAAAAAAAAATCTCAAAACTGTGTTTCAACAATTTCCAATACCAAAAAGCAAACCATGGATTGACTAGAAGCTTGAGGAATATAATTACAAGAATATTTGCTGGTTTCACATCCCTATGTACAATCTCGTGGTTATGCAGATATTGCAAAGCCTTTGCTGGAAGAAGAAAACAGTGAAAAAGAAAAACAATGTAACATCACCCTACAATGTCCTTACAAAAAAAAACTTCTAACTAACCGAATCAATAAAAATATACGATTTAGTGAAAAATTTAATCTTGAAGTAAAAAAATAAAACAGATAAAACTTTTAGAGTTAAAACAAGCCATACCCAGCTGGACTGTGATTATGAACACCTGGTCCATATTTGGACTCCATTCTTCCACATGTAGTTTCTCAGAAAGATTACCAGATTCATAGAGTTCAAAAAAGAACATATAATTTGGAGGCTTTGCATGAGCTGCAACCAGCTTGGCAATTCCAGGATGATCTAGCTTGCTTCATTATTCCACGAAAACCAATGGGAAGATTAAAAAAGTACAAATTAAACATATCCCAATATGTTAAAGCAACAAAACGTCTTGTTTTGTTTCCAACAACAAATTGCAATGGAATTTGAATTTCACTAGAACCCATTAAAATCTAAAATTACTGCAAACCACATCTCCCCGTTATCAAAAACAAGTTAAAGGGATAGATACCATAAGAGTTGAAGCTCCTTATGGAACTTATCAATGTCCTCAGAAGTGGACAAGATTGGTTTTTTAACAGCAACTTTTCTCCCATCCAAAACAGCTCCATAAACCACACTCTCAGCCCCTACACACACAAAAAAGAAAACACCAATCACCAAAAGAAAGAAAACCCACATTCAAAAACTTAAAAAGACTCGAACTATCAGAGAATTTGAAGAGTCTTTTACATACCTTTGGCAATTGGAGAGAGGAGAGTGTAGGAAGAAGGAGGGAGGTGAAGCGGGATTGAATTGCTAGTACAGCATCCTCTTATGCAGGAGTTTGGATCCACAATTTCTAGCCCCATTACGTTATACTTATTTTCTTGTTCCCTCTCTATACAGCTTTTGAAGAAGGGAACAAGCCGATAAAAGTAGGGATCTGACGATATTTTAGACAAAAGTGAAGTCCACCAAACCAGATAGGCGGGTTTTTTTCCTCTTTTTTGGAGGAAATTTCCTTTCCTGGCCGTTTTCCGTTTGTTTGTCCTCAAGTATATATATATATATGCTCTTCAAAATTCATAAATATTTAATGAAATTACATTGCATGTACATTAAGTAAAAACTTATAAAATTTTCTTTGAATATCATTGATCCGAATTAAAACCTGCCACTTGTCAAAAAAATCATTGACACAAATATAATACGATGATATCTTCCTCATCACCTAACTTAATTTCTAAGAGACACTCAAAAAATTAGTTTCCTTAATTTAGCTCGTCAATTTTTGCAATTCAAACACAAAGAATCATAAATCATGTATTCGAAGTAAAATATTCATAAATAATTTAATTTCAACTTGAATGCCTGTTTTATAAACAAACTAATAAAAAAATTCAAAAATCTCATAGCATTTATTAAACTCAGATTTGATTGACTAATGGACAATACTAAATTTAAGAAACATCAATTTATATTCCATGTCAATACTAATTAAATTGAATTCTTGTTTTATAACATTTATTAAACTTTTTTTAATAAAACAATGTATTTTTTAATTGATTTAAATCATAGTTATTAATTCCGTTCCGTTCCGTTCATAAAACCAGGACAAAACGACGTCATTTTCGCCCGGTTTTAATTCCGGTCTGTTTCGAAAATTCCGGCCAAATTCCGGCCGGAACGCCCCGGTTCCGTTCCGGCGTGCCGTTCCGGGTTCAAAATCTATTTTTTTTTATTTTTTAAAAATTATTTTTGATATCTATACATCAAAATAATTTAAAAATACCAAAATATTTTAAATAAAAAAAATTCAAATTTTAATTATGCTTGTTAAATTAATATTTTATTTTTTTCATATATATATATATAATTAATTATATATGAATAGTACAATATCAAAACGGCACGCTGGAATACTTCAAAACTGGAATGTTTCGTTACAATCAAAAAACCAGAACTTTTGGGGCTTAGCCCTTTGTGATTTTAAGTTTAGCCCAGCTCTTAAGAGGTAAGGCGGTGTCAACTACCTTTCAAAATCAACCACCACAAGTTAACTAAATATCTACGAGAATTTATTCTTAACAGGGAAGAAATAGACGCAGAGAACCGATTAGATCTCTTTTCTGTTTAACAAAGACGATGAAGAATAAATCCTCTTTAATAATCTTGAGTGTCTTGGTTTTGCTCTGTGGGTGCTATACTGAACTGGGTCTCTGCACACAGGACAACTTCTTGAAGATGAAGCTTGGTGGTGTTCATGATTGTAAAGGTTTTCAAAATAGTGCCGAGATTGATAGCCTCGCTCGTTTTGCCGTTCAAGAACATAACAAGAAAGAGGTTTTTTCTCTTGATCTTTTTCTCTTTTCTTTATTGCAATTCTTTAAATTCTCTCTGTTTTTTTTTCTTTTTTGTCGTCAAATATGTTGATGATTTGAGAGAGGTCATAGGTAAATTTGTATGCGTATAGTTTTGAGTTGAGTTTTTGTTTAGATTAGATATGGGTCCTGACTTTTTATTTACTAGATTTTTTTTTCCTTTTTTGGGGGGATTTTTTTGTTGATTTAGTCTTTATCTTATGGCTTGAATATTTTTCGACAGGATGATTGATATTCGATTCATGATTTTAGAAATAAAGATGATTTTTTTTCTAATTATTTGATAATAAAATTGAGTTCAACTTGATCATTAAATGAATTCATAAAATCAAAGTGATAATTTTCTAGCCTTTCTGTTTATTGTATTTAATGTTTGTCAATTTGATACCTTTTTTTGGCAAGGTCTTAGGTTTCTTCGTATTTACTTTGTATATTGTCTACAGAATGCTATTCTCGAGTTTGTGAGGGTGTTGAAGGCGAAAGAGCAGGTGGTTGCTGGTAAGCTATACCACCTTACTGTGGAGGCAACTGATGCTGGTAATAATAAGATGTATGAAGTGAAAGTCTGGGTGAAGCCATGGATGAACTTCAAGCAGTTAGAGGAATTCAAGCATGTTGAAGGGGGTACTTCCGCTGACCTCGGTGTTAAACCAGGTAATGGATCATATTTTTTTATATATACATATAGATATAAGCAATTGATTGTGTTTTTATTGTTTCCTGCTGATGGTTGTAATGAGAATGGAATTGGCCTGTGAGGTTTTCTTCTTATGTTTTCATTTTTCGGTGTAAGGCTATTTTTTCTTATTAAATTAGCCAAGTCTGGTGTCAATGGGATTGGATCTGTACAATCTTAGTTAACTGTAGATTTTGTTTAAAAGGGTGTTATTGAGTAGAAGTTAGCTTAGTTACAAAATAGTGATTAATCAGGCACGTTATGCAAATCAGATGATCATGGATCGGGATGGAAAATGGTGCCAACAAATGATCTTGAGGTCCAAGATGCAGCAAATCATGCTGTTAATTCCATTCAGAAGAGATCCAACTCATTGTACCCATATGAACTCTTAGAGATCCTTCTAGCGAAAGCCAAGGTTGGCGTTTTTCAATGTTGCGGCCTGAAATCTTGCTTCTGCTGTCCCTACTTGGATTGATCTTTGTAATCTGTGTGCGTTATGGTATGTGAATGTGGAAGCTTTCTGACTGATTTTGCCACCGGTTTGATGATGCAGGTCATTGAAGATCATGCCAAATTCAATCTGCTTCTGAAATTGAGGAGGGGAATAAAAGAAGAAAATTTCACGTTTGAAGTAATTAAGAACACGGAAGGAAAGTTTTATGTGAACTTGATGCCATAACATGTTAAAACCTTGTGTGCCGTGGTGTGCTGCTACCAGCGGTATGATATAGAACAATAAAACACTATTCCGGCAACCGTGCTTTATGTTTGAATTTGTATATATTGTTCGCATAGATGTGGCTTTTTATACCTTCTCAAATAATTTCTGTCTATATAGAAAAGCTTGAGTTGACAACGCATACAAAATATTGATAGCAGCTTGTTTTCTTCCTATCAGTTATTACAAAACATGTAGCTGTTGTTCTTTATTTCAGATTTGGTGATGATCCATCTAAACTCTAACCCATCTCCAATTCAAAAACTAATACAATCCCAAGTATAACCATGGCAGCAAAGTGCAAATCACATATCTCGAGCCATCCGTTTGTGCAAGTGTGGAGGCAGGCGAGGAGTAGCCACTGCTTGTAATGGAGTCATCATGTAAGTGACAAGTCCAGGTGTTTCTGACATGTCAATTTCCTCAGGCTCGACACCATGAGGGGTGGTCCAATGAAAATGGTGAAGAAGATGACCGATTATAGAGGTGACCAGATTGATTCCGAGCTGTGCACCGGGACACACCCTTCTTCCAGCTCCGAATGGAAGTAGCCTGAAATCATGTCCCCTCATGTCTACATCCTCCTCGAAGAACCTCTCTGGCCGGAACTCTAAAGGGTTCTTCCACAGTGCCGGATCTCGAGCCACGGCCCATACGTTTACGTGAACAATGGATCCCTCGGGGATGTCATAGCCACCGATTTTAACAGTAGTTTTGGCACGATGAGGTAGCATCAGCGGTGTTGGCGGGTGCAACCTCAGGGATTCCTTGACTATAGCTTGCAGGTAAGGGAGATTCGGGAAATCTGCTTCTGTCATGACACGTTCGAGCCCAACCACTCGGTCTAGCTCATCTCGAGCCTTCTGCTGAACCCTCGGGTTCTTGATTAGCTCCGCCATTGCCCACTCCACTGAGATTGCTGTCGTATCCATGCCAGCACTTATCATGTCCTGCACAAAATATCAGATAAAAATTTAAGTAAACCCTAATTTGTTTGACAGCATTGAGAAACTTCTAGCTATCTACCAAATTGTTTTAAGATTTTAAGCGGAAAGGTTGGGCATACCCATAGGAGACTAATAAATGTGACCTCACTGAGGTCATATTTTTCTTGCAGTGTTAGCAATGCATCAACAAAATGATTCTCGGCACCTCCACTTTTCTTCCGAGCATTGTTATGTTCCTCCATGATTGACCTAACTAGCCTATCTCGTCGAGCATCGAGCTTGGCAAAAGCCTCTTCCTCTAGTGGAAACATCCATTGAAGCCATGGAATGTGCTCGGCCATGGTCAGCGATGCACCTAGCCTAGATCCATCGGTAACAATCGCCTTCAATTCTTGGCCTTGCTCATCAATTATCCCCTCTGAATTCATGAATCGCTTCCCAAATGCTAGTCTTGTTATGTTATTGAAAGCCACATCTCCCAAATATTTCTTCACCGACAAGCTTTTTCCATGGTTTTCTGCAAGAGATAAATCATGAACTCCACCTTTTTTTTTTAGACAATGTCGAATGAGGCACAGCAACCAGTGTGGTTACTAGCTATCTGGCACAAAAGAGCTACCTTAAATATATCTATACTAGCTAAGTGCCCCCGCGCGTTGCCGCGGACATTCTTGTGCATATAATTTAACATAATTAAATCCATAACGATAAATTTATATGATATAACTAAATAAAAGTTATAGATTAGGAGATAAAATGTATAAAATTTTAAGTAAAGTTTGTTACGCAAGAATAGATTACATCTTTTAGAATGTAGGTATTGCGTCATAAAATATCACAAAAGAGCGTAAACTAACATTAAAAAAAAGAGCAAAATATTTTTATAAGGAAAAAAATTTAATCACTAAAATCATTATTGTGCAGACAGTAAAATTATAAAAATCATTTAATACAAAGAGCAAATAAAAATAATAATAAAAAAAATAAAGGGAAAAAGGAAGCAATATTAATTTAAAATATTATAACAATAGCAATATTGAAGTGTTAACCTCTAAAATTATTATTACTGTTACTATCAAAACAATAAAAATTATCAAATTATACCGAGGGAAAAAAATAAAAAGCATGAACAAAATAGCAAGCAAGAAAAACAATTAAAATATTATTATTATTATTATTATTGATATTATTATCATTATTATCATGAAAGAATAAATAAATAAATAAATGAAAGATTAAAAAATTTGTAAAAACTACAAAAAAAGATCAAACAAAAAAATACAATAAAAACTAAAAATTATCATTGTTATCACTGTCAACACAATAAAGACTATCAAATTGTTCTGAGGGAAAAAAACCCTAAAAAACATTAACAAAAAAGTAAGCAAGAAAAACAATTAAATTATTATTATTATTATTATTATTATTATTATTATTATTATTATTATTATTATTATTGTGTTAATAACGAAAAAAACAAAATAAATGAAAGACTAAAAAAACCATAAAAACTTTAAGAAAATTTAAATCATAAAAAGAAATCAAAGGATTAAAAAAAAACATTAAAAATATAAGGTCCGATAGGAAAATCAAATATTAAGGGATTAAAATCCAAAATTAAAAGTATAAGGACCGAAATGAAAATCAAATTTATTATCAATTTCAATCAAAGGACAAAATTGAACAAATTGAAACTGCTGTACCGAAGTTATTGAGTTATTTAAACCCAATCCAGAAATTAAAAGAAGGAGGATCGAAGTGAAAATTGCACATTCAATTAATTTCAATCGAAGGACCTAATCGAACTAAATCAAAACTTATATAACAAAAATAAAAACCATAAACAAAATTCAAAGTACAGGGACCGAAGTGAAAATGCATTAAAACCGGGGGGCTCTCCTGCACTTTGACGTGCAGGAGAGAGAGAAACGGCTGCAGCGGCTTTAACCGGCCACCGCCGCGTACAAGGCCGTTGGAGGACAAAACACGCCGCACTGGGAGGAAGACCAAGAGGCGGCGCATCGACTGAGATGCCGGGAGCTCATAAACGGCGACCCCAGAACACCTCACGCGCCACTTAAAGAGGGCGTGAGACGGAATACTGTCGGCCGCGTGTGACACACATGTCGACAGTAAAAAGAAAAAAAAAAAGCATGGTCAATTACCAGTGTGCCCCTGTGCCTAAGTCAACAATTTTATCTTATTAGGGGCCAAACCTGTAATTAGCCATTTCCGGAAAAATATTAAATTTTCAAAAGGTAGGCGGATCGGTCTGGTCCAAAAATGTGCAATTACCGCAGAGCCCCTCTACCCATAATCGATTTTTTGTCTTTTTCGAGGGCTAAAAGCGCTATTTAACTGTGCAAAAATGATAAAAAAAAATTAGGAAAACCGGCAAACCAACCGAACCGAGAACCGAACCGACCCAAAAATATACTATTACAATCTACAGTGTATTTACTCACAGGCTACAGTGCAGAAACTACAATGAAACACCCACGCCTATTATATAGTAGGTAATATTTCTACAATAGTATGCGTGTTCTAAAAAGAACCCCGTAAAGATCAGCTAAATTGCTTTAAAAAAATACGGTGAAAGTGGAAGAGAAATACAAGTATACGACAAACCTGGAGTGGTACAATCCTTGAAAATGGATTCTACCATGAAAGTAACCTCATCTTCTCTAATAGGTCTGAGTTCATCAAGTCTCTTAGCTGAGAAAAGCTCAAGAGTAGACACTTTCCTGAGCTTCACGTAGTGAGGACCATAGTCAGCCCATATGAGGTCCTTGCCATCTCTACTGAACCTCGCAGTCAACCGAGTCCTATGTCTATCAGCCAACTGCTGGTCATTCTCTTTGAGAACTTGCTTAGCCAGTTCCGCATTACACACAACTACATTCAAAGCTGAACCAAACCAAACCGAGACAATCGGTCCGTAAGCCTGAGCCCATGCTGCAAAACATCTGAACATAATAGGGTTAATATCATAGAGGTTCCCAACGATCGGCCACGGTCGTGGACCAGGTGGTAGCTTGAACCTCAGCCTCCGGTACAGAATGTAGGTAACAATGAGAACAAAGATCGAAACCGATACTGACAGAGGCAGAGCCATATTATGAAAAAAGAGATCACGATAGGGCAGATGCTAGTTTTTGAAGGTTCTGGGGTAAGAAATGCTTGGAGAGATGTCTACATATATATATATGTGTGTGTATTGAAATATAGCCGTTTATTACTATAATAGAGAAAATATTTCTAAGTATTTAAAATGTATTGTATTTTAGTTAAAATTGTATTATAATTATTTCTTATATATATATATATATATATATATATTGAGATGGGAGTTGGCACGTAGTGGATCAGTCACCATTTGAAGGAGTTTTTAAGGAATAATGGCGAAAAATTGATGGATCTGAGGGTGTTTGTTACAAGTGTGGTTGATGTGAATATCAGAAATGAGTAATGGGTGTCATGAAAATGTAATGACAATTTTTCACCCCAATTGTCCGGATGTACGACTCCTCCTCTCATTTTTTATTATATATTCATAAATTAATTGACTTCCTTTTTCAAAATTGTTCTTCAATATTAGATTAATTAGAAAGTAAGTTTAGTGATTTTCATCTTTTAACTTAGTTCATAAGTTTAGTGGGTTAACCATGATTAATTTGAATTGTTTTTTTATGTTATTTTTTTTAAAATTTTATCTTTCAATACTAGATTGATTTAGAATTTAGTTTTATAATTTATTTTATATTGGGTTATCTCAGTCTCATGATCTAAATCTCGAATTTGATGGGTTAACTTGGGTTGACTCAGATTATTTTTTTTATTTTTTTTATTTCATCGATTTATTATAACTTGAGCTTTGTAATTTATTTTTATTTGATTTTTATGAAGTTGTCATGATTTCATAATTTCATATGTGGATTGACAAGTTGACTCAAATCAACTCAATATATTCATATCTCAATATTTATCAAAAATTCAAATCTTAAATATTTATTTTGAGTCAAATTATATTTTTAGTATAAATCTAAAATAGAAAGAACATATATTTAACATAACCCCTAATGTTGAATTTCAACGACTAAACTAGAAAAAAAGAGTGCTATATATGTAAGGAAGAAAGAAAAATGATGGTCATGATTTATTAGTATTTTTTTAAATAACTTTTTAGCTGGTTCAAGCCTATTATAACGATGACATACACGAGGCTTAAAAATAAGCCTCGACCCAAACCAATGGCCTAACACCATTTTTTATGTATTTAGAAAAAATGAACCCTATGCTTGCCCTAGTTTTTTTTTATTGATTCATGTTTTTTTAACTTGGATTCTACTTCATCTACACCCTAGGTATACCAGATTCTCTAATTTGAGTTTGCTCCTCTTGAGGTTTCAGGTTTGAATTTTGTGATTGCTATGGCTACTGAAGTTTTATACAGTCGTTAGTTTCAGGGTCTGTGGGATTAATCGAGGTATGCGTAACTAGACTAGGACACCTACGTTAATAATAATAAAAACATTATTATTAAAATTTAGTATTTTTTTGCATATTTAGTATACTTTCTCCCTATAAAAATATTATTCTTGAGCTACCACCTTTCTTCACTATAAAGAATTGACCTAATAGCATAAACACTTAATTAATTATCTAACCACCAAAAAGAAATATTATTTATAAGCACATTATCAGTTATATATATTATGGAATATTAGCTCACTGCAAGAAAAACAATCCAAGTTTGACCAAGGTAGATCAATTTAATAACCAATTTATTAAAACTAATTTACTTAAAAAATATAATATAAAACAAATAAGGACCAAAACGTAAAGCAAGGAGAAACTTCATGACCATTCTCAAATACACAGAGAAAGTGCGTTTTGATGTACCAAACTTTCTTTTTTCTTCTTTTATTGTCTCTTCAGTTTTTTTTTTTGTTTAAATATCCATTTGTTTATTTTTAAGTCTATGGATTGAAAAGAAGAAAAGAAACTCGTTGGATAACAATAAAACAAGAAATAAAATCATTGATCGATTATATTCCATGATAAAAAAATAAAATAAAATAAATATTGGTATCAACCTTTCCATAAAAGAGCTTTCCAGGTTCTAATATTAAATTTCAATTATTATTCAAGGACTAGCATGTCTTAAAAATAAAATGCAGGGACTAAAATAAATTGTCAAATGGCAAAATACAAAAACTTAATTTGATCTTGTCGTGTCCATGTACACAAGACATGGAGGATCTCCGATTCAAAACCCAATCACAACCATGGCAGCAAACTGCATGTTGTAAAAATTACAATAATTATTTCAAAAGACTCTCCCACATTGGTAAAACAAAAGATCCCTTGAATACAAAGAGTATATATAGAACCTTCTATCCCACATTGGAGAAAGAAGACTTTCATCAAGTATTTATATACTAAAACTTGAGATAGGATAGTAACCAACAAAGAAAGTAAGTGATCTCGCGCACATGAGGATAAGTTGAGTAAGAGAAAAACTTCTGATTCACCCCCTTGCGCGAGGCAAACCCTCTGAAATCTTTTTGTTGTTTTGTTAAAATATTTGAATGACCCTTAAACTGAAAACATTAAATTTGTAACCCTTGAAAATTATTTCTAACAGTTACAAATTTCAAATCATTTTTGGTTTTGGTTTTTATAGTTATTGTAAACATAAATTCTATAACAGCTATAATTTAAATTATTGTAACAGCTATAATTTAAATTATAACAGATTTAATTTTAAACTATTGTAACAACCACTTTAAATTCATAGATATGACTGTTACATTATAGTAGCCTATAAATATTATACAATATTTTTCATACACACATCTGAAAAATACCTCTCTTCTTCTTCTTCTTATTTGCTGGACTCCTCTTTTTTTTTTCTTGGCTGTTATTGTGTTCCCCTTATTGTTCGAAGAAAAGCTTGTTGAATCCTGGAAAATACCTAATTATTAGAGAAATATCCTCAAGAACAGTGCTAAGCACGCCTCAAGTTAATTATTTTTCGTTCCTTGTATTTTATATTTTGCTTAACACTGCAAATCACATATCTGAAGCCATCCGTTTGTGCAAGTGTGGAGGCAGGCGAGGAGTAGCCACTGCTTGTAACGGAGTCATCATATAAGTGACAACTCCAGGTCTTTCTGACATGTCAATTTCCTCGGGCTCGACACCATCAGGGGTGGTCCAATGAAAATGGTGAAGTAGATGACCGATCATAGAGGTGACCAGATTGATTCCGAGCTGAGCACCGGGACACACCCTTCTTCCAGCTCCGAATGGAAGTAGCCTGAAATCATGACCCCTCATGTCTACATCCTCCTCGAAGAACCTCTCTGGCCGGAACTCTAAAGGGTTCTTCCACAGTGCCGGATCTCGAGCCACGGCCCATACGTTTACGTGAACAATGGATCCCTCGGGGATGTCATAGCCACCGATTTTAACAGTAGTTTTGGCACGATGAGGTAGCATCAGCGGTGTTGGCGGGTGCAACCTCAGGGATTCCTTGACTATAGCTTGCAGGTAAGGGAGATTCGGGAAATCTGCTTCAGTCATGACACGTTCGAGCCCAACCACTCGGTCTAGCTCATCTTGAGCCTTCTGCTGAACCCTCGGGTTCTTGATTAGCTCCGCCATTGCCCACTCCACTGAGATTGCGGTCGTATCCGTGCCAGCAGTAATCATATCCTGCACAAATTATTAGGTTCGAGTTTAATTAGGCCATAATCAGTCATAGATAATCGACCGATGATTCATTTAATAGCAAAAACGAAATCACCATATTGTTTGAAGATTTTGAAGCGAAACGTGCATTCATACCCATAGAAGACCAATAATTGTAACCTCACTAAGGTCATATTTTTCCTGCAATGTCAGCAATGCATCGACGAAATGTTTCTTGGCACCTCCACTTTTCTTGCGCGCATTGGTATGTTCCTCCATGATAACTCTGGTTAGCCCATCTCGGCGAGCGTTATGCTTTTCAACAACCTCTTCTTCTAGTGGAAACATCCATTGAAGCCATGGGATGTGCTCTGAAATGGTCAGGGATGCACCCAGCCGAAGTCCATTGGAAACAATCGCCTTGAATTCTTGGCCTTGCTCATCAATTATGCCCTCTGAATTCATGAATCGCTTCCCAAATGCTAGCCTTGTAATGTTATTGAAAGCCACATCTCCCAAATATTTCTTCACCAACAAGCTTTTTCCATGGTTTTCTGCGAGAGATGAATCATGTTTTCAATAAGATTTTCCTTTACCATTCTCTAGCCAATTCTGAATTAGACACACTGAACTAAACCTAATTTAAATAATGGAGCTACAAGTCTTGTCATAATTAACCTAACAGGCTTCGATTGCTTCTTTTAAGTTATGTTTTTATGGTTTTATACAGTATTAATATTTGTAATTCTTTTCTCTTGCTTAGTTTATGTTTCTTTAAATGTTTTAACGTGGAATTAATAACCAATTTTACAACCTAGAGTTTTAGTTTTTTCTTTTTTTTTAATAAGTTGTGAGGTATAAAACTAAAATTTACAAAGAAAGAAACAAAAGTTCTATTCGATTTTTCATGTTTCATTCTATATTTGAATCTCTCAAGCTGTAAGCCTATGCTGCCTATTATGTGATCATATACTATAAAAAACAAGGGAAAATAGCAGTGTTCCCCACGTTATTGTTCACCGAAATACAAATCATTTTTTTTGTCTTTTTTTCATTGCATCTTCCGAGGAATATATTTATATACTTCTACTGCACGTGTGCACAAAGTTGTTAATTTCGTTCCGTTTCGGCCGGAATAGTCAGAACATTCTGTTCCATTAAAAAAACTGAGACGAAACGGCGTCGTTTTTGTCTCGGTTTTAATTCCGGACCATTCCGAAAATTCCGGCCAAATTCCGGCCGGAACGTTTCGGTACCGTTCCGGGTGTGCCGTTCCGGCCTTAAAATTCTCTTTATTTTGATTAACTTGTGATTTTTTTTTCTTCTAATTTTGAGATTATGTTTGTTTGACTTTGTGTTTATATTGTATAATTTAAAGTTAATTTATCTTGAATTTTAATTATGCTTGTTAAATTAATATTTTAATTTTTTTTTATATATATATAAAATTAATTATATATGAACAGTACAACCCCGAAACGGCACGCCGAAACGCTCCAAAACCAGAACGTTCCGTTCCAATGAAAAAACCGGAACGGCGACCGGAACGGTATTGACAACCTTGCGTGTGCAGGTTCGTTCCTAGCTCTAAAGGGGGAAAATAAGGTTTCTAAGAAAAAAATACAGTAAAAGTGGAAGAGAAATACAACTATATATACGACATACCTGGATTGGTGCAATCCTTGAAAATGGATTCTACCATGAAAGTAACCTCATCTTCTCTAATAGGTCTGAGTTCCTCGAGTCTCTTTGCTGAGAAAAGCTCAAGAGTAGACACTTTCCTCACCTTCACATAGTGAGGACCGTAGTCAGCCCATATGAGGTCCTTCCCATCTCTGCTGAACCTTGCACTCAACCGAGTCCTATGTCTATCAGCCAACTGCTGGTCATTCTCTCTGAGAACTTGCTTGGCCAGTTCCGCATCACACACAACTACATTCAAAGCCGAACCATACCAGACCGAGACAATCGGTCCGTAAGCCTGAGCCCACTCTGCAAAACATCTGAACTTGAGAGGCTTGATGGCATAAAGGTTCCCAACGATCGGCCACGGTCGTGGACCAGGTGGTAGCTTGAACCTCAGCCTCTGGTGCAGAACGTAAGCAAGAACAAAAACAAAGATCGAAAGTGACACTAACAGGGGAAGAGTCGTCATGTTGGAAAAGAGGGAGAGAGACCAAGAGATGTCAAAGTTTGGTTTCTCTAGGTTCGATTGAAGTAAATTTGAGGAGAGAGATCCTTTATAGAGATGGGGGTAGGTAAGTACGTGGCAGATCATTCACCAATAAACTTGAAAATATACAGTACCCTATCGCTGATTCCCGATATTTTCAAATTTTATTCTTTATATAATTATAAGATAATTAAGAGAGACATTTCTAAATGGGTGGCTGTGTTTTTGCTTTGTACAGGGTCAAATATTCTTTTAGAAAAATATATATATATATATTTTTGATTATTAACCTACATCGACATCAAAATGCCCGAATCATCGGCAGAGCCCTGGACATGCACTGCAAGCCCATTTGCAGAACCTACTAGCTGCAGAGAACTTTACCGACAGATTTTAGATTGCAAGACAAGATGAGAGTTGTTTCTGGTTCAATTCTCTCTGTAGCCCAACGATAGGAATACAGCATGCGATTTACTAATGTTATTACTGTTAAGGAACTATCTAATCCAAAAGCTTAAGCTTGTAGGTGAGCCCCAGAATATAATTTATATTATTCTCTAACACACCCCTTTAAGTGAAAGCTCTTTGGACTTGAAACTTGCACAGGCCCAAATCACCTTGTGCTTGGTTTTTATCAAATAGAATGGGATGGTGAGATTCGAATCCGTGACCGCTGGGTCAACAAGGTTCTGATACCATGTTAAGGAACCATCTCACCTAAAAACTTAAACTTGTAGGTGAGACCCCAGAATATGATTTATATTATTCTCTAACAATTACACTGTGTTTGATAAATTATTCCAACTTTATTTTTACAGAAATAGTTTCGCCATGTTACCAATAAACAATATATTAAGCCTTTTTCCCTCTGCACTTTGCCTTCCCTAGAATTAAAAAACCCATGTTGGCTCACTAAAATACAAGTTAATGAATGCATGCACGATGGAGTTATCAATTCTTCCTCGCAAGCATGGCACTGAGAATATGGAGAGTTCATTGCTTACCTTGCCCTAATTTCAACATGCCCCACCTTCAATTTGTCGACTGAGATGAACTGCAACAAGTACTTTTCAACACCAGAAAACTTCATGAAAGCCTTCTTGTTGAAACTCTAAAACCTTAGCTCTTTAAGTGATCTCAAGCTGGCCCTTTTCTTGTAAGCCAAAAAAAAAAAAGACAATAAGTTCTGGGTTTGTTTCTATCTTTTTAGTAGTACCTTTCACTTCATCTACAGGAAATTGAGTCTGCCATAAAATTCCCTTCTCAGGTCCCGGCATCCGATGCCTTTCTCAGGCAGTCCCAGATTGTCTTTTTGGATTTCATTTTGCAGAGAGGGATTCAAGGACAAGTGTATATAATCCATGGAGTTACACAGAGAGAGAGAGAGAGAGAGAGAGAGAGAGAGAGTATGTTCTTGCGCGTAAGAGTTGAAGATAAGCCGTTGTTGGTTTCCCTCCTTTCATTGGCTTCCATTCGGGAAAAAGGAAGTGCTTGATAGAGCCAAGTAGTTGACATTTGACACCAAATCCACTTGGTTTGGGCTAGATAGACACATTCAATTGGGTTTGTTTCTGTGGCTGTTCTAAGTTTTTAGCCTGTTTAGACCAATCTGAAACTGAATATTTAAGGCCCGTTAAATATTTCTGATAAGTGGCTATATTGGTTTTTATTAGTTTTAATTAGATTAGTGACATGCAATATATTGTAGGTTGAATTAATTTTTAATTTTTTTTTACATAAACAACATATAAGAGTTTTTAATGTTTTTCTGATAAAAAAATTTAAATGAAATGAAATGAAATTATGCAGAGGAATTGACCTGATATGAGTTAATCAATTTGATAGGTTCAAAGACAATCTAAATGATTCATAAGAACATAGTTTGATTCATAAAAATTCAAGATTATATATATATTTTTTAAAAATATTTAAATGATAATATATTGGATCAATCTAAGTTAACCTGAGCGTTTTAGATCATGAGACCATGATAATCTCATAAAAAACAACTCAAAATAAATTATGAATTTCAATTATCAACCAACATAGTGTGAAAAATAAAATTGAAAAAAAAAATCCACCAGAGGTGATGTGTAAAATTCATGACCTAGGTTATGAAATCGATATAACTTTATAGAAAATAAATAATTTTTTTTATCTAAGTTAACTTTGGTTAACCTATCAAACTTGCAATCAAGTTCTTTTGACTATGATAATCCTATAAAAACAAATTATGAATCTAAATTTTCAACAAAGTCATTGTTAAAGGTCGAAATTGAAAAAAAAATCAATATAAAAAATAAATCACAATAAAGCAATGCAAAACACATGAGTGGAGTTTTAAGACTAGAATCACTTCTCAAAAAACAAACTAACATAAATTATGAAACTTATTTCTTAATCAACTTAATGTTGAATGATTAAATTGAAAAAACATAAATAAAAAAAAGATCAAAACAAACTCGAGTTAACAAAGCTAATCCGCCAAACTTGCAGTTCAAGTTATGAGATCGAGATAACTTCAAAAAAACCAAACTAAAAAAATCATGAAACTTAATTTCTAATCAACTCATTATAAGAAAATAAAATTAAAAAATATACAATTTTTGTTTTTAAAAAAAAGTCGAGGGAACTAGATTAACCCGTTAAACTCATGATATGAGCTACAAAATTGAACTGATTGCTAATAAAATAAACCATAATAAATTATGAAACCTAGTTCTTAATAAATCAAATATTAAAGTACGAAGTTTTTTCTTAAAACTAGGTTTCATAAAAAAAACTAGAGAAATAGATACTATTTGGTGAGATTACAAACAACAAAAACACAATCTCTTTTTAGTTTGTTCTTAATATTACTTATTTTCCTTTTTCTATAAAACCGAGGCTTCATGAAATTTGTACTGTTTTTCGTGATAGATTCGTTGGTATTTATTTGATGAATTGATGTTTCTGAAAGAGAAATAGGATGGTCTGAGGTGGGCTTCGAGTCTCTTGCTATAGAGATTCCTTCCACGGAGTTGCCTAAATTCATAACATTAAATATATATATCAAAACCTGTTGACTAGAAACCTTTATATATATATACCTGTTGACTCGTCAAAACCCATATGATCTTGAAACCTTTATATATATATATATATATATATATCATGTATTCAATTCACATGACGCATTGCACAATGTATATTTATATCTGAAAACATTACAATATTGATCCAAACTTTATTCAGGCAAATTTAATACTATGGCTTAATTGGTCTTCAGTATTTTAGCATCTTGATGAGCTCCCTGGTTGAAGGGCGATAATCTGGGTTTGGATTAGCACAAGAGAGCCCCACACCAATCAGGTGTTCCATCTCGTTCTCATCATAACTCAGCCCTAAACGTGGATCAGCAACAGCAGAAATCTTTTCTACAGTTGCAATTTTCTTCCAAACCCAATCCACCAACTTGAGCTCGAATTTCGCACCGTTTTGCTGAAGATTTTCCACGGCATGCTTTCCACAAGCCATTTGCAGAACCACCACACCAAAGCTGTAGATATCTGATTCCTTGGTGGCCTTCCCAGTTTTTTTACACTCAGGTGCCAGGTACCCTGGCGCCCCCGTCAAAACAGTGGGATAACCTGATTCTTCTTCATCTTCCACAGGTCTTGCCAGGCCAAAATCACAGAGCTTGGGATTGAAATTCGAGTCCAGCAAGATATTGTCTAGTTTGATATCACAGTGCAGAATAGATTGCTCATCACGTTCTTCATGCAAGTAAAGCAATGCTGAAGCCAGGCCCCGAGCAATGGTCTTTCGTTGACCCCATGTCAAAAAGTCTGTCTCCTTGAAAAGATGATATTCCAAGGTCTTGTTTCCAACATATTCGTACGCAATGAGAAGTTCTTTCTTGATGCAGCTCCATCCGATGAGGCTGACCAAGTTTTCATGCCTCAATTTAGTCAAGATCTTCACTTCTGGCAGGTATGACTCTATGCCATATTTAGAGCCAAATACTACCCTCTTCACTGCCACAACGCAGCTCAACTCCTTCAAGGTTCCTTTAAAAACTGAACCAGTTGCTCCTTCCCCAAGCTTGCCTTTCTCTGAGAAATTATTAGTGGCACGAGCCAATACTTGGTATGAAAACTTTCGAGGGTTACTGCAATTTCCATCCATGTCGAGATTTCAGAGTGGGGCTTGATCTTGAAAGAAATATGGCTTGAACATGTTGCCTATCGTTGATTGGCTTTATAAGGATAGGCCTACGCGTCTAATTACTTTGAACTTCTTAGCCACGCCTTTGCCCCACCTCACATGTAAGTTGACTGCTGAAATAATCCTCTATGTGGTCACATCTCAAGATGCATTATTTTTTGAATTCCAAGCACTTTGATTCGATTGAGTCTCAATTCATGCATGAATTTCGTACGTACGATGACATTCTTTATCATTTGAAAAAAAGAATTTCATTCACATTAAGTTATTTTCTCAGTTGTTGGCCTAGCAAAAATTAAAGGATATGAACAGTTAAAGTTCTGAAATAACAAAATAGTGTTTGAAATTTTAATTCTTGGTTGCTTTTTAAAATATTTTTTTATTAAAAATATATCAAAATAATATATTTATTTTTATTTTATAAAAGTTATTTTTGACATTAACATTAAAAGAACTCTGAAGTATAAATAAATAATTCATATGGACCGAGTACTTAAAAATTGTTTAGCAATATTTGATGTAGAAAATTAATTATTTTTCAGAATACATGTGTTTTATTGAAGAATGTTTTGATAAAAAGAAAAAAAAAAGAAAAAGAGAAAGAGAAGGTTATAATTTAAGAATCGCATTATCATTTCAATTTCTTGATGATTTTTATGAAAAAAAATACACGTCGCGGTTCTGCTTGCCTATCAAGGAAAACAAAATTCAGAAGTAAAAAATACTTCTGCTCAAGGCATGTAGGGTAATGAGAAAGGTTGACGGGACGCATCTTCCATGACATGTTACTCGTTCGGGGAAGTCGTTGTCTATTTGAACGAGTTCATAAGACCAGTCAAGAGAGTTTTTACAACCCTAATTTATTTATTTTTTCGAAGCCTTCTTGTAGATTGTGACCTCACTGCAATGTCACTTTCTAATAGTTAGGTAGTGAATTAAGATGGTAGTAGTTTTTTTTTTTTTTTTATATATATATATATATATATATAAATTAATGAGTTATATTATTTGTTTTATTTATATTCTCTAATATATATTATCATCTGTGGTGGTAAAAGACTTGAGATCTGCACAATAAATCTTGAATTCAAGTTAGGACGTGCATCTTTTGTAAAAATTTGGACAACTGGATTTTTATTTATTTATCTAGACCCATAAAATATGCTTTGCAAGAGGTGAGTTTTCTCGAACAAAAAACAGAGTTATATATGTGTAAACTTTGGCCCCGTCTCATGGGTCTAAATTTTATTAATTATAATGTTTGATCGTAACATCAAATGTACTTGTTATATATAATTTTGGTATCAAACGAGAATCAATTTTTGGTGAAGAACTAAGGTAGAGAGCATGGACTTTGAAATAAATTCAATCAATAATTCCGCGTGGGGCTCCAATGATATCCTCCTCCATTGAATCGCGACTCCCACCTCCAAATAATTGAATTCAATCCCATTCAAGGGTGCAGGCAACGACATTACATTACATCAAGGGTGTAAATATTTAACGCTGTTTCGGCAAAGATGATTATAACTCGGAACTTTCCCCGGCCCCCTCGACTCGTATCCAAGGCTTTTCATTGATATGACTCGGAACGAATCTGAAGCTTGAGCAATTAAAGAGAAAACCATTTGACTCAGTATATATTTTAATATTGTGCTACTGCTCAAGGTTGTCAATTCTGTTTTGATAGTCGTTCTGATTTTTCTATTGGAATGGAATGTTTTGGTTTTGCAGCGTTTCGGCGTGCCGTTTTGGGGTTGTACTGTTCATATATAATTAATTATATATATATATGAAAAAAATTAAAATATTAATTTAACAAGTATAATTTAAATTCAAGATAAATTAACTTTAAATTATACAATACAAACACAAAGTCAAACACACACAATCTCAAAATTAGAAACATCTCTAAAATTCAAAAATATTATGATAGTAAAATGTTCTAAAATAAAAGAAATATTATGATTTTGAGCCGGAACGGTACTAAGACGTTCCGGCTGGAATTTCTGGAACGGACCGGAATTAAAACCGAGATGAAAACAACGTCGTTTTGTCTTGATTTTTTTAATGGCACGGAATGTTTCGGCCATTCCAGGCAGAACGGAATAGAATTAACAAGCCTACTACTGCCCCTCTTCTTCAAAATCATTCCTTGTTATATATATATATATATATACACACACTAACATACACCTAATCATTAATTATATTCAATTTTAAGTTGGTTTGGTTTAATATTTAATACTTAATATTTGCTAGATTCCATGATTATACATAATTTTTATATTCACAAATGATGCTTGGAAATGCAATGTACGAGTCAAGTGGCAATTTCTTTATTTTTAATTTTTTTAAAAACATATTTGCCCTGCCTAAACATCATTAAAAAAAGGCCCCACTTCGAACTGCACACGACTAGCAACCTCTCAACAACCTTAAACCTTAATAATTGAAAACCTTTTTTCTTCCCTTTAACATGCTTCCCAATTCTATAATTGTAGTCAACCCTCGGATTCTGGTTTTTCTTTGAGGCAATCCCGAATTTTAGTCTTCGGAATCTGGATTCTGATTTTCTTCCTCGAGCTGTATTGATAAGCCAGGACAATCGACACCGTTTCGATCTTAGTTTGGGCTAAATGTCAAGATACTTCGGGCTGCTGAAAATCCCAGCCTTCTTTGACCGAGCCGGATTCAATCTCTTAAAGCCTGTTAAAAGTTTCTGGTCTCATACAGGCTTTTTTCTTTTTGAGCTGGCCCATCCTAGTCCTGTCTTTTGTTTTTTTAAATTTTTGGTGTATGTTAGTGCGTGTGTCATTACTTTTCAAAAGTGATTTTGAAAATAATTGAATTTTTTTATTTTTTATTTTTTTACATTAAATTAAATATTTTGATATTTTTAGATCATTTTTATGTGCTGATGTAAAAAATAATTGTTAAAAAATAAATAAAAAACATTATTTTGATATATTTTTGAATGAAAAACACTTTCAAAAACAATTTCAATCACAATATCATACGATCACTTAGATGATGATGACATAGATAATTAGATAGTCTTTTTATGAATCAATTGTAATTATACATATATGAAAATTGAATGCTCTAGGAGTACTCTTCTCTCAATCTTGAATAATTTTTAATGGTGAATCTGAAAAAATAATTAATTTTGGGATCGAAATCTCAGTTACACTTGATGATGATGGCATGGCAATTATTGCACTAAAGAAAACTATACAATCAAACTTAGTGGGGATTGATATTTAATTAATATAAGATTGATTTTGGGCCTTGATGAAAGTCCCCTTGCTAGTGGACAAAGTAACTTGGAAGAGTGCTTAGAAACAAAACAAAAGGGTAGATGGAGGCAGCTAAAAATATGTGGAGAATCGATGTTGCTTAATCATTTTCAACGCTAGTGATTTCCATGCAGCATCACCTTTCTTCGAGAGTGCTATATATATATATATATATATATATATATCTGTGTATGTATGTATGTATGTATGTATGTATGTATGTATGTATCGATGCTGTTGTCATCATCCAATTTGGAAAATAAATTAATCCAACATCTACTTTTGACATGGTGAAATATTTTATGCTTGAAATCTCAGGTTGGGAGCTAGCTAGCTAGCTCTCTATGGTTGGTGAGAAATATCGAGGCCGACGGAATAGAGAACACAGTTTGCTGAAATTATGTTGTGTGATTAATTTTACTTCAATGACGATAAAATCACGACAGAATGAAATCAATTTCCAGACAAAATCTTGAATTTAGTTGTAGGAATTAATAAAACCGTATAGAACACACAAATTTATGAAATAAAAAAGATATTGTTGTAATATTTCAATCTTGCAACACTTGTCTTAATCTATAATTCTATGAACCAGATGGCTGATGAGTGTCTAGATTAAGCTATAATTCTTCTGTCCTTGATCATCCATTGCTACCTAATCTTCCACTCAGCTTGATTTTCTAATGGAGAAACCAACAATTAGTGGCTTTTTACTTAACCCTCTTGGACATTTTAAAAAGAGGAAAAACTTGACCAAGGAATCCCAATTGATCTGAAATCTCAATCTGCTTTATAATCTCTAACCTTTCTTGTCTCATTGGTTGAAGAAATGAAAATTGAATGTGAGATTCCAATCAAATAATGCAAAGTGAAACTTTTCGATATTATTCCACAGGTTCTTAGCAATCACTAGAGCACACGAGCTAGCCTAGTAAATGGGAATCAAACCTGGTATGCATTACATCAATCATAGGACGGCAACAGCACGAGATTGTAAGAGATTATGATCATGGAAGGCTTTCACTCGAATAAATAAGAAGTTAGGGAGGAGATACTATCCTCAAAAGTGAGAGGACAATTAGGAACCAGAACATTTGTACGTAGCATAGGTATGTCTCGTCCGAAAACGCACGCATGATTTGATTCCAAACTTTCAACTCATTGTTCGCATCACTGTGCCTGATCATTTTGTTATCTCCTGAGTGAAGAGAAACGAATTTTGAGGTTTTCTATATATATATATATATATATATATATATATAGTTGTATAATTATCTGTCACTTGGATGAAAAAATAATCCATATAAGATTTCCTCCTTTTCTTTTTAACATGATCACTATCATTTTTGTTCAATGGTATTGCTTAAATATTATAGTATTGTTTTCCCTCAAACTTTTGTCTGCTTGGATGATTATCTTCACATCATACCAGGTTGTGAATTCCGTTTTGGTTGTTATTTTATTTTTTAATAAGAATATAATATTTTGGTTTCAGAGTGTTTCAGCGCACCGTTTCAGGAATGTATTGTTTATGTGTGTGTTTATATATAATTAAATATATTAATTCAAAAACAAATTTAGTTCAAATCAAAAAATAAAATTATTTGAAATTGTGTAGTTTAATCTAAAAAAACACAATAAAATGATTTTTCTGAACAAACTTACGAGAATGACATCATCAATTTCACAAGATTATTATATTTTCTGATTTCTCTGAAATTTTAACATAATATATATAAATATGTTAAGAGACTCCTCGTAAATTTCATCTCAATCTAACGGTCAGATTAAAAGATATGATTGATATTATTAAAGTATTCATTATTTAAAAAAAAAACACTTTGTGACTAAAGCAGAACAGCCGGAACGAAACCAGAACATTCTGGCTGAAATTTCGACAGAATTTCTAGAACGGATCGAAATTTTAAACAAGATAAAAATTGTGTCGTTTTATCTCGTTTTTTAACAACTAACACTGCATCATACCAGTTGCAGGAGGGTTTTTTTTTCCTTAAGAAAAACAGCTGCGATAAAGGTTGATTGCAGCTAAATTTTGTAAATGATCAGGCCAAAAGACAATCGTACAGCAGAGCTGGAAACTGTTCCCAGGTAACAAAACCAGTAACCTCGTGTCAACAATATATCACTCCATATGGCCAAGGATATCATCTGTGGACATGTCTGGCTTTTACAAAATGCCACATACAGATATATAGGCGATAAACTGTCTGCAACGCAGAGATTGAAATTTCAAAGGAACAAGATAGACGTGTGTTTCATCACTATATACTTGATTTGTCGATGCCAGCGGGAGCAAGAGTGATCGGAGAAACAAATATCATGGAATGATGAAAGTGAATTGTTCGGAACGAATGCTCCAACACAGAATGATATGTCAGATTTCCACCCTGTTCATATATAAGAAATGACATGATGGAAACTACAAGCAAAAAGTCAGCCACATGCACACCAGTGAGTGGAATCTGCCTCGGATGTCATCGTCAAATTCCATTACACGTGGAACAGAAATTCCAGGGATTTTATATCAATTTGGAGTTTAGGCAGGACACACGATAATTATAAAACGCAAAAATTAAGGAAGATTCTGCGTTCTCTCATTAGCTTTTCATCGACAGAATATCATCTTACAAATGGAAGATAGTAAAATCTCCCACAAAACGAAAAACTAAAAAACAAAGGCAAAAAAAGGGTAAAAATAGTAAGGATGGAATTGCAAGAAAATAAAAAAGAAGCTTATTTTCCTATCCCTTCCAAGCTTCCATGGCCACTTTGAAGCTAACCCTCTATTATTTCTGTCTCTCTCATTTCTCTCCTAAGCTAATTATGCTCTCGGTGCTTCCCTGGCTATCATGGGAGGCTGTGAAGTTGGAACAGTAATAGCCACGGACGGCACAGAAACATTGTTAGCTTGATTTCTTTGATTCTCAGTGTAATTGCTAGCTTCAATGTCCTGGATCATTCCTGTCGTGAGACCATTCTCTTTAATTGGTTCTGGGATCATTTCAGCTTCTTTTTCTTTGTGTTCCTTGTGCTTGCCCCATAGAACAGCATAGAGTCCAGCTACAATTATTACACCACCAATAACACTGTAAATCCAAAAAGAAAATATTAGCGAGTGTGTTAAATCCAAAAGTTAGAAACCCAGATTTTTTTTTTCCCGGTGGAGGAAGTAAGAAATTACCCTCCAACATAAATCTTCTCAGCCAAAATGAAAGAACCCATGATTGCAACTATTATCATCATCAAAGGACTAAAAGAAGTGACAAAGACAGGCCCGGTTTTTTGCATGACGAGTCCTTGAACATAGTATGAAATGCTTGATGTCACAATTCCCTGTTCATGAAAATTACAGTCATTAGTGCCTTGCGAATTCATATCTGAACCTGCGATCGAGTGTATAGAGAGAGGCTCACAGCATAGGCTGCAGCAAGAAGATTCATGTCCCAGCCAATGGTCCAGGCAGAAGGCTTGTGTTCCATCACAAAGGTGACAGCTATGGACTGTAGTGTTCCCAGAAAGCACACGATTGCTGTAAGTGAGAGGTGAGCTGAGTACCTCGTCAGTGTCACTGTCTGTAAAACAAGTAATTGAAAAAAAGTTGAGTTCTTAACTGATCCTTTTTCTCAAATCCACCACAGCTAAGGTTTTACTAGTGATCATTCTATTATTCACCTGAATAATGAAGAACGAGGCCCAAGCAAATGTAGCAATGATGAGAAGAATGGAACCCTTAACCCAATCCTTGCCAGAAGTTTCAGGAGAAGAAGATGAATGGGTGTGGGCATGCTCAGACCAGATAAAATTTATGACATCTCCTTTGTACAATGTCATCAACATGGCTCCAGCCACAGTTACTATAGTTCCGATCACCTTCGCTTGGCATCGAACTTTCTTAATGTCCACTATCTCCATCCTGTATTTTTTAGAACAAGACCACCGAAACAAGAGCACATCAGTTAGCCAATCGATCATGTCAAAGAAATAAAGAAGAGATACAGAGGGAGAGAAGAGAGTTATCAGAGTGCTGATTAATTATAGTACCTGCAAAGAACTGCCATGACAAATGTCATTGCAGGCAGCATGTTACTCATGGCACACGAAAAGGTCGGAGAAGTGAATTTCAACCCGGCATAGTAAAAGTTTTGATCAATCACAGGCCTGTTAGACGGAGAAAAGACAGAAGAAAGAGGTTAAGATTTGACAGCCATCCTTACTTCCAAAAGCTTAGAACCATGGCATGCAAAGGAGAGATTACTAACCCGAGCAGACCCAGCACAAACATTTGCATGAAAATGGGGAATGTAATCTTTGGTCTTACTTTCCTGAACCCAGAAAAAGAAAACAAAAAAAAGAGATTAAAATTCACTACCAATAAAGATTAATAAAAGTTAGCAGTACTCTCTTGAATCACGCTACCATATTTGTGTACCTCTCAAGAATAATGGCAAAAGGAGCAATAACAGCAGTAGCGAAGGCATGCCTATACACCACTAGAACATAATGACTCATCCCTCGATTCAGAGAAACTTTGGTGATGATGTTCATGCCAGCATAGCCAAATTGCAAAGATATCATGGCTATGTAAGGCTTGCTCCGTTGAAAAAAGCTTCCTAAACAACCGCTCCCCTCCATTTTTTCTTGTCGGATCCTAGCTTAGGGTTTGGTATATAATCAATGAGAAGAAGAGAAGGAGATAGAGGAGGAAAAAGAGAGGAACACCACAGTTCAAGTTCTAGTTGCTTGTATGTGTTTCCTAAGTAAAACTGGCTAGCAGGCCACTATATATATAGGCGTTCGGGGCGTGAAGGCTTCTATCCAAAACAGAGAGATGATGATGTAATATAATAGAGAGTTTCAAGCGAGAGTGAGAATCTCACACTCTCACACGTGTGTTGCATTTGCCCTGTGGTGTAATCTATTTGAATATTATGTATTAGAAAATAATATAAATTATATTTTGAGATTTTATCTAATAACTTCAGTTTTTTGGTGGGATGATTTTTTAATATAATACCAGAACCTTGTTGACCCAATGGTCACGAGTTTAAATCTCACTATTCTTATTGTATTTGATAAAAATCAAGCACAAAATAGTGTCGACTTGTTTGCAAGTTTCAAGCCTAATTTTTTTTTGTTGGATCATTATCAGTTTTCACTTGAAGTATGTGTTAGAGAATAATATAAATTATATTATGAGATTTCACCTAATAGTTTGAATTTTTAAATGAGATGATTTCTTAATATTTTAATGGAATGTATCCTTGTATGGTTGATGTGGGTCCACGTCGCAGCAAATGGGAAGGCTTGATTGTGATAAGTGGGATCCCCATTGGTTTGCCTTGGTGACAAACGAGTTGAGAGCTAAGCAAAAGAGAATTTGGTTTGGTGCATGCTGACGCCGATGGAGGGGGAAATGTAATATGATGGTGGCGGCAAGTGGTGGCCCCTCCACGCTTGTTGGGTTCGACATGCTCGGCCGATCTACGCGGCATCGTGAAACATCCATCTTCATCAATCCATTGGAACAGTACTTGGTAATGCCTACTGCGTATGCTCAGCTAGCTGTAGCAACTCTCATTCAAAGTGGATAAAATACCCACTGATTTTATCTTTTCTTCTGAGTTTTTTTTTAGCGAAAACCTTATTGTAGAGTCATTAAATATATTATGAAGAGATGCTCTATGTGCCTAACCACACTATTTAATTATCTCCACTCATAAGATGATTCTTAGTCTAGAACTGATTTAGTTATCACTCTCTTGGTAGCTAGCTTTTTTCTTATATATTGTTAGAGAATAATAAAAATCATATTCTAGGACCTCATCTAAAAGTTAAGTTTTTAGGTGAGACGATATTTTGGCATGGTATCAGAGCCTTGTTGACTCAGCGGTTATAAGTTTAAATCTACTACCCTCATTCTATTTGATAAAAAATAAGCACAAGGTAGTATAGATCTACGTGCAAGTTTTAAGCCCAATTTTTTTTACTTGAAGGGGTGTATTACAGAATAGTATAAATTATAGTCTGAGATCTTATCTAAAAACTTAAATCTGGTGAAATGATTCCTTGACACACACACACACATATATGAACAATGATTTCTTGAAGTGCTTAATCAATTATACATTTATATGTAGGTTAATAAATACAAGTGATAAAAATTAGAATTGTAAATATTCCCTTCTTCTAGTTAACTCTTTCCCAATGAACCATTGGTGGTTGATTTAATAGCTCACTTGCTATTTTTACTTAGCTACCTATTCTATCGTATGTGGGTTTCACGCACAATGAAAATGTAGAAAATTATAGAATATATTCTTATATGATTCAATCATTCATGCAATTAACTATACTTTTATAATTTTTTTAATTGGATCTCCAAGGAATATCTGTTAAGTATCCATTGTCATTTGAGTTTCTCATCGGGTAGAATAAAGAGAAAATAAAGTTAGCAATTCATTGTTGTATACCGACGTAGAGCTCATATTTTATGTATCACTTGACAAAAAGAGAATGGGCGGAGATAATAAGGATTTCTTAGAGTCTAGGATAGTTGCACACCGATGAAGTGTTATCATAGAATCTAGCAAGCATATGTTATCGGATATTACTTTATATGATAGGTTATATGATCTAATTGAAGATTCCTTGTCAATGATATACATGTAATGTACTGAGAAAAGATGCTTGAAGCCTTTATAAGGGAATAAGGCTAAACACATATATATATATACTCCTACATGATATTAATTAGGTTTTCCTTTTCTTGGCTTTTGATTTGTGACGTGAACATGTGCTACTATGATCATATAGACAGCGAATTTCAACCTAATATATTCCAAATAATAGCTATAAATTATAAAAAAGAGTCCGTAAACTTGAAATCCATCAACAAACACACACTTGAGCGTATAATAAATATACAAAAGAAACTATCTAGTAGGTGACCCAGTGATAAGAGTTTGAGACTAAAAGATTTGCTCTTCCTGTATTCTCAAGTTCGAGCCATGTAATTGCTAATATGATGGTCACTAAAAGCTTATATGATCATTATCTTTAGGGTCTGTAAGATTAATCGAGGTGCACGCAAGCTAATCCGGACATCCACATTAATAAAAAAAAATATACAAAAGGTAAACTTTGAACTACAATCATCTTCGCACCTAAGAACAACTCCTTAACCTTTCACTACGAGTGAAAGTTCAAAATTTGATATATTTTTCTTAGAATTCTGAAGGAAAAGTTTGGTTAGAGCATATTAAAGATCCAAAGATGGATAACTTTGAATATAATATTTTCTTTAATTCTCTGATACCTACTTTAACAATGACGATGACGATGACGATGATGTATATAATTCATTCTTCCACGTAGAGAGTGTATGTCATGATTTTTGCTGATGCAACTGCAACATCCATTCTTTTATTTATTTTATACATTTGCAGATTTTTTTATGGATTTAATTCTTAATGGTTTTTCCAGGACTCGAATCATACAGGAGACTTACTGTGTTACACTCCACTAATAATTAGGAATATATTATGTTTTTTTTTATATAATATATACTTAGGAATAAATAATAGCCCTTAATGTTAGTCTTTCGAAAAATATGAATTGAGGACAATTGCTTGCGTCAATATGTAAGTGTCGGATTATAGTTGCTAGAGGTATTTGCCACTACATTATAAAAGTATTTTAAAAAGAATTTTAAAAAAATATTTATATTTTTTATTTGAAATTAAAAAAAATGGTGTTTTTTATGTACTGATGTCAAAAAAAAAATTTTAAAATAAAAAAAATATTATTTTAATGTATTTCTTAATGAAAAATATTTTCAAAAACAACTTCAACTATACTTTCAAATAGACATTAGATCATGTTCTAGTCTCGACATTAATTTATATTATCAAGTGTGTATTTGCTTTATAATTAATTGATGATTATATCTTTTTAACAGCATAAAATTTTAAAACTTCTTGAACTTTCTGATTTCAATTTTTTAATTTATTGTGGTATTCTTATATTTTTTTTCCAATATAAACCATATTTTAAAGGATGAGTTTTAATTATGCATATAATATGTTCAAATATATGTGCTGTATTAAACTATATATTCTATCTCATAAAACTCTCTTAGTTCCGTCTATCTATTTTGTCCAGGAAATTATATATATATATATATATATTGGATTAATTTGTCAAAATTGTACCACTCAATTTTAGTAGACCTCTGAGCAGTATCGTGTCAGTGTTGAATACCACAAAATCATGTGCTACCCCACAGCCAAGGATTGTCTTTGTGATTATGGGTAAACTGTGTTTTAATAAATTTAATTTTGTTTTATTTTTAAAATATTTTTAAATCGTTTCAATACTTGATTATTAAAAATAAATTTTTAAAAATAAAAAATAAATTTAAATTCCTAATCTCTATATATATTTTAATATGTTTTCAAACAAAACAATATTTTAAAAAACAATTCGTCCGACACTTCCAAGAAAGCCAGCCTCTCTGTTTCTTATAACCACAAATATTGCTACAGATGAAATGTCAAGAATACCCCCATTCCCGTCATGCAAGTTCCAGCTGCCCATGAACAATAAGGTGAGGCAATGATCAATGAGGCTAAGTGGAGCACCAAATCATCTAAATGGGCATCTAATCACCTCCCAATCATCTCCCAGACGTTTTGTCAGTTCTTGCTACGTTGGACCGACAACAACTGGTGCAAGAAAATTGCAGAAATCAACTGAAAATTGTCTGATCATCATAATTGAGGATGGATGGAGGGGCTCTTGAAAACTGCCAGGGCAATTACAGGAAAATAACTTCACCCGGGAGACATCATTAGTTGGGTTGCTGTTCAATGAGTCAGGGAGTGTCCTCAAACATGGCGATCAAAAGAAACCATACAATCAAGATTGTGAGCTCTAAAAGTTAAGCGTTCTGTGTTATGGTCTTTCACTCACGTTTACCTCACTGATCATATCAATTATGTCGGCACTAACGTCCGAAGTTTTTCATTTTTACCCCTTGTTATCCATGAAAAGCAAGATTATCCATTTCACTTCGGTTGATATTTTATTTTTTTAATTAAAATAAAATATTTTGGTTTTGGAGTATTTTAATATGCTGTTTTAGGGTTATATTGTTTATGTATATATATATATATATATATATATATATATTTAAATATATTAATTCAATTTTTTTTATTTCAAATCGAAAAATAAAATTATTTAGAATTGTTCAATTTAATCTAAAAAGGCATAATAAAATGATTTTTCTGAACAAAATTATGAACATGTATAATATTACTAGAATGTCATCATTAATCTCGCAAGGTCATTATATTCTTTGATTGCTTTGAAATTTTATATATATAAATATGTTAAGAGACTCCTCTTAAAATTTCATCTCAATCTAACGATCAGATTAAGAGATATGATTGATATTGTAAAATTATTCATTATTTAAAAAATACTATTTGACCGAAACAGAACGAGTGGAATGAACCGGAATATTTCAGCCGGTGTTTAACTGAAAAATTCAGAATAAACTAGAATTTAAACCGAGATAAAAACAATATAATTTTTTTTATTTTTTTAACTGATACAAAATATTCCAGCCGTTTCAATCGAAATGAAATAAAACCGATAACCTTGATGGAGAGAGAGAGAGAGAGGCAAGCATGTCTATTAATAAGCAATTATGTATACAGAGAGAGAGGGGAGAGAGGCACGCATTAATTTTTTGTGTAAAAGCAATTATTACGGAGTCGATTACCGAGTCTTAAAAGGTTTTAGATCCGAACATGCATCTTCTTTGTATTAAAAAGGAAACTTTGAATATTGTATGGATGACCTCTAATCCGAAAAAGCTTGACAACAAAGTGCATATTAACATGTTGAGATATGTTCTCGTAGAAAATATGCAGGTGATACACAGTAATTAAAACTCAAAAATATCTCATCGGCTAATGGTTTGATCAGTGTTAGTGAACATATATATATATATATATATATATATATATATATATATATTTCTTATATTAAATAATATATAAATTGAGAATGAATAGTTTAAGTTTTTTTTATGAAACCTAAACTCAGCAATGAAATTCTATATAGTATCAAAGACTCGGGGGAGACTTAGGCCCCGTTTGGCATTGCGATTGGAACTGCTTTTGGCCGAAATTTGAATTTTTTTTTTTTACATTTTAAAGACCGGCGGTTTGGTGTTTTTAGATCATTTTGATGTGCTGATTTCAAAAATGATTTTTAAAAAATAAAAAAAATATCATTTTGATGTATTTCGGCACGATAAGTACTTTGAAAAGCTACCACAATCGCACTCCCAAACAGGCACTTAGTAATCCAGTAAATATCATGGAGTCGGAGCCACTTGACATATCCTAAAACAAGTCTCCAATACATGTGAAGTTATTATTGTAGAGAATTTATAATCTGCACATCAAATCTTGATTTTAAATCAGGACATAGATTTTTTTTATAAAAATATATGACAATCAGGATTTTGTTTTCTTATCTGGATCCACAAAATTCACTTTCTAAAAAATAAAATTTCCTTGCATAAAAAAAGAAGTCCTAAAACAAGTGTTGCAAGGGGAAGTAGTAAGTGGACATCGTCACATTAAATAAATAAATTAAAAAGTTGCAATTGGAAATATTCCACAATAAATTAATAGAACTTTGGTTAAGTAGTTAACTAAACTATGACCGGACCGGTTAAATAATGATATACTCGGTGCATGTAACCATCGATGCCTCAGAAAAAAACCAAACACGTAGTTGAACCCCAATCAATCGATTGGTTCATAAGTTTTTCGAATCTTGTGGACAAGTTTTGTAGAGCTTTTTGTTGGTAGCTAGCCAGATTGTTGAAAGATTCCACCATGAAAGAAAAGATATCTTCAACTTGGTGGTGGTGGTGGTGAGCTAGAGAGTCAAGTCGCCGTCTGTAAAGGGCCCTGCACGTATATGCACATTTGCTTTTGTATTGCTCATCTCCATTTTTGTCCCTTTCTCAGGTGCAGTTGGGTTAGGTTGGAAATGCCGAGGAATTATGTGGGTGACTGCTAGCAAACACAAAACAGCACTTACATGATCTCTTTTCCACTTTCAAGATCGGAATAAGAGAGAAAAGAGACAAACTTTGACAGCATTATCAGCAAGTAATCTATATATTTCATCTGACACGGGAAATAAATTAAGATTTGATCTGAAAGAATCAAGGAACAGACGCAAAAACAGCCCAAAGAAGGTAAAGTCTATCGTTTATCAAAAAATAAATAAAAATAAAGTCGCCATTTTAACAGTATATGATTGCATTATTTGCTCGAACACCTACACTTTTGCTTTTTAGTGACCTGCAATCTGCCCTATCAACTATTGCGTTTCATCGGTGTGGATTCAATCTTTCATTCATGATATTGAATGAGTCGTTCTTTTGTGTAGGAGGTGGAACCGTTCTTTTCCTCTCACTTTTCTTTTGAATTAAAGCGAAATGCTTACATGTTTTAATCTATGAAGAGGTCTTCCAAAACTCTCAAACCCTAAACTTCACAGCATGCAAGCAACATAAATACCATCCTGTTACAGATGAGTATTTGGTTGATCAATATATATATATATTTCTTTGATCATCTTAATTTGAAAAAAATCAAGGGGCCGGTTGCCACCATGACAACAAGAGTCGATCGGTTTTGAATACTCGAAAACTATTACTTTGCTAATATAATTTCTTGAAAAACCTAAAAAAGAGTAATATGTTTCTGCAAGTAAAAATATTAGTATCTTGTTAGAAAATAATATAAATTATATTATGGAGTCTCACATAACAGCTTAAATTTTTAGGTGAGATGATTCATTGACATGACATCAGAGCCTTATTGACCCAGCAGTCACGAGTTCGAATCTCATCATCCTTATTTTATTTGATTAAAATTAAGCACAATAAAATATGAATCTATGTGCAAGTATCAAGCTTAAAGAGGTTTCACTTGAAAGAATGTGTTAGAAAATAATTTAAATCATATTATGGGACCTCACATAACAGCTTAAATTTTTAGGTGAGATAGTTTTAGATGTGTTCTTCCGTGTCTCGTATTCTTTTATGATCTGCTTTTAGGAAAACCGAAGCCAATACAAACTCAGGCATAATTAGTCTCTTTGAGAAATGTTGTAGCTTAATTAATGCACCATATTGTGAAATTAAGTTATGAATTCTATTACCATGCTAATCTATAATGTTTGTATGTCCTAAAAATTTAAATCATTAATAGAGTTTGTGTTTATCTAACAATATTCCATTCAATCATCTCCATTTCATGTCGTTTTCAATAATTTTTTTCTTAAAGATACTTATCTATAACACAAAGGCTATTGTTCTTTTCAGAAACATCAACAATATAAAGAGCTAAATAGTTTTCTCTTCTTTTTTTTATGTCACATTCCTTTCATTTCCTAATTCTATGACACATGAACCAACAAAAACCATAGATCGGTGTCTTTTTCCCCCTCTTTTTGTTAAATGAGAATGATAATCTTCCAACTTACGAAACTATCTTATTTGAGAAGAGAAAGGCCTTCTATAATTGAATCGAGGGAAGTCATCTAATTCCAAGAACTTAATTTGATTGGAAAAAAATTGAACTGATCTACTCGAAAATGCTCTGGTCAAAGTTTCATTCCTCCAAGTCCAAACCTTTTTGTATCAGTCTTTACATTGATTAGTCAATTGCTTTGCAGCTTTTTCCTTGTGATATCCATCTAATCAACTAAAAGCATTCACCATGCAAAGACATGAAAATGCCTGATTGTTTTTCATGGGAAGCCCTCTGAGAATATGATTTGTTTGGTTCATATAATATTTTATGGTTATTTCTTTTAATATTTTCAATTTAAGTCGAATAAGACCCTAGCTCTTTTGTTTTTTAATAATACTATCGATTATCATAAAAATACCCTCATTTTATTTTTAAAAATGGGTGTCTAAAAAAGGTATTTTATCAATTTCTCATGAAAAAAATCTTAAGAATAAATAAGAAAATTAGAGATGAAAGCAAAAATAAACACAACTTTCAATTGAAAAAAGAAAAGCATCCTATTTTTTAAATCTAACACAAGGCGGGATATCTAGCCATTGATTGTTGATCTTTTTTTGTTTGACAACTACGTAGTAGAGACATTGATGATCACTATAAAGAAATGACAAGAAAAAAAAGTGATTTTCTTTTTATCATCTTGGTCGACTAAAAAAAATGTTGAGATAGAAATTTCATGAAGATTACGACAATCTCTTTTTTTTTTTTCCCTTCTTTTTTATGTGCTCCCTACACCAATGGAGCTTCTTTCCCAAAAGATGCATGCAAGGCAAAACTTTGGGAAGTTGGACCAATATACTGTGTCGTAATTCAATGATAAACACAACATCAATTTTGGAAAGACTTGCATGCATGCCCTCTATTGAGACGTTAAGATATCAAAATCTAAAAGTGATCAAGATAATGTTAAAAGTATCAAATTAATCTTTACATGTTTGAAAGATAGCTAGCTAAGGAAATGATTGATTTAAACTATATGTTAAGTGGTGCACATGTATTAATTTAAAGAACTCCACAAAAAAAGAAGAGAATTTAGGTGTTTATGTGAACAAATTCATGATAATTCAATATATGTGAAGAAATATATTTATATACATATATATATAAACTCCAACATGTGAATATCCCAAACAAGTACATGATATCAAAATTGACAGTTTGGCTGATAGCAGCTGAGCGTGAGTAAAGTTCGATCGATACAGGGATAAAGGGGGAAAAGGCAATACATTTAAAGGGGACGAGTTTGAATATGGTGGGTGAGAATACGAAAACTATACAAAATCACAAGGACTACACTGAACTTTTTGAAAATTCTTGCATCGGAGGCTGATGCGCCGCCCCAGGTGGCTGAAATAAGCTGTGAGAGCATAGTTGTACAGTGCTCCGGTCTATGTTGATTGGCTGGCCATGGTTTTGACTTCTGAGCACAATCTAGTCCCAATCTATAGCGATGCTGCCTTCGGATGGGAGGAGAATTGTGGTTCGATATTGTGGAAAAACTCGTATTTGAGATGGAGATTGTTGAGTGCTTTTATGAGCGTGAGAAATCTCATATTGGTAAGTAATTTTAAAACTATTTAATATAAGATTATTATTAAATAATATAAACTTCTGGATTGTGATGATAATTTATTACTTGATCTTGGAGTCCTTTGTGAAATTATTAGTTAATATTTTTAATTTAAAATTATGATATTAATATTTTCATATTTTGCTTAAGCTAGGCCACTTGAGAATTGTCAAGACCCCACTTAATGAGAAATATAAAAAACAAATGAAACATATTTACGAGTTGTATTTTATATACGATTATAGTCCTCATCTAATAAAAAATTATGATATTAAGTACGAATATTTTCATATTTCTGTGTAATATATTAGGTTTTGTTTGGCATTTTGTTTTTAGTTGATTTTCATGTGCTGATATCAAAAATAATTTTTTAAAAATAATATTATTTTGATATATTTTTAAATAAAAAATACTTTTAAAAACAACTTCCACCACCGTAGTATCAAACAATCACATAGTGAAAGTCAGAATCATAGTCCTCTACGGATCCATGGAAATTGCATCCATTGGACATTACATATTTCTTCCATTTTTTGAGAGCTGCTAATGATTTTTTATTATTATTTACCTAAAATGTCCTGATACATTTCTGGACCTAATAAAATTACAGATGTCGTAAATATTACATCATACTTGTCTTCATAACAGCCAGAGGAAGCATTGTCGTTCCTCCACATATATGCCAATCCTAAATAGTCATAACTCCATTAATAGAATCATCATAATTTTTATTATTATTATTATTATTTGACTTTGGATTCATTTGGAACTAACCAGTAATGACTTTTTTCCACACGAGAGTAAAAATCAAATTTTCTACACCAGTTAGTGCTCGCTGTCTAATCATCGATCACTCGTTGATCATTCGAACAACATATTAGCATTCCACTTTCTTTTAAGAAAACATTAAAGACGAGAGAGATTAAGTTCATTCATCCAATCATATCAAAAGCAAATTATGATTGTTAGATACTATTATAAAATTTTAATTTTGTTGATCAACGATTCAAACATGTTAAGATAGTGTTTGATATGCTCTGTAAAGCTGAACATGACATGATGGTTTTTTCATGAAGTTTGGTGTATCTTTATAACTGTTCTCGTTAAGAAATTTTTATCCCACTAAAAGAAGTATGGTAAGGCTGTTTAATTTTTTTGTATAAAAGTTAACTCAGATAGATCTAAATTAATGTAAAAATAAAAATTATTATTATTATAGATTTAAAACCCTACTAAAAAATAAACTTGAGAGAAGGTACAGGTCATGGTTCGAGTTGATCATTGAACCGAGTCAATATAAAGATAAAAGTTATTATTATGATAGTTTAAAAACTCAACTCGGGAGTCGACCTAAAACAAGGTCTGAGTTATAAACCGAGTTAACTATTGACCCGAGTCAATATAATGATAAAAATAGTTATTATTATAGTTTTAAAAGCCAACTAGAGGGTTAACCAGGGAAAAGACCCGAGTCAACATAAGAATAAAAGTGATTATCATTATAATTTTAAAACCTGACTCAAGTTTGACTGGGAGCAAAGGTTGATTCACTGGACAAGTTGATCATTTATCCAGGTCAAATTAAGGATTATTAACATAGTTTTAAAACTTGAATTAAAAGTGAAAACAAGGCCAAGCCTAGCCTAGAGGTTGGGTTGACCATTTACTCTAGTCAATACAAGGATAAAAATAGTTATTATCATAGTTTTAAAACTTGACTAAGAGGTTGACCCAAGACTAGGCTTGGGTAATGGGTGGATTTTTTTTCATTGACTTGAGTTAATAAAAGAATTATAATAGTTATTATCATAATTTTTAAAATCTAACTTTGTTGTTATCCTAGGGCAAAGATTAAGTCATATGTTATGTTGTAAAAACCAGAGAAAAATAAATAAATAAAATCATTAATAAAATAAATATCATAAGAACAAAAATGAGAAGAAAAGGAAAAGTTGGGTCAAAAGTGAAATATTTTAAGTAAATGGGGTTAATCTTGTAAATAATGATAATACAATAACCCCCCCTGTTTTTTTATTCTTTACTTGGCCGAAAGCTATGCAAACAAAAGGGAGAATTGAAAATTCAACAAGAGATTTGAGAGCAAAACACAAAAAAATTCATCCAATTCATAAAAAAAAGGGAGTAATTGGGAGGGAGAGCAATATTAGATTAGTATTTAAACAAGAAAAGCAAGTGAATAAATTGTAGAAAAAGGAAGGGAAGAGGGGTTGGGTGGAGGAAGCAAAAGGAAAGGTTGAAATTTTTGATTGGTTACAAATCAAAATTCATATTATGTTCTGGTAATGAGTTTTAAACTTGATTATAAAATTAGTTTGAACTCGATTAAGTATTGATGTATTTAATTTGAAATTCATAAATTATAGTTCATGGAATAATTGGGGACAATGAATTTTTGTATAGGGATAATTAGATTTTGAGGATAACAATTGTGTTAGAGGAGGAATTATGTAGAAATATTGTAGTGTGTAGGAGGGTAGAGGCTAGCCCCTTGCAAGAATAATTGGGAGGAATTAAATGTGTTTATATTTAAGAGAGTTAATGTAATAGATTAGTAATGAAATTAAGATGGTTTTTGTTGAAGGAAAATAGGGGTTACAAACAATTTAGAACCATTGAGGTGTAGTAACAAACTTGCTCATATTCAACTTATTAACTTCCACCAGTAATTAGACTTAGAAAATGATTTATTTTGGGGATGACTTATTCATAAAAAGTTTATTAAGGAATGTTAGCTTTCTAACGTGACTAATCACACTAGAATCAGAGCTCTGAAACTCAAGATATGTGCATAAATCTGAGGAGAGGTGAACTGGCAGCACTGTTGCTAATTTCGACAAACCATAAAAATACAGGAAAAATAGATATTATAGGGACCAAATTTAATTTTACTCCCTTGAGTAGATGTGTAATTTCATTTTAATGATTGAATTAAAAAACATTATGTAAGGAACTTAATTTTAAATAAAAAGTTATGACAACCAAAATAGGTGTCGTAAAAGAGACAATGAGAACTTAAGAGGGGAAAGAAATCTCTTAAGAGAAATTTTTTATGTGTTGAGTTAAGATTGTTATTGAAAAAAATAATGTACATTGTAATGATGAGATGATATGATGAATATATTATTATATAGGGGACCTTAGGAGCTGTGCAACAATAGCCAAAAACCACTAATGGAGCATATACAACATATATGTATCTTTTAGCCACTATTTTATTGATTATTTAAAGAATGATAATTTTTGTATAGTTTGAACGGTATGAGTTATGATCAGTTGAAGGGAAAATGCAATTGATATGACAATGTAATTAAATAAAAATATAATGTATATGTCTATATAAGAATACTTGATTAGTCATTTTGGGTAGAAATGGCTAATGATATCAATATATAAGATTGATATCGGCATCTTCTGTAAAATGAATTTAAAGTATAAATTTATTTGATAAGAAAATAGTTAATGATGTTAGTACAGAATATTGATATCAGCAGTGACAAGAAATTTGATTAACTGTTCTGAGAATCAAAGTTAATGATATTAGTGTAGAACATTGATATCGGTAGCAACAAGAAATTTGATTTACTTTTCTGATAATTAAAGTTAATGATATCAGTGCAGAACATTGATATCGACAATAACAAGAAATCTAATTAACTGTTCTAAGAATGGAAGTTAATGATATCAGTATAGAACATTGATATAGACAATAATAAGAAACTTGATTAGTTGTTCTGAGAATGGAAGCTACGTGTCAAGGGAAATTTGATAACGACATGTCCGTGGATCTATAAGAAGAAAATTGATTAACTATTTCAGGAAGAAAATAGTTAATGACATTGATGGGTTATATTGATGTCATCATGTATATTGGAATCGTTTAATAGATATTTTGATGAGAAAATTAAAAGGTGGAAGGGTAACACATAATTGATGATGAATTATACTTAAATGAAATTTCTAAAGAATAAAATAAAAATATATGTTTGAATATTGAGAATCTAAATTAAGTAATTTTCTTTCTCCTAACATTATAATCTTAAATTATATACATTATTATGTTTGAATTATCTCTTGTCAAGACCTTCACATGCACACCAGGAGTAAATTATGTACAGGGCTTCCATATTTTGTTTAAATAAAATGAATGTATTTAGTTAAGCTTTGTGAGAATTACAACGATTATTATTGTAATGATTTTATTATTCAGATGTTGAATTTAATAAATTAAATACGATCTAAATTTTATGTTTTTATAATTAGGATGGAATACATACACACACAACATATTGATGCTCCTTAAAATCACATTGCATGACTAATAATTTTATAATAATATGTAATCTAGAGATTATTTCTTGCTTTACTAAAATTTAATGGGTCGATGTATTGATGAAACTGCACTTTGAGATGTTGAAAAACTACTGAAAGAGGAATTGATTGTGAAAATGTGTGGCAGATTGAATATCGATAACTTGAGATTCTTTAATTTATGGGGAAACTTTGCTGAAATTTCGGTAAAAATATATATAGTAGTGGGAAAAAAGTATTATTGTCTTTTGAGCCTATATTGTTGTTAGACTAATGCCATGAAAAGTTTGTTTATTACACATGTTGACCATTTATCTCTTTTGGGCCTATACTGTTGTTAGACTAATGCCATGGAAAGTTGGTTTATTACACATGTTGACCATTTATCTTAGTCAATATAATAATAATAACGATTATTCTCATATATGTAAAACTCAACCTTGGGTCAATCTAATACATGACTTGAGTCATGGGTCAAGAGAGTTAACTCGGATTGAATCAAGTCAATGTATAATAAAAATAATATTATCATAGTTTTAAAACCAAAATAATGAGTCCACCTCAGGTAAGGCATGAGTCATAGCTCAGAGCATTAAGCATTAATTTTAGTTGACCTAATTACTTTGATTTTTATTAATTGGGGGCAACACAAGTTGACTCGAAAAAAAATCAAAGCAACTTTGTTTTGATAAAAAAAAAGAGTGGTTTGTTTCCAGTGTTTTATCTTTGAATGACCGAGTTGTGGATCAATACATGTTTTTTACAAAATTAGATTGGATCAAGTCTTTTTTTTTCTTCTTAAACTCACATTGGTCTGAGCTCTAAGCAGGGTTGATTGCATTCTATCTACTGTTTATCAAACACAAAATAAGATATATTATTAATTTTAGTATAATACACACTAAACATAGGAAAAAATAATTATATATCTAGTCTAGTCTAGTTCAATCAATATTGTCCAACATATCAAACACTATCTTTTTATGAGTTTAAAATCTTTATATTAAGTTTAAAACATTGATATTTCAATTTTGAATTATAGTTATCATACCTGAACTAGATTAAGACTTGAATTGCAAATTTTTTAAATCAACTTAAAATAATGTTGTCTTGGATAAAAAAATTTCATATATATATTGATCCAAAATCTCTTAAATTAAATGTTTGGCTCAATCTTGCTCCTAATTTTATATGTATTTTTCATTCAAAAAATAAAAAAAAATATTTTTTGGAAAAGTTTTACCTAGAAAAAAAACTCAAATTCTCTTATCAACAATATGTTGGAAATCTTTGATCTACACAATAGCTATTAAGAACAGTTACTGCTCATATTTTTTTTTTTGGGATTGACAGAAATTGAAGAACAAAATAAAATCATAAATATTGGAATGAATCTCACTCATTCATTTTATTTATTCAATTGAAACTTGCTTACTTATAGGCTTACAAGAACTAGAAATTGAAATAAACTAGAACTCTCAGTAGACTAGGAGATGTTATTGGATAAAGATAGGATTTACGATAAATCCTAGTAGAAATAGTAATCAAAACTAATTAGAACTCTATAGTTAAAAAGTGAGCGAATCTCTTTATAATCATACAACTAAAACAAAGCTAATCTCATTAGACTTATAACATTCCTCCTTGAGATTTGCTTTGGGCAATCCCAACTTCATCTTCAGGAATTCCAGTCTTGCTACTGGAAGTGCCTTGGTCATCAAATCATGATGAACTAGACTTTTATGAACCCTGTTTTGGCTCAAATCACCATCAGGATTTCCTTCAAATGTTGCTCCTCCTGTCTTCATGTATTATTTTCCAACATAATGTTCCTCACCATCAATTTCTTTGCCATTAAGAGTCTTGACAGCTTCAGCAGTATCCTCAGCTTTTTCAAAGTTCACAAATTCAAAACATTTTGATTTTTCATCAGCATCCTTCATTATCACAGCACTAGTAATTGCTCCATGTTCAGTAAAAACATCTTTCAAGCCTTCATCTGTTGTGGATTCAGCCGAATTTTTCACATAAACATTGTTGAATTTCATGCTATACAGAGCACCATCTCTGTTTTCCCATTCTTATCACATACTTGCAACTTTTCACAGATTTGTACACTATCATTAACCATACCACTATTATGCATAACCATTAAAGAATTAAGGTTACCGTGGTTAAACCTTTTATACCAAATACTACTCTCATCAGATTTGGCACTTAAGACATGCCCTTTCACAGCATTCATATTCAAATAAAAACTATTACCCTTTATCTTAATTTTTGCTATTGCTGAATCATGCGAATCAGTAATGAAGCAAAAACTTCCTTTAAATGATACTTCATATCCATGTTTCAGCATTTGTGCAACACTCAGGATGTTTTGATCCAATTCTGGAATGTAAAGAACATTTGAAATGACTTTCATACCTTTGGTTGTGTTGACAGTAACACTGCCTTTACTCTTGGCTTGCACAATATCTCCATTTCCCGACTTGATCTTTGACTTAATTGATTGATCAATTGAAGAAAAAAATTGACAAATACTTTGTCATATGGCTGGTATAGCCACTATCAAGTAGCCATATATTTTCATTGGAAGTGTTGCCAGATTGAAGAGCCATGAATAAATGCTCCTCATCATCCTTGTCTTCCTTGTTAACATTTGCATGCTGTTGTAGTTCTTGCTGGGGTTGCCTCCCTTTTATTTTGCAAAATTGCTCACTATGACCATGATTATTACAAAAAGCACAATGGAGAATAGTTTTCTCCTTAAACCAACAATCTTCCACAGCATGATTTGTTCTTTTGCAATAAGAACAAGGTGAGAAAATTTGTCTTTTCTGAGACATAATATCCTTGTTCTTAGGAAATGTATTTGATTTCCTGTTGCTGAAGTTTTTCTTAGATTGAAAAACATTGTTTGCATGAAAAGCACCTTCAACGAATTCATCATCCCTCATTTCCATCCTTTTCTCCTGTATATGCAATTTGCTAATCAACTCTACAATAGAAAGATTTTGCAAATCACAAGACTCTTCTATGGCAGAAATCTTAGCCTCAAATTTCTGAGGAATGGACATCATAAATTTTTCTACTACTTTATGATGCTCAAATGTCTCCTCAAGGAGTCTCATTTGGTTTACAATGTTCATCAATTTCCCAACATAAATCTTGATGGATTCATTGTCTTTCATCTTCAGCAATTCAAATTCTCTTTTAAATGCAAGTAGTTTGACAGCCTTGACTCTGCTACTACCTTCATATTCGACTTGTAGCTTGTCCCATACAAGCTTTGGTGTTTCCAGATCCATGATCTTGGTGAAGATGTGATCTGCAAGTCCCGAGTGTAGACAGGTGATGACTTTGTCCTTCTTCAATTTCTCTTTTTCGTGTGCTCGCATTTGAGCAAGAGTAGGATTTGTTGGTAAGGCTGGTGGATCAGCATTAGACATTACTACATTCCACAACCCTTGAGCCCTTAAATGGAACCTCATCTTGACAGCCCAGATATGGTAGTGTTCTCCAGAAAACACTAGAATGGCAACACCATTATTGCTAGAGGTAGACATGATTTAATAAGCAATCTTACTTTGTTTTAGCACTCATCCTCTTTGTGTTTCACTCAAAAAAAATACCCCACAGTCCCGTAAGAAAACTGCTCTGATACCAATTGTTGGAAATCTTTGATCTGCACAGTAGCTGTTAAGAATAGTTATTGTTCAGATTAAATTCTGGGATTGACAGAAATTGAAGAACAAAATAAAATCATAAATATTGGAATGAATCTCACTCATTCATTTTATTTATTCAATTGAAACTTGCCTATTTATAGACTTACAAGAACTAGAAATTGAAATAAACTAGAACTCTCAGTAGACTAGGAGAGGTTATTGGATAAGGATAAGATTTATGATAAATCCTATTAGAAATAGTAATCAAAACTAATTAGAACTCTATAGCTAAAAAGAGAGATAATCTCTTTAGAATCTTACAACTAAAACAAAGCTAATCTCATTAGAATTCTAACATAATAAACATGAAAGGACTTTCGATTTTTATCTCCATGCATGCTTTGAAAACATAATTCCATCACTACTGAATTTCTAGGTCGTGATGTTTGGAATCAACAGGTGATTTACACCCTTTACTACTGTTTCTTATAAAGAAACATTTTCATTTTTCCACTGAAAACTCAATTAATTTGCTTCCCACATTTGGGATAATCTGATCTTTCATGCCTTCAAATTCTCATCCTTGTTTTCCCATTTCAAGTGATGATGTTAGCAAAAAGAGATTTCCTACCAGGTGCTATCAGATTCATCTGTATTCCATCACTTCAAATTCATGAGTGCCTCGAAACTTTTCACAGCATCATAGAAACTAAACATCGCAAGAAATGCCCCAACAACCCAATAAGCTGCAGCCCTGTACGTGTTTAGCAAAGCAACTCCATTGATAATGTCAGATTCCACTGCTAATCCCACTCACAGATTATGAGCCGATCGATCACTGGAGTTCCTTCTCACGAAGAGGCGAGATCAGCAGGAGGCTAAGGAAAAGATAGTGGAATCCACTCACTGAACCATAACATTAAAGCAAATACTATTTATTCCTTAGTGATGTTAGTCATTAGCACAGCAAAGTTCATTGACGGAGAAATAATGTGTATAATATTTTGAATACGCACAGAATTCGTACATGTCAACGCAAATAGACAAAATCTTCAGCAGTAGAAAAATATGGCATGCAATGAATCCTCTTTTCTCCAGCTTTTTGTTGGGACAAGTAATAGTGCCTACTTTTTTTCATAGATTCGTAGAGAGTGTCAAGTTATCATCTCATCTGAAAACTTAACCTATTAGGTGAGATTTTGAAATATAATTTATATTATGTTTTAATATATATCTTCAAGTGAAAATCTTTTTGGCTTGAAACTTGTACAGACCCGTATTATTTTGTATTTGATTTTTTATGAAATAGAATAAAAGTGATGAGTTTCGAACTTGTAGTGTTGCTTACATGTCCCTTTGATTAACTTGTGGTGTTGCTCTACACCAAACAAAAAGCTCTACCAATGGCGTAATTCTATTTAAAGCGAACGGCGACATTTTTCCACAGATCCACCTTTTGTTGTCCAAACTCCATTACATAAATTTTAAAAAACTAAATTCTGCTTCCCCTCAAATAGCACCCACGTCACATAAGCAAAAGCTCATAGAATTAATGAGACAATAGCGAGTGAAGGATCCTCGAAGCTGTCAGCAGAAAAGAACTGAAACGAAAAGAGAAAAATATACGTATAATATATGAACGCATCATGGAATTCACGAAGATATATTATGCCACTTGAGAGAGAGAATGAGAGAGAGTGCTTTCTTTCTTACTTTCTTTCCGAGCAAGATTCTATCTCTATCGAAAAAACTTTTCTAGTAGATATGCTGGTTCATAGAAATGGTGATGATGGGAGCCAACCTTGAACTCTACATAAAGTTTAATTCTTTTTTCTTTTTTTACTCAATACCTTTTAGAGATACAGCTTCAATATTTTTCATGTCAATGTATCCTCCCCGACTCCCCTCCCCGGCCGGCGAAACATAAAATTTGCTATTCTACTATTGTAAGTTCGGACGTGGATTGTTTTTTAGGACATGACAAGAACATGATTGATTTTAGTTTGCAAAAGCTCACTTGAAGAGAGTTGAAAGGATAACTTAAAAGAGGAGTGTTTGAGAGAGAGGTTCAACATGCTTATTTTGTTAAAATTTGATTTTTTTTTGTTTCAAATTTCATTTTTTAGTATTTTTAAATTGTTTTACTGTGTTAGTATAAAATATATGTATTTTTTAAAATATATTATTTTAATAATATTAAAAAAAAACTAAAAGAATGACAACATAACCGTACCGTCAAAATCGAATGGGACAAAGCCTTCGTATGGCTGCTAGAAATATGTCATGCCGACCATGATATTTATTAATTTGTTAGTGGTGTTAAATAATAATAATAATAATAATAATAATAATAATAACAACAACAATAACTGATCATTACATATAACAAATATTATTAATTTTTGTCAAGAGGATAATCGAGAGTATATTAATTCTTTAAGGGAAAGGTGTCATTTGATGGTTTATTGGACGATGATCTTCGAATTCTTACTCATCGAATGAAGAAAATTTATAACCGAACAAACTAGATGGTGATCTAGTACTAAAATATTAGAATTAATTATTATTTCTTATGATTTTTGATTTCAATTATATAATTACTAATATAATAATCACTAAAAATTTATATTATTTTTAATTTTAAAATTAATAAAATTAATCAAAATATTTACAAGTAATTGAACATCCATATTAATAAAAAAAAAAAATTTACAGCCGATGCCATCAGTTGCAGGAGTCACAGTCGCGTTATGAGAACTGCCATACTAAATACACAGGAGAGTGTGGAGTCATACTTCTTTTTTTTTTTCTTTTTTAATGAAATAGCTATATTATATGCTTTTTAAAATACTTTAAATAAAAAAAAAATAATATTTTTTTTATTTTTTAAAATTTATTTTTAACATCCGCATATTAAAATAAATTTAAATAAATAAATAAAATAAATCTTTATGAAACATCGTTTGGACCTCGTCTCCTAACTACACGTAAAACGTAGACTATCCATCCTTGTCGCTTGTGGCCGGCCCAAACAGCAGCCAACCATGTCTGCATTTTATGACAGGTAATCCATCTTTACTGCTCGGGCCAAGCCCAACTGGTATGTAACTATCGATACTGTTAAACAATAAGCTATCCATTCCATGAATGGGCAGTAGTGTATGTTGTTTGGGCCCGGCCCAACCAAACAGAGGCTATCCATCACTGCTTTTAGACTTGGCCCAAATGACAAGAAGGTTTTTATTTTTTTGGTATCATATAACCGCATCCGAAGATAGCTGCAGAAGCTTGGAAGATGATTGAAGAGATTGTAAATTTCATTTATAGGGATTTAAGGACGGGATCTCATGTATTATTAATGGTTAGATATGATTTTCATTTATATTTGAATATATTGTTTTTAAAAATAATAATAATTATAATAATGAAATCATATTAATTTTAATAAGATTATCAATTAATATATATGTGATTTAATTAATTTAAATGAATAAAGCTTATTGAATATAAATCACTGAATTTAAAATAAGTGATAATGGTTTTAAAAAAATAAATAAGTACCCTTAATTTTTAATTATTAAACCTGATTTGACTTAATAAGTTAATATAATACTTAATCTAGATCAAGGTTTAATTTGAAGTAAAAAAAAAATCATTTTAAATGTAGAATCAATGAATTGTCTGAGTCAAACTTGACCAGTCAACACCAATAATTGTTTTTAAAAAATAATAGAACAAAATTGTTTAAATAATAAATTGAATTAATTGATAGTAACTAAGATATTCAACTATCTCTAACAAGATTATGCACTAATTACACACATGTAACAAGCATTATGCCCCTTCTTCTTTTCTTAAGTGAAACAAAAATTTGTTCGTGTCCATTCAAAATTATCTCCTCAATTGAGACTATCGGCTATAAATACACTATTTAAATCAACGAAGCTTGTCCGTCTTGTGGGTTACAGAGAGTGACATGAGGAATATTAATTAACGTTTGTGTAACACCAAACACAGTTTTGGCTTAGAGTGGGTTGTCATGTGTGGTGTTGAACTTGTGCATCAAGTTTATTTAAATCTCAAAATTGTATATTATCATGTTAATAAACTTCTATATATATTTCAAGTTTTTTGATTGAACCTAGTAGATCATATGCCATATCATAATAACGGTTATTATGGGACATGATGTGATGATAGAGAGTTTATGATCTGCACAACAGGTCTTGAGTTTGAGTCAAGACTTGTATTCCTTATAAAAATTTAGACAACCAAAGTTTTACTCACTCACATAGATCCATAAAATATATTTTTCAAAAAATGAGATTTATTTGCATAAAAAAATAGCATTTTACTTCAAACACTAATATATGATATCTTAATTCAACCATAAAGCAATCTTGATTTTAATTACTAGAAGAGTACCAAATCAATCCCTTTAAAAATTAATGATTTAAAACATTTAAAGTTAGATTATTATGAATTAAGTATATCGAGAAATCATGGTAAGAATTGTTGACCGACAAGTAGAAACCAGCCCCCTCCCATTATATAGGTCACATCTATCCTATGCTACCAGCCATAACGATTCCGATAACAACATTCGGAAAGGCAGCTATACAGCCATGGCTTCCAACAAGAAAATTGTTGATGAAGTTCCAGGTTGGATTCGAGTTTTCGAGGATGGAACTGTGGACAGAACTTGGACGGGTACACCGGAGATGGAGCCCTTGTTGAAACCAGTCTCACCCCACGAAGAATTCATAAATGGGGTGGCTGTTCGTGACCAAATTATCGATCCAAAAACAGGCCTTGCAGTCCGAATTTATGTCCCAGAAATGAAAAACAATGTCCAGACCAAAGCTAAGATACCCTTGATCCTTCATCTTCACGGCGGCGGCTATTGCATATGCCAACCTGACTGGAGCTTATACTACCACTTCAATACACGACTGGTGAGCTCGGTTCAAGCTGTTTTGGTCTCGGTCTACTTTAGGCTTGCCCCCGAACATCGGCTCCCAGTAGCCGTCGAGGATTCTTATACTGCATTGCTCTGGCTCCGTGCCAATGCTCGCGGTGAATTATCTGATAAGTGGCTCACGAGCTATGCTGATTTTAATCGAGTGTTTCTGGTCGGGGATAGCTCCGGTGGGAATTTAGTGCATCAAGTAGCAGCTCGAGCAGGGTTCGATGATATTGAGCCACTAAAGCTAAGAGGCGGGATAGCCATACAACCTGGCTTCATATCGGACAAGCCGAGTAAGTCATATCTAGAAATACCTGAAAACCCATTATCAACAAGAGAAATGATGAAAAAGTTCACATCATTGGCCGTGCCTATTGGTAGCACTGGGGAGCACCCAATTGTGTGGCCAATCGGTCCTCAAGCACCACCACTAACCACTCTGAAACTTCCACCTATGCTCGTTGTGGTGGCGGAGATGGATTTGCTTCGAGACTATCAATTGGAATATTGTGAGGAGATGAAGAAAGCTGGGAAACAAGTAGAGGTTTCCATGAATGATGGAATGAGTCACAGCTTCCAGTTTAACAAGCTTGCCATTGACACGGATCCAGAGATGGCTGCCCAAGCTAATAAGATGATTGAAGTGATTGTAAGTTTTATCAATAGGAACTGATCAGGGTATTGATCATATGATGATTTCGCTTCCAATTTCATTGCTATATGGCCATTTTGCTATGTTAAATGTAGCAAAAATGCCTAGCAACTCCATTATATAGTATCGCTGCTTGATCTTCTTTTTTTTGTATTTGAATTGAAAATCATTTACCATTTTATTTGACGATTTTTTTTCAAGTGCATATTATAGGATAATTGACATTTTTTCGTGGAAGATAATTTACATTAACTTCTTAAGAAAATAAAAGAAAAGAAGCCTATTGCAATATTATCCTTATATTCTTAATTCCAACCTAACAATCCCTCACGTCATGGCTCCATAGGCCAATATATATATAAAGAGATTCCATCCCACTGTGTTCTTATTTAAACGATGTTGTTCAAGCCTTCAAGGCAACACTACAACAAGGAATGTATTGCTTAGGAACTTATTATACCCTTCATTGAATATACTAACTACAGTTTAGCATGAGCTGGAGTCTGTCGAAGAAGATGCTTTCTTACACCAGGAATGTGAACGCTTTTGATGTAATGCTCCCAATTTATGCTTTCTACATCGAAATTGAACTTCTTCCTCTCTTCAGTGGACATGTCTTCAATCAATTTCTTCGTATTTGTAACATCGAACCTGATGAGAAACCATAGATTTCCCATACTTGGTTAGCTTTTAACATCAAAACAAATCAAAAGCCTCGTCTGGTCCTACTTGGCTAACAAGTTAAGCAATTTCTTTCAAACTTTTGATTAATCTTGACATTAGTATATGATTAAGTGAAAGAAAAGCCCTAACCTTCCTTTATAAAACATATAGGGCTTGTATAGATTAGCAATCCGAACAAATCTATGCACTGTCTTGAGACATGCCAATTGCATTCGAAGATACTGCTTGGGATCCGACATGTACACATTATCACCAGGTGCAAGGCCACTTCGTTGCGCTACTTCATTCTTTATGAGATCGGTAAAGCTATCCATCGAGACCAGAAACTCCATGGGACGGATAGCAATTTTCTTCCCTTTTGAGTCCAATAATGGTGAAGAAGAGAAATAATCATATGCGTAGTTGAAGACATCTTTAAACGAATGCGGATTTGCGATGGATGTCGCGACGTGGTAAACATGCAGTTCTGGGTTTCCATCAATCCCGTGCTTTGCTAAGGCTGCCAAAGTTGCATTCACTACCATGTCCATAGGAACCTGCAATCAATATTGCTATCAGAATATGAAAAATAGCAAAGAACTAGCAAGGGTTGAAGAACACGAACACACACACACACACTTACAGAATCTACAATTGTATTAGGGTCTCCAACAAAACATGGCAGCTGGCTTTGTCCATAAGCTGCTAAGATTGGCACCCTGTTGTTTTTTCATTACATATCAAGATATAATGGAATCATGGAGCACTCAAGAATTGATTAAATATAAACATGTGGAGCAATATTACTTAGAGACAATAGAATGTCAAAAAACGGAAGCATACTTGTATCCTTGGATCCATCCGGGAAAAGGTTCTCGGTAGGTGCTCTCAATAAAGCTCGGACGGATGATGACAGTAGGTATGCTTGATCTCAAGCTATCGACTAGCATCTCGCCCATTGCCTTGGTCATTTCATAAGTGCTGAACCATCCATGGATTCTTGCCCTATATGACAACCAATAGTGACCTAAGAACAGTACTATTTATTCATGTTTTTGTAAGAAAATTTATGATCTGATATTTTCTGTCGACACTATGGATGCAGCTCTTAAAAATGATTCTGTTTTACTTTCTTCAATGGTCATGTATAAATATTTTGTATGCTCTGCATTGCAGGGGTGAATCTTCTCTGTCTTTTAAATAGTTTTATGCCCTGCATTTCAATGGTCATGTTATATTTTTTTCATGGGTTATTACACTTGTTATAATATTGTATATTTCAATAAATTATTAACAAATCACCTACCCATAAAAACACTTAAACTTAATTTTATATAATTTTTACCTTTTTTTTCAAGGTTGTATAGTTTTAAATTTTTGAAATTAAATTTAGAATTTCGTATTCAAAATTTTGTAAAAACTTTAAAAACTATATAATATAATTTATTTCTCAAAGTAGTTTAAATTTAAATTGTAATTATAGCTGACTTTTTAAAGAAATACCGTTGTATCAATTTTTTAAAAGCTTTTGAATAGCTTGAATGATCTTGATATGTATTGATATAGGTTAAGAGATGAGTTTCTTGATTTTTATTTCTTAATTACATGTAAAGAATTTGCGATTCAAAGTATTTAGTTGAAAAAGATTTCTCTTTTTTTTTTTAATTTGGTGTTATTATGTTATTCTATGTATAAAATAAAAGATAATTTCTAGATTTTCCTCATAATTATGTATCTATAATTATTTCAACTACCAATCTACAACCATTAATTGTAGGCCAGCTCTGATCTTCAACCACTATAATAATATATATATTTGATCCATATAAATAAGAGGCATCCTCCATTGTTAAAAAATATTGTGACTTGCCTGAATCTAATGGATATTAGGTTAGATTTACGAAATTTAACTCACCGGGGCTCGACTGCCACGAACTTCTGCCGGTGCTCGAAATGTAGGTTTCCTAAAACCAGAGGGATTAAATCAATACCTTTTCGTTCCCAACTCTCTCATGATTTGATCTGCATTTTTGCTAATAGATTCGACAGCAACAGAAGCCAACTTGATTTCAGCATCGATATCCAGAAAGGGGACAGAGATTTCTCGAGCTTTCGAGGTGATTGTGTCTCTCCTTGTTGTTCTTCGATCCAGGCAGAAAGGCTTCTCAAAGAATACTCCTTGTCTTGTCCCGTTAACATAAGCTGTGCATGTAATATATATGGTATTTACCCCCTTGATCAAGTCATTTATAAGATTATAAAAATAATCAAATGAGACTATTGATTTCCATTTGTACGTACCAGTTGAGACATGCAAGAAAAGTCTAAGTTTCTTGCATTTCTTCCCAAATTCTAAGACACGAGCAGGCCCTTTCGTGTTTATGTTGATTGCAACATCGTACCTGCGTATTCATATTTATGTTAATATATAAAAAATAAACTAAAATCGCTATAGTAACATATGAAATTGAAAAGAACAGAAAAACTACTGAACAACTTCCATGGCTTGGAAGATATGGCCACAGATTACATGCTACTTAATGTCTTACACTTTGCTCGACACAAAATCAATAAAACTAACCTTGCATCCCAAGTTGTGTGAGCTGCTGAGTTGATAATCACATCGATTTCTTTGGCAATTTCATTAGTTGTATGAGCATCAATCCCTAAATTCTCGGAGCAAACATCCCCACACACAGGAACCAACTTGCTGATCATAAAGGCTTCGTATGAATTTCCATGGATTGCTTTAAGGCTCTTGAAAACTTCTGCATATATGATCTGAATAATACAGGGAAAGTCAAATTTCTTATCAAGACTTCTTCTATTGGAAATATATCCAGAGTTTGAGGACTGAAAGTTTAATCTGGTTAAACAAGACATGATATACAAAACATACTTCACTTTTCAATCTCTTCATTGCATCTTCCTTGTCTTTCCCCTTGATCAAGAGAAACAATCTTCCCACATCAGGAACTCCTCTCAGCATCTTTTCAACCAAAGCTAAAAAAATACAGAGACAGAGATTGAAAACACCCAACAACATGGTTATAGGTTTGAACCCAACAACATGGTTATAGGTTTGAAATATATATATATATATATATACCTTTTCCAAGAAACCCAGTTGCTCCTGTGATGAAATAGCTCTTTCCTTGAAGAAACTCGACAATGCCAATACCAGCACATGGTGGTGATGATTCTTGATCCATGGAGTGATTTATCCTCGTGGTCTTTTAGCAGTGCTGTTGCGTTTGTGTTTTTGAAGCTTGACTGAGAGAAATGTGCCCCGGTACTTATAGCAGGAATGGAGGGTGGATTGCATTCAATACACCATGTCTAGATCCAATGAATTTCCTATGGTTTGTAGAATAAGTTCATCAAGTTCCAATTTGAGACGTACCAAATGAAGAGCTGTGATTTCAGAGCCCTTTCGCTTGTGCTGGTGGGCTCTGCCACTCACAGAACATCGGTTTTTTAGCTTTAAATGAATAGATTCTCCTTGCTTTGTTTAGAACAGCACCTCAGCTAGCTAATTTTTTTTAAGAAACAAATAATAATAATAATAATAATAATAAAGAAGAAGCAATACAAGCGTTTAAAAAAAATAGAATACAAATTAAAGATTGATAAAACTGAAAAGAATTTAATAAAATCTAATTGAGCTATTGACATGACTGAATTTAACAAAACTAATTAATTTAATAAGATAAATAAAACAATACAATGATAGTAAATAAAATGAAAAGAAAATTGATAAAAAAAAGTTTTAAAAAACTACACTCAACCACCCGGGTTAAAATGAAAAATTTGCGATCTAATTGTTATACCAAGACAACCACTTCAAAAGCAAAAAGAACAAAATTATATAATTTAATTATCAAATAATTTAATATTAAAGAAAAAAGATAACATGAATCATACTTTGTTAATAATAAAATAGATAAGTGTTACGAGTTACGCCATGAGCTAACCTAAGTTATATTTGAACTGACTAAGTTGATTAGATCATATCGAGATAAAATTTATATGATTTAAAATAAAGAGTTAGGTTAATAAAAAAAAATCCCCCTGCAAATTTTATTAATTTTATCTTTATAGTTTTTTCATTGGTTGTCTGGGTTTTTTCTATTAGTTTCATCCTTATAAATGTTTTTCTCAATTTTATTACCAAATTTATTTTACCGATTAGTCGAGTCTTTTAAATTAACCAAGTTAATTGAGTGATAATGAGGCATTTTTATATAATTTGATTTTAAACTTGAGCTCCACAAGAAATAGGGTTAAGGAGTTTCAAAATTGATATGTTGAGCCAAAGGTAATTACAATATCAAATAATTTTATATGACTTGGATATTTTTAACCATGTTCAAAACAAATTTTGATCCAACCTATGGAACTCTAAACTAGTTTAGTCTCTATAGTTTTATGGAAATTAATTAATTAGTTCTAATAATATAAAAATAATTAAATATCCCATTAATGATTAATACTGATTATCCTCAATTTATTACTCTTTTTTTTCCTCCAAATAGCCTGTTTCCAAATCAGATTTTTGCGTCTTATATTTTCTATTTTTTTTATTTTTTATTTTATATAAGAAAAGATATTTTTCTAAAAATATGAAATGGATGGAAAAACATAAGTTGTAAATGAAGTTAAGAAAGTGAGGATTAAATATGGTTTCTCAAACGATAATAGCTAACTAATTAGTTTTGTAACATTACATGAACTATGTTGTAATTAAATATAATAAATTAATTTAGTCATTTATATTATTAAGGGTAAATTATAAAAATACTCTTTGACACCAAATAATTATATGGACCGATTAAAAGCTTAAGAATTTGACAAAAAAAAACTCTCTTCATATTTAAAAATATTTTCTATATATAAACTATCTTTAATATTTTTAAAATCATCTCGATAGCAACAAAGAATAACTAAGATGGGATTATTGTGATTTATATCATTATGAACCCTAATTAATGATAAAGAGTGAGGGACCGCACTAGCTAAAAATGAACAGAGGCATAGCATGATGAGTTTTTGAAAAAGAAAAGAGTGAATTTGGGCTGTTTGGGACAACCGTTGTTGTAGTTTTTCAAAGTGTTTTTCGTGTCGAAATACATTAAAATGATGTTTTTTTATTTTTTTAAAATTATTTTTGACATCAGCACATTAAAATGATCTAAAAACACCAAAATATATTTTTTTAAAATGAAAAAAAAAATGAATTTTTTTGAAACGCAATTTTAAAAGTTATCCCAAACAGCTTCTTTATAAGTCAGGTCTGTTGTTTGGATGTTTTTTAAAATGATTTTTATTTAGAAAAATAATAAAATAAGATTTTTTATTATTTTTTTAAAATTATTTTTGATATAGCACATTAAAATTATATAACAAAATTAAAAAAAATTAATTTAAAATAAAAAATTAAGTTTTTTTCAAAAGAATTTAAAAAATACAATGTCAAACCGACAGCTATACTGGAATAAAAAGGCGAATATTTGTTGGTGGCCTCTGAATAAAATGCGCCGTGGTAGCAGGCAGGCATCTTGAAAGGGAATACTATTTCCTTTATTAATTGGACGTGAAGTATATGAAATAGGAAATGTATAGAAGAATGTGTCGAATATATCGTAAAAATAGAATGTGTTTTTAATGCATCATAATACTAGTACGAAAAGATTGTTTGAAAGTAGTTGAGGTTGTTTTTTAAAGTGTTTTTTATACAGAAATATATCAAAATATTTTTTTTTATTTTTTAAAATTATTTTTGATATTGATCTAATTTTATTTTTATTTTAATTTTTTTTTCAAAAATATTTTTAAAACACAATAAAAAAACACCTACAACTAGGGTTTGGTAAAAGGAGTGGTGGTGTTTTTTTATCTGTCAATATCACATAGGGTTTGGTGAAAGCTGAAGCTACCTGTGTTTAGCATCTGCGTAAATTACAAGTCCACATTTTCAAGACTGCATCTAATTATAGACATATAATTATAAAAGTATCTTCAATGATAAAAGCTCTTTTAAAAAGCTAATCGGTGATTGTTTTTTTAAATAGAGTAAATATGATTTTTTTATACACATTTTAATGGGAAAAAAATCATTTTAATAACTTATTTGTATTTCAATATATTAATATTAATATTTTTTGCTTTTTTTGAGAAAAACTACTGAAAAAGTTGAATTGATAAAAGAAGAAATCTTTAAATAATGTATTTCAGTGTTCTAGCTCGTGGAAATGAATTTTGTTTTTGAGAGAGAAGTAATGTTGGCTTTTTTATTTGGCTCTCTCATTGGAACTGTAATATCAAGAAAGAAAAAATGAAAAATTTAGTTTTCTTTTGAATTTTTTTATTTTGCTGGAGATGCAATGACAATCCTTATCCCTTATAATCTAGAATATGGCCATCCCTAATTTCTTTCACGGGTCTATCAAAAACATTTATAGCAATTGAATATTAATGGACCATTTTGCATTGAAGGGGTGTTGTAAACGAGTGAAATGCTCAAGATCAATATGGCTAAAAATCCAAAGCTAATGCTCCCTCCAACAAGCAAATTCAATCATGTTTGGGGGAAAAGTATATTACCCATAAAATTTATGTCTAATACCAACTAAAATGAGGTTGGATATGACAAGACAAACAAGGTCAGAAATCTAAGGCTAATACCCATTGAAATGGGGCTAGTCGAGTCAGGATCAATATGGCCGAAAATCCAAGGCTAATGCTCCCTCCAACAAGCCACTTCAATCATTTTGGAGGAAAAGTTTATTACCCATAAAATTTAAGTCTAATACAAACTAAAATGGGGGTAAGATATAACAAGACCAATAAGGTCAGAAATCTAAGGCTAATACGCAATGAAAAGGGGCTAGTCGAGTAAGGATCAATATAGCCGAAAATCCAAGGCTAATGATCCCTCCAACAAGCCACTTCAATCATGTTTGGGGGAAAAGTCCATTACCCATAAAATTTAAGTCTAATACCAACTAAAATGGGGTTGGATATGAAAAGACCATCAAGGTCAGAAATCTAAGGCTAATACCCATTGAAATGGGGCTAGTCGAGTCAGGATCAATATGTCCAAAAAACCAAGGCTCATGCCCTCTCTAACAAGTCAGTTCAATCATTTTTGTGGGAAAAATCTATTACCCATAAAATTTAAATCTAATACAAACTAAAATGGGGTTGGATATGACAAGACCAACAAGGTCAGAAATCTAAGGCTAATACCCATTGAAATGGGGCTAGTCGAGTCAGGATCAATATGGCCGAAAATCCAAGGCTAATGCTCCCTCCAACAAGCAAGTTCAATCATGTTTGGGCGAAAGTCTATTACCCATAAAATTTAAGTCTAATACCAACTAAAATGGGGTTGGATATGACAAGACCAACAAGGTCAGAAATCTAAGCCTAATACCCATTGAAATAGGGCTAGTCGAGTCAGGATCAATATGACTGAAAATCCAAGGCTAATGCTCCCTCCAACAAGCAAGTTCAATCATGTTTGGGCGAAAGTCTATTACCCATAAAATTTAAGTCTAATACCAACTAAAATGGGGTTGGATATGACAAGACCAACAAGGTCAGAAATCTAAGCCTAATACCCATTGAAATAGGGCTAGTCGAGTCAGGATCAATATGACTGAAAATCCAAGGCTAATGCTCCCTCCAACAAGCCAGTTTAATCATGTTTTGGGGAAAAATATATTACCCATAAAATTTAAGTCTAATACCAACTAAAATGGGGTTGGATATGACAAGACCAACAAGGTCAGAAATCTAAGCCTAATACCCATTGAAATGGGGCTAGTCGAGTCAGGATCAATATGTCCAAAAAACCAAGGCTCATGCCCTCTCTAACAAGTCAGTTCAATCATTTTTGTGGGAAAAGTCTATTACCCATAAAATTTAAATCTAATACAAACTAAAATGGGGTTGGATATGACAAGACCAACAAGGTCAGAAATCTAAGGCTAATACCCATTGAAATGGGGCTAGTCGAGTCAGGATCAATATGTCCGAAATACCAAGGCTCATGCCCCCTCCAACAAGCCAGTTCAATCATGTTTGTGGAAAAAGTCTATTACCCATAAAATTTAAGTCTAATACCAACTAAAATGGGGTTGGATATGACAAGACCAACAAGGTCAGAAATCTAAGCCTAATACCCATTGAAATGGGGCTAGTCGAGTCAGGATCAATATGACTGAAAATCCAAGGCTAATGCTCCCTCCAACAAGCGAGTTCCATCATGTTTGGGGGAAAAATATATTACCCATAAAATTTAAGTCTAATACCAACTAAAATGGGGTTGGATATGACAAGACCAATAAGGTCAGAAATCTAAGACTAATACCCATTTAAATGGGGCTAGTCGAGTCAGGATCAATATGTCCACAAAACCAAGGCTAACACCCCCTCCAACAAGCTAGTTCAATCATGTTTGGGGGAAAGTCTATTAGATATAAAATTTAAGTCTAATACCAACTAAAATGGGGTTGGATATGAAAAGACCATCAAGGTCAGAAATCTAAGGCTAATACCCATTGAAATGGGGCTAGTCGAGTCAGGATCAATATGTCCAAAAAACCAAGGCTCATGCCCCCTCTAAAAAGTCAGTTCAATCATTTTTGTGGGAAAAGTCTATTACCCATAAAATTTAAATCTAATACAAACTAAAATGGGGTTGGATATGACAAGACCAACAAGGTCAGAAATCTAAGGCTAATAACCATTGAAATGGGGCTAGTCGAGTCAGGATCAATATGGCCGAAAATCCAAGGCTAATGCTCCCTCCAACAAGCCACTTCAATGATGTTTGGGGGAAAAGTCTATTACCCATAAAATTTAACTCTAATACCAACTAAAATGGGGTTGGATATGACAAGATCAACAGGGTCAGAAATCTAAGGCTAATACCCATTGAAATGGGGCTAGTCGAGTCAGGATCAATATGGCAAAAAATCCAAGGCTAATGCTCCCTCCAACAAGCCACTTCAATGATGTTTGGGGGAAAAGTCTATTACCCATAGAATTTAAGTCTAATACCAACTAAAATGGGGTTGGATATGACAAGACCAAGGCTAATACCCATTAAAATGGGGCTAGTCGAGTCAGGATCAATATGGCTGAAAATCAAAGGGTAATGCTTCCTCCAACCAGCCAATTCAATCATGTTTGGGGGAAAAGTGTATTACCCATAGAATTTAAGTCTAATACCAACTAAATTGGCTTGGATATGACAAGACCAAGCCTAATACCGATTGAAATGGGGCTAGTCGAGTCAGGATCAATATGTCCGAAAAACCAAGGCTGATGCCCCATCCAACAAGCCACTTCAATCATGTTCGTGAGACAAGACTAATACCCATAAAATTTAAGTTTAATACCAACTAAAATGGGGTTGGATATGACAAGACCAAGGCTAATACCCATTAAAATGGGGCTAGTCGAGTCAGGATCAATATGGCCGAAAATCCAAGGCTAATGCTCCGTCCTACAAGCCACTTCAATCATTTTTGGGGGAAAAGTCTATTACCCATAAAATTTAAGTCTAATACCAAGTAAAATGGGTTGGATATGACAAGACCAACAAGGTCAGAAATCTAAGGCTTATAGCCATTGAAATGGGGCTAGTCGAGTCAGGATCAATATGTCCGAAAAACCAAGGCTAATGCCCCCTCCAACATGCCAGTTCAATCATGTTTGGGGGAAAAGTCTATTACCCATAGAATTTAAGTCTAATAACAACTGAATTGGGGTTGGAAATGACAAGATCAAGGCTAATACCAATTGAAATGGGGCTAGTCGAGTCAGGATCAATATGTCCGAAAAAACAAGGCTAATGCCCCCTGCAACAAGCCAGTTCAATCATGTTCGGGAGACAAGTCTATTACCCATAAAATATAAGTCTAATACCAACTAAATGGGGTTGGATATGAAAAGACCAAGGCTTATACCCATTGAAATGGGGCTAGTCAAGTCAGGATCAATATGGCCGAAAATCCAAGGCTAATGCTCCTTCCAAGAAGCCACTTCCATCATGTTTGGGGGAAAAGTCTATTACCCATAAAATTTAAGTCTAATACCAACTAAAATGGCGTTGGATATGACAAGACCAAGGCTAATACCCATTGAAATGGGACTAGTCCAGTCAGGATCAATATGGCCGAAAATCCAAGGCTAATGCTCCCTCCAACTAGCCACTTCAATCATGTGTGGGGGAAAAGTATATTACCCATAAAATTTAAGTCTAATACCAACTAAAATGGGGTTGGATATAACAAGACCAACAAGGTCAGAAATCTCAGGCTAATACCCATTGAAATGGGGCTATTCTAGTCAGGATCAATTTGTCCGAAAAACCAAGGCTAATGCCCCCTCCAACAAGCCAGTTCAATCATGTTCGGGTGACAATTCTATTACCCATAAAATTTAAGTCTAATACCAACTAAAATGGGGTTGGATATAACAAGACCAACAACATCAGAAATCTAAGGCTAATACCCATTGAAATGGGGCTTGTCGAGTCAGGATCAATATGTCCGGAAAACCAAGGCTAATGCCCCCTCTAACAAGCTAGTTCAATCATGTTCGGGCGAAAAGTCTATTACCCATAGAATTTAAGTCTAATTCCAACTAAAATGGGGTTGGATATGACATGACCAAGGCTAATACCCATTGAAATGGGGCTAGTCGAGTCAGGATCAATATGGCCAAAAATCCAAGGCTAATGCTCCCTCGAACAAGCAACTTGAATCATGTTTGGGGGAAACGTCTATTACCCATAAAATTTAAGTCTAATACCAACTAAAATAGGGTTGGATATGACAAGACCAAGGCTAATACCCATTGAAATAGGGCTAGTCGAGTCAGGATCAATATGGCCGAAAATCCAAGGTTAATGTTGCCTCCAACAAGCCAATTCAGTCATGTTTGGGGGGAAAGTCTATTACCCATAAAATTTAACTCTAATACCAACTAAAATAGGGTTGGATATGACAAGACCAACAAGGTTAGAAATCTAAGGCTAATACCCATTGAAATGGGGCTAGTCGAGTCAGGATCAATATGTCCGAAAAACCAAGGCTAATGCCCCCTCCAACAAGATAGTTCAATCATGTTTGGGGGACAAGTTTATTACCGATAATATTTAAGTCTAATACGAACTAAAATGGGGTTGCATATGACAAGACCAAGGCTAATACCCATTGAAATGGGGCTAGTCGCGTCAGGATCAATATGACCGAAAATCCAAGGCTAATGCCCCCTCCAACAAGCCAGTTCAATCATGTTCGGGAGACAAGTCTATTACCCATAAAATTTAAGTGTAATACCAACTAAAATAGGGTTGGATATAACAAGACCAACAAGGTCAGAAATCTAAGGCTAATACCCATTGAAATGGGGTTAGTCGAGTCAGGATCAATATGTCCGAAAAACCAAGGGTAATGACCCTTCAACAAGACAGTTCAATCATGTTCGGGGGACAAGTCTATTACCCATAATATTTAAGTCTAATACCAACTAAAATGGCATTGGATATGACAAGACCAATGCTAATACCCATTGAAACGGGGCCAGTCAGGTGAGGATCAATATGGCCGAAAATCCAAGGCTAATGCTCCGTCCAACAAGCCACTTCAATGATGTTTGGGGGAAAAGTATATTACCCATAAAATTTAACTCTAATACTAACTAAAATGGGGTTATATATTACAAGACCAACAAGGTCAGAAATCTAAGGCTAATACCCATTGAAATGGGGCTATTCGAGTCAGGATCAATATGTCCGGAAAACGAAGGCTAATGCCCCCTCCAACAAGCCAGTTCAATCATGTTTGGGGGACAAGTCTATTACCCATAAAATTTAATTCTAATACCGACTAAAATGGGGTTGGATATAACAAGACCAACAACATCAGAAATCTAATGCTAATACCAATTGAAATGGGGCTTGTCGAGTCTGGATCAATATGTCCGGAAAACCAAGGCTAATGCCCCCTCCAACAAGCTGGTTCAATCATGTTCGGGCGAAAAGTCTATTACCCATAGAATTTAAGTCTAATTCCAACTAAAATGGGGTTGAATATGACATGACCAAGGCTAATACCCATTGAAATGGGGTAGTCGAGTCAGGATCAATATGGCCAAAAATCCAAGGCTAATGCTCCCTCGAACAAGCCACTTCAATCATGTTTGGGGGAAAAGTCTATTACCCATAAAATTTAAGTCTAATACCAACTAAAATGGGGTTGGACATGACAAGACCAACAAGGTCAGAAATCTAAGGCTAATACCCATTGAAATGGGGCTGGTCGAGTTAGGATCAATATGTCCGAAAAACCAAGGCTAATGCCCCCTTCAACAAGACAGTTCAATCATGTTCGGGGGACAAGTCTATTACCCATAATATTTAAGTCTAATACCAACTAAAATGGCGTTGGATATGACAAGACCAAGGCTAATACCCATTGAAAAAGGGGCTAGTCCAGTCAGGATCAATATGGCCGAAAATCCAAGGCTAATGCTCCCTCCAACTAGCCACTTCAATCATGTGTGGGGGAAAAGTATATTACCCATAAAATTTAAGTCTAATACCAACTAAAATGGGGTTGGATATAACAAGACCAACAAGGTCAGAAATCTCAGGCTAATACCCATTGAAATGGGGCTATTCTAGTCAGGATCAATTTGTCCGAAAAACCAAGGCTAATGCCCCCTCCAACAAGCCAGTTCAATCATGTTCGGGTGACAATTCTATTACCCATAAAATTTAAGTCTAATACCAACTAAAATGGGGTTGGATATAACAAGACCAACAACATCAGAAATCTAAGGCTAATACCCATTGAAATGGGGCTTGTCGAGTCAGGATCAATATGTCCGGAAAACCAAGGCTAATGCCCCCTCTAACAAGCCAGTTCAATCATGTTCGGGCGAAAAGTCTATTACCCATAGAATTTAAGTCTAATTCCAACTAAAATGGGGTTGAATATGACATGACCAAGGCTAATACCCATTGAAATGGGGTAGTCGAGTCAGGATCAATATGGCCAAAAATCCAAGGCTAATGCTCCCTCGAACAAGCCACTTCAATCATGTTTGGGGAAAAAGTCTATTACCCATAAAATTTAAGTCTAATACCAACTAAAATGGGGTTGGACATGACAAGACCAAGAAGGTCAGAAATCTAAGGCTAATACCCATTGAAATGGGGCTGGTCGAGTTAGGATCAATATGTCCGAAAAACCAAGGCTAATGCCCCCTTCAACAAGACAGTTCAATCATGTTCGGCGGACAAGTCTATTACCCATAAGATTTAAGTCTAATACCAACTAAAATGGCGTTGGATATGACAAGACCAAGGCTAATACCCATTGAAACGGGGCTAGTCTAGTAAGGATCAATATGGCCGAAAATCCAAGGCTAATGCTCCCTCCAACAAGCCACTTCAATCATGTGTGGGGGAAAAGTATATTACCAATAAAATTTAAGTCTAATACCAACTAAAAAGGGCTTGGATATGAACAATGTTTGAAATCTAAGGCTAACAGTCATTCGAATGGGGCTCGTCGAGTCAGGATCAATTTGTCCGACAATCTAAGGCTAACACCCCCTCCAAAACCAAGTTCAATCATGCTTGGGGGAAAAGTCTATTACCCATAAAATTGAAGTCTAATACAACCTAAAAAGGGCTTGGATATGAACAAGGTTACAAATCAAAGGCTAATACTCATTTAAATGGGGCTTGTCGAGTCAGGATCAACTTGTCCGAAAATCCAAGGCTAACACCCCCTCCAAAAACCAAGTTCAATCATGCTAGGGGGAAAAGTCTATTACCCATAAAATTGAAGTCTAATACCAACTAAAAAGGGCTTGGATATGAACAAGGTTTGAAATCTAAGCCTAATACTCATTCAAATGGGGCTCGTCGAGTCAGGATAAATTTGTCCGAAAATCCAAGGCTAACACCCCCTCCAAAAACCAAGTTCAATCGTGCTTGGAGGGAAAGTCTATTACCCATAAAATTGAAGTCTAATACCAACTAAAAAGGGGTTGGATATGAACAACGTTTGAAATCTAAGGCTAATACTCATTCAAATGGGGCTCGTCGAGTGAGGATCAATTTGTCCGAAAATCTAAGGCTAACACCCCCTCCAAAAACCAAGTTCAATCATGCTTGGGGGAAAAGTCTATTAACCATAAAATTGAAGTCTAATACAAATTAAAAAGGGCTTGGATATGAACAAGGTTATAAATCTAAGGCTAATACTCATTTAAATGGGGCTCTTCGACTCAGGATCAATTATTCCGAAAGTCCAAGGCTAACACCCCCTCCAAAAACAAAGTTCAATCATGCTTGGGGGAAAAGTCTATTAGCAATAAAATCGAAGTCTTATACCAAATAAAAAGGGCTTGGATGTGAACAGGGTTTGAAATATAAGGCTAATACTCATTCAAATGGGGCTCGTCGAGTTAGGATCAATTTGTCCGAAAATCCAAGCCTAACACCCCGTCCAAAAACCAAGTTCAATCATGCTTGGGAAAAAAGTCTATTAA
>CM045907.1:5751067-5772747 GCA_025169955.1 Salix arbutifolia
GCTTGGGGGAAAAGTCTATTACCCAAAAATTGAAGTCTAATACCAACTAAAAAGGGCTTCGATATGAACAAGGTTAGAAATCTAACGCTAATACTCATTTAAATGGGGCTCGTCGAGCCAGGATCAATTTGTCCGAAAATCCAAGGCTAACACCCCCTCCAAAAACCAAGTTCAATCATGCTTGGGGGAAAACTATATTAGCCATAAAATTGAAGTCTAATACCAACTAAAAAGGGCTTGGATATGAACAAGGTTAGAAATCTAAGGCTAATTCTCTTTTAAATGGGGCTCGTCAAGCCAGGATCAATTTGTCCGAAAATCCAAGCCTAACACCCCCTCCAAAAACAAGTTCAATCATGCTTGGGGGAAAAGTCTATTACCCATAAAATTGAAGTCTAATACCAAACTAAAAAAGGGCTTGGATATGAACAAGGTTAGAAATCTAAGGCTAATACTCATTTAAATAGGTCTTGTCGAGTCAGGATCAATTTGTCCGAATATCCAAGCCTAACACCCCCTCCAAAAACCAAGTTCAATCATGCTTGGGGGAAAGGTCTATTACCCATAAAATTGAAGTCTAATACCTACTAAATAGGGCTTGGATATGAACAAGGTTATAAATCTAAGGCTAATACTCATTTAAATGGGGCTGTCGATCAGCATCAATTTCCGAAATTCCAAGGCTAACACCCCCTCCAAAAACCAAGTTCAATCATGCTTGGGGGAAAAATCTATTACCCATAAATTGAAGTCTAATACCAACTAAAAAGGGCTTGCATATGAAAGATGAACAAGGTTAGAAATCTAAGGCTAATACTCATTTAAATGGGGCTCGTCGAGTCAGGATCAATTTGTCCGAAAATCAAGGCTAACACCCCCTCCAAAAACCAAGTTCAATCATGCTTGGGGGAAAAGTCTATTACCCATAAAATTGAAGTCTAATACCAACTAAAAAGGGCTTGGATATGAACAAGGTTAGAAATCTAAGGCTAATACTCATTTAAATGGGGCTCGTCGAGTCAGGATCAATTTGTCCGAAAATCCAAGGCTAACACCCCCTCCAAAAACCAAGTTCAATCATGCTTGGGGGAAAAGTCTATTACCCATAAATTGAAGTCTAATCCAAACTAAAAAGGGCTTGGATATGAAAAGAGGAACAAGGTTAGAAATCAAAGGCTAATACTCATTTAAATGGGGCTAGTCGATTCAACATCAATTTGGCCGAAATTCCAAGGCAAACACCCCCTCCAAAAACCAAGTTCAATCACGTTTGGGGTAAAAGTCTTTTACCCATAAATTTGAAATCTAATACCAACTAAAAAGGGCTTGGATATGAACAAGGTTATAAATCTAAGGCTAATACTCATTTAAATGGGGCTCGTCGAGTCAGGATCAATTTGTCCGAAAATCCAAGCCTAACACCCCCTCCAAAAACCAAGTTCAATCATGCTTGGGGGAAAAGTCTATTACCCATAAAATTGAAGTCTAATACCAACTAAAAAGGGCTTGGATATGAAAAGGTTAGAAATCTAAGCCTACTACTCATTTAAATGGGGGTCAACGAGTCAGGATCAATTTGTCCGAAAATCCAAGGCTAACACCCCCTCCAAAAATCAAGTTCAATCATGCTTGGGGGAAAAGTCTATTACCCATAAATTGAAGTCTAATACCAACTAAAAAGGGCTTGGATATGAACAAGGTTTGAAATCTAAGGCTAATACTCATTTAAATGGGGCTCGTCGAGTCAGGATCAATTTGTTCGAAAATCCAAGGCTAACACCCCCTCCAAAAACCAAGTTCAATCATGCTTGGGGGAAAAGTCTATTACCCATAAAATTGAAGTCTAATACCAACTAAAAAGGTCTTGGATATGAACAAGTTATAAATATAAAGCTAATACTCATTTAAATGGGGCTCGTCGAAGTCGGATCAATTTGTCCGAAAATCCAAGGCTAACACCCCCTCCAAAAACCAAGTTCAATCATGCTTGGGGGAAAAGTCTATTACCCATAAAATTGAAGTCTAATACCAACTAAAAAGTCTTGGATATGAACAAGGTTTGAAATCTAAGGCTAATACTCATTTAAATGGGGCTCGTCGAGTCAGGATCAATTTGTCCGAAAATCCAAGGCTAACACCCCCTCCAAAAACCAAGTTCAATCATGCTTGGGGGAAAAGTCTATTACCCATAAAATTGAAGTCTAATACCAACTAAAAAGGGCTTGGATATGAACAAGGTTAGAAATCTAAGGCTAATACTCATTCAAATGGGGCTCGTCGAGTCAGGATCAATTTGTCCGAAAATCCAAGGCTAACACCCCCTCCAAAAACCAAGTTCAATCATGCTTGGGGGAAAAGTCTATTACCCATAAAATTGAAGTCTAATACCAACTAAAAAGGCTTGGATATGAACAAGGTTATAAATCTAAGGCTAATACTCATTTAAATGGGGCTCGAGTCAGGATCAATTTGTCCGAAAATCCAAGGCTAACACCCCCTCCAAAAACCAAGTTTAATCATGCTTGGGGGAAAAGTCTATTACCCATAAAATTGAAGTCTAATACCAACTAAAAAGGGCTTGGATATGAACAAGGTTAGAAATCTAAGGCTAATACTCATTTAAATGGGGCTCGTCGAGTCAGGATCAATTTGTCCGAAAATCCAAGGCTAACACCCCTCCAAAAACCAAGTTCAATCATGCTTGGGGGAAAAGTCTATTACCCATAAAATTGAAGTCTAATACCAACTAAAAAGGGCTTGGATATGAACAAGGTTATAAATCTAAGGCTAATACTAATTGAAATGGGGCTCGAGTACGGATCAATTTGTCCGAAAATCCAAGGCTAACACCCCCTCCAAAAACCAAGTTCAATCATGCTTGGGGGAAAAGTCTATTACCCATAAAATTGAAGTCTAATACCAACTAAAAAGGGCTTGGATATGAACAAGGTTAGAAATCTAAGGCTAATACTCATTTAAATGGGGCTCGTCGAGTCAGGATCAATTTGTCCGAAAATCCAAGGCTAACACCCCCTCCAAAAACAAGTTCAATCATGCTTGGGGGAAAAGTCTATTACCCATAAAATTGAAGTCTAATACCAACTAAAAAGGGCTTGGATATGAACAAGGTTAGAAATCTAAGGCTAATACTCATTTAAATGGGGCTAGTCGAGTCAGGATCAATTTGTCCGAAAATCCAAGGCTAACACCCCCTCCAAAAACCAAGTTCAATCATGCTTGGGGGAAAAGTCTATTACCCATAAAATTGAAGTCTAATACCAACTAAAAAGGCTTGGATATGAACAAGGTTATAAATCTAAGGCTAATACTCATTTAAATGGGGCTCGTCGAGTCAGGATCAATTTGTCCGAAAATCCAAGGCTAACACCCCCTCCAAAAACCAAGTTCAATCATGCTTGGGGGAAAAGTCTATTACCCATAAAATTGAAGTCTAATACCAACTAAAAAGGGCTTGGATATGAACAAGGTCAGAAATCGAAGGCTAATACTCATTTAAATGTGGCTAGTCGAGTCAGGATCAAATTGTCCGAAAATCCAAGGCTAACACCCCCTCCAAAAACAAGTTCAATCATGCTTGGGGGAAAAGTCTATTACCCATAAAATTGAAGTCTAATACCAACTAAAAAGGGCTTGGATATGAACAAGGTTAGAAATCTAAGGCTAATACTCATTTAAATGGGGCTAGTCGAGTCAGGATCAATTTGTCCGAAAATCCAAGGCTAACACCCCGTCCAAAAACCAAGTTCAATCATGCTTGGGGGAAAAGTCTATTACCCATAAAATTGAAGTCTAATACCAACTAAAAGGCTTGGATATGAACAACGTTATAAATTTAAGGCTAATACTCATTTAAATGGGGCTCGGTGAGTCAGGATCAATTTGTCCGAAAATCGAAGTCTAACACCCCCTCCAAAAATCAAGTTCAATCATGCTTGGGGGAAAAGTCTATTACCCATAAAATTGAAGTCTAATACCAACTAAAAAGGGCTTGGATATGAAAAGGTTAGAAATCTAAGGCTAATACTCATTTAAATGGGGCTAGTCGAGTCAGGATCAATTTGTCCGAAAATCCAAGGCTAACACCCCCTCCAAAAACCAAGTTCAATCATGCTTGGGGGAAAAGTCTATTACCCATAAAATTGAAGTCTAATACCAACTAAAAAAAGCTTGGATATGAACAAGGTTAGAAATCTAAGGGTAATACTCATTTATATGGGGCCCGTCGAGTCAGGATCAATTTGTCCGAAAATCCAAGGCTAACACCCCCTCCAAAAACCAAGTTCAATCATGCTTGGGGGAAAAGTCTATTACCCATAAAATTGAAGTCTAATACCAACTAAAAAGGGCTTGGATATGAACAAGGTTAGAAATCTAAGGCTAATACTCATTTAAATGGGGCTCGTCGAGTCAGGATCAATTTGTCCGAAATCCAAGGCTAACACCCCCTCCAAAAACCAAGTTCAATCATGCTTGGGGGAAAAGTCTATTACCCATAAAATTGAAGTCTAATACCAACTAAAAAGGGCTTGGATATGAACAAGGTTAGAAATCTAAGGGTAATACTCATTTATATGGGGCCCGTCGAGTCAGGATCAATTTGTCCGAAAATCCAAGGCTAACACCCCCTCCAAAAACCAAGTTCAATCATGCTTGGGGGAAAAGTCTATTACCCATAAAATTGAAGTCTAATACCAACTAAAAAGGGCTTGGATATGAAAAGGTTAGAAATCTAAGGCTAATACTCATTTAAATGGGGCTAGTCGAGTCAGGATCAATTTGTCCGAAAATCCAAGGCTAACACCCCCTCCAAAAACCAAGTTCAATCATGCTTGGGGGAAAAGTCTATTACCCATAAAATTGAAGTCTAATACCAACTAAAAAGGGCTTGGATATGAACAAGGTTAGAAATCTAAGGCTAATACTCATTTAAATGGGGCTCGTCGAGTCAGGATCAATTTGTCCGAAAATCCAAGGCTAACACCCCCTCCAAAAACCAAGTTCAATCATGCTTGGGGGAAAAGTCTATTACCCATAAAATTGAAGTCTAATACCAACTAAAAAGGGCTTGGATATGAACAAGGTTAGAAATCTAAGGCTAATACTCATTTAAATGGGGCTCGTCGAGTCAGGATCAATTTGTCCGAAAATCCAAGGCTAACACCCCCTCCAAAAACCAAGTTCAATCATGCTTGGGGGAAAAGTCTATTACCCATAAAATTGAAGTCTAATACCAACTAAAAAGGGCTTGGATATGAACAAGGTTAGAAATCTAAGGCTAATACTCATTTAAATGGGGCTCGTCGAGTCAGGATCAATTTGTCCGAAAATCCAAGGCTAACACCCCCTCCAAAAACCAAGTTAAATGATGGTTGGGGGAAAAGTCTATTACCCATAAAATTGAAGTCAAACACAAACTAAAAACGACTTGGATATGAACAAGGTTAGAAATCTAAGGCTGATACTCATTTAAATGGGGTCGTCGTGTCAGGATCAATTTGTCCGAAAATCCAAGGCTAACACCCCCTCCAAAAACCAAGTTCAATCATGCTTGGGGGAAAAGTCTATTACCCATAAAATTGAAGTCTAATACCAACTAAAAAGGGCTTGGATATGAACAAGGTTAGAAATCTAAGGCTAATACTCATTTAAATGGGGCTCGTCGAGTCAGGATCAATTTGTCCGAAAATCCAAGGCTAACACCCCCTCCAAAAACCAAGTTCAATCATGCTTGGGGGAAAAGTCTATTACCCATAAATTGAAGTCTAATACCAACTAAAAAGGGCTTGGATATGAACAAGGTCAGAAATCTAAGGCTAATACTCATTTAAATGGTGCTCGTCGAGTCAGGATCAATTTGTCCGAAAATCCAAGGCTAACACCCCCTCCAAAAACCAAGTTCAATCATGCTTGGGGGAAAAGTCTATTACCCATAAAATTGAAGTCTAATACAAACTAAAAAGGGCTTGGATATGAACAAGGTTAGAAATCTAAGGCTCATTCCCTTTTAAATGGGGCTCGTCGAGTCAGGATCAATTGGTCCGAAATCCAAGGCTAACACCCCCTCCAAAAACCAAGTTCAATAATGCTTGGGGGAAAAGTCTATTACCCATAAATTGAAGTCTAATACCAACTAAAAAGGGCTTGGATATGAACAAGGTCAGAAATCTAAGGCTAATACTCATTTAAATGGTGCTCGTCGAGTCAGGATCTATTTGTCTGAAAATCCAAGCCTAACACCCCATCAAAAAAAAAAAGTTCAATTATGCTTGGGGGAAAAGTCTATTACTCATAAAATTGAAGTCTAATACAAACTAAAAAGGGCTTGGATATGAAAATATGAACAAGGTTAGAAATCTAAGGCTAATACTCATTTAAATTGGGCTCGTCGACTCCGGATCAATTTGTCCGAAAATCCAAGGCTAAAACCCCTTCCAAAAACCAAGTTCAATCATGTTTGGGGGAAAAGTCTATTACCCATAAATTTGAAGTCTAATACCAACTAAAAAGGGCTTGGATATGAACAAGTTTTGAAATCTAATGCTAATACTCATTTAAATGGGGCTCATCAAGTCAGGATTAATTTGTTCGAAAATCCAAGGCTAACACCCCCTCCAAAAACCAAGTTCAATCATGCTTGGGGGAAAAGTGTATTACCCATAAAATTGAAATGTAATACCAATTAAAAAGGGCTTGGATATGAAGAAGTTTTCAAAACTAAGGCTAATACTCATTTAAATTGGGCTCGTCAAGTCAGGATCAATTTGTCCGAAAATCCAAGGCTACCACCCCCTCCAAAAACCATGTTCAATCATGCTTGGGGGAAAAGTCTATTACCCATAAAATTGAAGTCTAATACCAACTAAAAAGGGCTTGGATATGAACAAAGTTTTGAAATCTAAGGCTAATACTCATTTAAATGGGGCTCGTCGAGTCAGGATCAATTTGTCCGAAAATCCAAGGCTAACACCCCCTCCAAAAACCAAGTTCAATCATGCTTGGGGGAAAAGTCTATTACCCATAAAATTGAAGTCTAATACCAACTAAAAAGGGCTTGGATATGAACAAGGTTTGAAATCTAAGGCTAATACTCATTTAAATGGGGCTCGTCGAGTCAGGATCAATTTGTCCGAAAATCCAAGGCTAACACCCCCTCCAAAAACCAAGTTCAATCATGCTTGGGGGAAAAGTCTATTACCCATAAAATTGAAGTCTAATACCAACTAAAAAGGGCTTGGATATGAACAAGGTTAGAAATCTAAGGCTAATACTCATTTAAATGGGGCTCGTCGAGTCAGGATCAATTTGTCCGAAAATCCAAGGCTAACACCCCCTCCAAAAACCAAGTTCAATCATGCTTGGGGGAAAAGTCTATTACCCATAAAATTGAAGTCTAATACCAACTAAAAAGGGCTTGGATATGAACAAGGTTAGAAATCTAAGGCTAATACTCATTTAAATGGGGCTCGTCGAGTCAGGATCAATTTGTCCGAAAATCCAAGGCTAACACCCCCTCCAAAAACCAAGTTCAATCATGCTTGGGGGAAAAGTCTATTACCCATAAAATTGAAGTCTAATACCAACTAAAAAGGGCTTGGATATGAACAAGGTTAGAAATCTAAGGCTAATACTCATTTAAATGGGCTCGTCGAGTCAGGATCAATTTGTCCGAAAATCCAAGGCTAACACCCCCTCCAAAAACCAAGTTCAATCATGCTTGGGGGAAAAGTCTATTACCCATAAAATTGAAGTCTAATACCAACTAAAAAGGGCTTGGATATGAACAAGGTTAGAAATCTAAGGCTAATACTCATTTAAATGGGGCTCGTCGAGTCAGGATCAATTTGTCCGAAAATCCAAGGCTAACACCCCCTCCAAAAACCAAGTTCAATCATGCTTGGGGGAAAAGTCTATTACCCATAAAATTGAAGTCTAATACCAACTAAAAAGGGCTTGGATATGAACAAGGTTAGAAATCTAAGGCTAATACTCATTTAAATGGGGCTCGTCGAGTCAGGATCAATTTGTCCGAAAATCCAAGGCTAACACCCCCTCCAAAAACCAAGTTCAATCATGCTTGGGGGAAAAGTCTATTACCCATAAAATTGAAGTCTAATACCAACTAAAAAGGGCTTGGATATGAACAAGGTTAGAAATCTAAGGCTAATACTCATTTAAATGGGGTCGTCGAGTCAGGATCAATTTGTCCGAAAATCCAAGGCTAACACCCCCTCCAAAAACCAAGTTCAATCATGCTTGGGGGAAAAGTCTATTACCCATAAAATTGAAGTCTAATACCAACTAAAAAGGGCTTGGATATGAACAAGGTTAGAAATCTAAGGCTAATACTCATTTAAATGGGGCTCGTCGAGTCAGGATCAATTTGTCCGAAAATCCAAGGCTAACACCCCCTCCAAAAACCAAGTTCAATCATGCTTGGGGGAAAAGTCTATTACCCATAAAATTGAAGTCTAATACCAACTAAAAAGGGCTTGGATATGAACAAGGTTAGAAATCTAAGGCTAATACTCATTTAAATGGGGCTCGTCGAGTCAGGATCAATTTGTCCGAAAATCCAAGGCTAACACCCCCTCCAAAAACCAAGTTCAATCATGCTTGGGGGAAAAGTCTATTACCCATAAAATTGAAGTCTAATACCAACTAAAAAGGGCTTGGATATGAACAAGGTTAGAAATCTAAGGCTAATACTCATTTAAATGGGGCTCGTCGAGTCAGGATCAATTTGTCCGAAAATCCAAGGCTAACACCCCCTCCAAAAACCAAGTTCAATCATGCTTGGGGGAAAAGTCTATTACCCATAAAATTGAAGTCTAATACCAACTAAAAAGGGCTTGGATATGAAAAGGTTAGAAATCTAAGGCTAATACTCATTTAAATGGGGCTCGTCGAGTCAGGATCAATTTGTCCGAAAATCCAAGGCTAACACCCCCTCCAAAAACCAAGTTCAATCATGCTTGGGGGAAAAGTCTATTACCCATAAAATTGAAGTCTAATACCAACTAAAAAGGGCTTGGATATGAACAAGGTTAGAAATCTAAGGCTAATACTCATTTAAATGGGGCTCGTCGAGTCAGGATCAATTTGTCCGAAAATCCAAGGCTAACACCCCCTCCAAAAACCAAGTTCAATCATGCTTGGGGGAAAAGTCTATTACCCATAAAATTGAAGTCTAATACCAACTAAAAAGGGCTTGGATATGAACAAGGTTAGAAATCTAAGGCTAATACTCATTTAAATGGGGCTCGTCGAGTCAGGATCAATTTGTCCAAAATCCAAGGCTAACACCCCCTCCAAAAACCAAGTTCAATCATGCTTGGGGGAAAAGTCTATTACCCATAAAATTGAAGTCTAATACCAACCTAAAAAGGGCTTGGATATGAACAAGGTTAGAAATCTAAGGCTAATACTCATTTAAATGGGGCTCGTCGAGTCAGGATCAATTTGTCCGAAAATCCAAGGCTAACACCCCCTCCAAAAACCAAGTTCAATCATGCTTGGGGGAAAAGTCTATTACCCATAAAATTGAAGTCTAATACCAACTAAAGAGGGCTTGGATATGAAAAGATGAAAAAGGTTAGAAATCTAAGGCTAATACTCATTTAAATGGGGCTCGTCGAGTCAGGATCAATTTGTCCGAAAATCCAAGGCTAACACCCCCTCCAAAAACCAAGTTCAATCATGCTTGGGGGAAAAGTCTATTACCCATAAATTGAAGTCTAATACCAACTAAAAAGGGCTTGGATATGAAAAGGTTAGAAATCTAAGGCTAATACTCATTTAAATGGGGCTCGTCGAGTCAGGATCAATTTGTCCGAAAATCCAAGGCTAACACCCCCTCCAAAAACCAAGTTCAATCATGCTTGGGGGAAAAGTCTATTACCCATAAAATTGAAGTCTAATACCAACTAAAAAGGGCTTGGATATGAACAAGGTTAGAAATCTAAGGCTAATACTCATTTAAATGGGGCTCGTCGAGTCAGGATCAATTTGTCCGAAAATCCAAGGCTAACACCCCCTCCAAAAACCAAGTTCAATCATGCTTGGGGGAAAAGTCTATTACCCATAAAATTGAAGTCTAATACCAACTAAAAAGGGCTTGGATATGAACAAGGTTAGAAATCTAAGGCTAATACTCATTTAAATGGGGCTCGTCGAGTCAGGATCAATTTGTCCGAAAATCCAAGGCTAACACCCCCTCCAAAAACCAAGTTCAATCATGCTTGGGGGAAAAGTCTATTACCCATAAAATTGAAGTCTAATACAACTAAAAAGGGCATGGATATGAAAAGACGAACAAGGTTAGATATCTAAGGCTAATACTCATTTAAATGGGGCTAGTCGAGTCAGGATCAATTTGGCCGAAAATCCAAGGCTAACACCCCCTCCAAAAACCAAGTTCAATCATGCTTGGGGAAAAGTCTATTACCCATAAAATTTGAAGTCTAATACCAACTAAAGAGGGCTTGCATATGAAAAGATTAACAAGGTTAGAAATCTAAGGCTAATACTCATTTAAATGGGGCTCGTCGAGTCAGGATCAATTTGTCCGAAAATCCAAGGCTAACACCCCCTCCAAAAACCAAGTTCAATCATGTTTGGGGGAAAAGTCTATTAAACATAAAATGAAGTGTAATACCACCTAAAAAGGGGTAGGATATGAACAAGGTTAGAAATCTAAGTCTAATACTCATTTAAATGGGGCTCGTCGAGTCAGGATCAATTTGTCCGAAAATCCAAGGCTAACACCCCTCCAAAAACCAAGTTCAATCATGCTTGGGGGAAAAGTCTATTACCCATAAATTGAAGTCTAATACCAACTAAAAAGGCTTGGATATGAAGAAGGTTAGAAATCTAAGGCTAATAATCATTTAAATGGGGCTAGTCGAGTCAGGATCAATATTCCGAAAATCCAAGGCTAACACCCCCTCCAAAAACCAAGTTCAATCATGTTTGGGGGAAAAGTCTATTACCCATAAAATTTAAGTCTAATACCAACTAAAATGGGGTTGGATATGAAAGACCAAGGCTAATACCATTGAAATGGGGCTAGTCGAGTCAGGATCAATATGGTCCGAAAATCCAAGGCTAATGCTCCCTCCAACAAGCCAGTTCAATCATGTTTGGGGGAAAAGTCTATTACCCATAAAATTTAAGTCTAATACCAACTAAAATGAGTTGGATATGACAAGACCAACAAGAGAAATCTAAGGCTAATACCCATTGAAATGGGGCTAGTCGAGTCAGGATCAATATGTCCGGAAAACCAAGGCTAATGCCCCCTCCAACAAGCCAGTTCAATCATGTTTGGGGGAAAAGTCTATTACCCATAAAATTTAAGTCTAATACCAACTAAAATGGGGTTGGATATGACAAGACCAACAAGGTCAGAAATCTAAGGCTAATACCCATTGAAATGGGGCTAGTCGAGTCAGGATCAATATGTCCGAAAAACCAAGGCTAATGCCCCCTCCAACAAGACAGTTCAATCATGTTTGTGGGAAAAGTCTATTACCCATAAAATTTAAGTCTAATACCAACTAAAATGGGGTTGGATATGACAAGACCAAGGCTAATACCCATTGAAATGGGGCTAGTCCAGTCAGGATCAATATGTCCAAAAACCAAGGCTAATGCCCCCTCCAACAAGCCAGTTCAATCATGTTTGGGGAAAAGTCTATTACCCATAAAATTTAAGTCTAATACCAACTAAAATGGGGTTGGATATGACAAGACCAAGGCTAATACCCATTGAAATGGGGCTAGTCGAGTCAGGATCAATATGGCCGAAAATCCAAGGCTAATGCTCCCTCCAACAAGCCAGTTCAATCATGTTTGGGGGAAAAGTCTATTACCCATAAAATTTAAGTCTAATACCAACTAAAATGGGGTTGGATATGACAAGACCAACAAGGTCAGAAATCTAAGGCTAATACCCATTGAAATGGGGCTAGTCGAGTCAGGATCAATATGTCCGAAAACCAAGGCTAATGCCCTCTCCAACAAGCCAGTTCAATCATGTTTGGGGGAAAAGTCTATTACCCATAAAATTTAAGTCTAATACCAACTAAAATGGGGTTGGATATGACAAGACCAACAAGGTCAGAAATCTAAGGCTAATACCCATTGAAATGGGGCTAGTCGAGTCAGGATCAATATGGCCGAAAATCCAAGGCTAATGCCCCCTCCAACAAGCAGTTCAATCATGTTTGGGGGAAAGTCTATTACCCATAAAATTTAAGTCTAATACCAACTAAAATGGGGTTGGATATGACAAGACCAACGCTAATACCCATTGAAATGGGGCTAGTCGAGTCAGGATCAATATGGCCGAAAATCCAAGGCTAATGCTCCTCCAACAAGCAGTTCAATCATGTTTGGGGGAAAAGTCTATTACCCATAAAATTTAAGTCTAATACCAACTAAAATGGGGTTGGATATGACAAGACCAAGCTAATACCCATTGAAATGGGGCTAGTCGAGTCAGGATCAATATGGCCGAAAATCCAAGGCTAATGCTCCCTCCAACAAGCCAGTTCAATCATGTTTGGGGGGAAAGTCTATTACCCATAAAATTTAAGTCTAATACCAACTAAAATGGGGTTGGATATGACAAGACCAACAAGGTCAGAAATCTAAGGCTATACCCATTGAAATGGGGCTAGTCGAGTCAGGATCAATATGGCCGAAAATCCAAGCTAATGCTCCCTCCAACAAGCCAGTTCAATCATGTTTGGGGGAAAAGTCTATTACCCATAAAATTTAAGTCTAATACCAACTAAAATGGGGTTGGATATGACAAGACCAACAAGGTCAGAAATCTAGGCATAATATCCCATTGAAATGGGGCTAGTCGAGTCAGGATCAATATGGCCGAAAATCCAAGCTAATGCTCCCTCCAACAAGCCCGTTCAATCATGTTTGGGGGGAAAAGTCTATTACCCATAAAATTTAAGTCTAATACCAACTAAAATGGGGTTGGATATGACAAGACCAAGGCTAATACCCATTGAAATGGGGCTAGTCGAGTCAGGATCAATATGGCCGAAAATCCAAGGTAATGCTCCCTCCAACAAGCAAGTTCAATCATGTTTGGGGGAAAAGTCTATTACCCATAAAATTTAAGTCTAATACCAACTAAAATGGGGTTGGATATGACAAGCCAACAAGGTCACAAATCTAAGCTAATACCCATTGAAATGGGGCTAGTCGAGTCAGGATCAATATGGCCGAAAATCCAAGGCTAATGCTCCCTCCAACAAGCCAGTTCAATCATGTTTGGGGGAAAAGTCTATTACCCATAAAATTTAAGTCTAATACCAACTAAAATGGGGTTGGATATGACAAGACCAAGGCTAATACCCATTGAAATGGGGCTAGTCGAGTCAGGATCAATATGGCCGAAAATCCAAGCTAATGCTCCCTCCAACAAGCCAGTTCAATCATGTTTGGGGGAAAAGTCTATTACCCATAAAATTTAAGTCTAATACCAACTAAAATGGGGTTGGATATGACAAGACCAACAAGGTCAGAAATGTAAGGCTAATACCCATTGAAATGGGGCTAGTCGAGTCAGGATCAATATGGCCGAAAATCCAAGGCTAATGCTCCCTCCAACAAGACAGTTCAATCATGTTTGGGGGAAAAGTCTATTACCCATAAAATTTAAGTCTAATACCAACTAAAATGGGGTTGGATATGACAAGACCAAGGCTAATACCCATTGAAATGGGGCTAGTCGAGTCAGGATCAATATGGCCGAAAATCCAAGGCTAATGCTCCCTCCAACAAGCCACTTCAATCATGTTTGGGGGAAAAGTCTATTACCCATAAAATTTAAGTCTAATACCAACTAAAATGGGGTTGGATATGACAAGACCAACAAGGTCAGAAATCTAAGGCTAATACCCATTGAAATGGGGCTAGTCGAGTCAGGATCAATATGGCCGAAAATCCAAGGCTAATGCTCCCTCCAACAAGCCAGTTCAATCATGTTTGGGGGAAAAGTCTATTACCCATAAAATTTAAGTCTAATACCAACTAAAATGGGGTTGGATATGACAAGACCTAGGCTAATACCCATTGAAATGGGGCTAGTCGAGTCAGGATCAATATGGCCGAAAATCCAAGGTAAATGCTCCCTCCAACAAGCCAGTTCAATCATGTTTGGGGGAAAAGTCTATTACCCATAAAATTTAAGTCTAATACCAACTAAAATGGGGTTGGATATGACAAGACCAACAAGGGAGAAATATAAGGCTAATACCCATTGAAATGGGGCTAGTCGAGTCAGGATCAATATGGCCGAAAATCCAAGTCTAATGCTCCCTCCAACAAGCCAGTTCAATCATGTTTGGGGGAAAAGTCTATTACCCATAAAATTTAAGTCTAATACCAACTAAAATGGGGTTGGATATACCAAGACAACAAGGTCAGAAATCTAAGGCTAATACCCATTGAAATGGGGCTAGTCGAGTCAGGATCAATATGGCCGAAAATCCAAGCTAATGCTCCCTCCAACAAGCCAGTTCAATCATGTTTGGGGAAAAGTCTATTACCCATAAAATTTAAGTCTAATACCAACTAAAATGGGTTGGATATGACAAGACCAAGGCTAATACCCATTGAAATGGGGCTAGTCGAGTCAGGATCAATATGGCCGAAAATCCAAGGCTAATGCTCCCTCCAACAAGCCACTTCAATCATGTTTGGGGGAAAAGTCTATTACCCCTAAAATTTAACTCTAATAACACCTAAATTGGGGTTGGATATACCAAGACCAACAAGGTCAGTAATCTAAGGCTAATACCCATTGAAATGGGGCTAGTCGAGTCAGGATCAATATGGCCGAAAATCCAAGGCTAATGCTCCCTCCAACAAGCCACTTCAATCATGTTTGGGGGAAAAGTCTATTACCCCTAAAATTTAACTCTAATAACACCTAAATTGGGGTTGGATATACCAAGACCAACAAGGTCAGAAATATGAGGCTAATACCCATTGAAATGGGGCTAGTCGAGTCAGGATCAATATGGCCGAAAATCTAAGGTAAATGCTCCCTCCAACAAGCCAGTTCGATCATGTTTGGGGGAAAAGACTATTACCCATAAAATTTAAGTCTTATACCAAGTAAAATGCGGTTGGATATGACAACACCAGCAAGCTCAGAAATCTAAGGCTAATACACATTGAAATGGCGCTAGTCGAGTCAGGATCAATATGTCCGCAAAACCAAGGCTAATGCCCCCTCCAACAAGCTAGTTCAATCATGTTTGGGGAAAAGTCTATTACCCATAAAATTTAAGTCTAATACCAACTAAAATGGGGTTGGATATGACAAGACCAAGGCTAATACCCATTGAAATGGGGCTAGTCGAGTCAGGATCATTATGGCCGAAAATCCAAGGCTAATGCTCCCTCCAACAAGCCACTTCAATCATGTTTGGGGGAAAAGTCTATTACCCATAAAATTTAAGACTAATACCAACTAAAATGGGGTTGGATATACCAAGACCAACAAGGTCAGAAATATAAGGCTAATACCCATTGAAATGGGGCTAGTCGAGTCAGGATCAATATGGCCGAAAATCCAAGGCTAATGCTCCCTCCAACAAGCCAGTTCAATCATGTTTGGGGGAAAAGTCTATTACCCATAAAATTTAAGTCTAATACCAAGTAAAATGGGGTTGGATATACCAAGACCAACAAGGTCAGAAATATGAGGCTAATACCCATTGAAATGGAGGCTAGTCGAGTCAGGATCAATATGGCTGAAAATCCAAGTATAATGCTCCTCCAACAAGCCAATTCAATCATGTTTGGGGGAAAAGTCTATTACCCATAAAATTTAAGTCTAATAGCCAACTAAAATGGGTTGGATATGACAAGACCAACAAGTTTAGAAATCTAAGGCTAATACCCATTGAAATGGGGCTAGTCGAGTCAGGATCAATATGGCCGAAAATCCAAGTCTTATGCTCCCTCCAACAAGCCAGTTCAATCATGTTTGGAGGAAAAGTCTATTACCCATAAAATTTAAGTCTAATACCAACTAAAATGGGTTGGATATGACAAGACCAAGGCTAATACCCATTGAAATGGGGCTAGTCGAGTCAGGATCAATATGGCCGAAAATCGAAGGCTGATGCTCCCTCTAACAAGCCACTTCAATCATGTTTGGGGGAAAAGTCTATTACCCATAAAATTTAAGTCCAATACCAACTAAAATGGGGTTGGATATACCAAGACCAACAAGGTCAGAAATATAAGGCTAATACCCATTGAAATGGGGCTAGTCGAGTCAGGATCAATATGGCCAAAATCCAAGGCTAATGCTCCCTCCAACAAGCCAGTTCAATCATGTTTGGGGGAAAAGAATATTACCCATGAAATTTAAGTCTAATACCAACTAAAATGGGGTTGGATATACCAAGACCAACAAGGTCAGAAATATGAGGCTAATACCCATGGAAATGGAGCTAGTCGAGTCAGGATCAATATGGCTGAAAATCCATGTATAATGCTTCCTCCAACAAGCCAATTCAATCATGTTTGGGGGTAAAGTCTATTACCCATAAAATTTAAGTCTAATAGCAACTAAGATGGCGTTGGATATGACAAGACCAACAAGTTTAGAAATCTAAGGCTAATATACCCATTGAAATGGGGCTAGTCGAGTCAGGATCAATATGGCCGAAAATCCAAGTCTTATGCTCCCTCCAACAAGCCAGTTCAATCATGTATGGAGGAAAAGTCTATTACCCATAAAATTTAAGTCTAATACCAACTAAAATGGGGTTTGATATACCAAGACCAAAAGGTCATAAATATAAGGCTAATACCCATTGAAATGGGGCTAGTCGAGTCAGGATCAATATGGCCGAAAATCCAAGGTAAATCCTCCCTCCAACAAACCAGTTCAATCATGTTTGGGGGAAAAGTTTATTACCCATAAAATTTAAGTCTAATAGCATCTAAAATGGGGTTGGATATGACAAGACCAACAATGTCAGAAATCTAAGGCTAATACACATTGAAATGGTTTAGAAAGCAATTTTTGTGTTTAATAATAATGTGAGGTAACATAATTTTTACAGAAAGAAAATAAAAAATTTAAAGAGAACTGAATCAACATATTTCTGAGTAGAAAATTTATAAAATTCATCAAAAATGAGTTATTTGCTTTCTGCAGTAAATTGATTGATTGTTGGGTTTGTTTTAACAACTTGACTAATCATATAATTAGTATTATGTTTATTTTTTTATATTAAATTAGTTGAATTATTATTCTTAAAAAAATAAAAATAATATTGACTAGTATAATTTTTCCAAACCATGAATTTGAGATATTAGATCTTAAATATTATATATAGAGATGTTGCAAAATCTCACTCTTAATAAATATAACATTGAATGATAAATTATTTGAATTATTATTTTTACTGTTATTATTATGATTTGAGGCAAAAATTTTAAAAATATTAGTTGTATGAAAAAAATATTATTTGATTTGAAGTATAAATAAAAATAATTAAGGTGATGTCGAGAGGTGACTACCAGTTGGCTATTGGGGGGAAGAAAACAAGTTGCTGAAGCTGCTGGCTGGGAAGAAAAAGACTGGATTGTTGTCAACGATGGGAATTGTTGTTGAAGTTTTTGGTGTTGAGGAAGAAGAGGAACTGAACCTGCTGACATTGAGGAAGAAAAAGTTATTGACCCGCTAATGGTAGGGAAGAAGAAGAACTGGATTGTAGCTTCGGGTGGTTTGTAGAAACCATTGCTAGTATTTTATTTTTTGTGTTCTTCGTTCTCTCTTTCTCCTCCCTCTCTTTTTGATCGCAGGTATTTATAGCAATATAACGACTCTTTAGCTAACATTGTGTATGTTTACAGATCGTCTCTTCCACTTTTGCAATGATGAAGATGGTGGCGTGCCTGCACTGTTTAAACTAGAATACAGAACCTGCAATGGCTTCCTGCAAATTTTATAGTGCATAAGTACAATTTAGTCCTTCAACTTATAATTGTTCTAATTGCGTTTTTAATTGGCCTTAAACTTTTATTATTTTTCAATTTTATCCCCGCCAACTTCAATAACAAACTCAAATTTACGTGTCTTTTTTTACTTCAATCCTTGATCTTGGATATATGTAATTTGACCCTCAACTGACTATTAAACTTTCAATTTTCTTCAATTTCACACCTAATATCATCCAATTGACATGGTAAAAAAATCTGGTCTCCAAAAATTTCAATCTTCTCAATGAAACCCGAATTAGGCTTTTGAACTTGATTTTTCATCAATTAAATCTTTAATAAAATTAATTTGATCAATTTAAAGTATAATTAAGTTCTTGCACTTAATTAAATCCTCTCAGGACTGTAAATCAATTCTCAAACATAATTATATTTTAAATTGACCCACAATTAAATCAAATTAGTCTATAAAAATATAACTATGTTTTTTGGCATAATATTTACACAGATTATCTAATAGTAATTTATTTTAGCCCTAAATCTGTATTTTGAACACAATAGAGATATGATTGCGCTCTCAAATCCGTTGAAACTTTCCAACTTGATTTTTTTCACAACATCAACTATTTTTTTTTTAGGGATTAACACATAAGTGGGTTATGACAACAATAATTATTAATATTATAAGCATTACTATCATTGTAATAAATTATTATTGTTATCATCATTATCATTATTATTACTATTTAAACAATAAAAATTAATAAATTGTTCTGAATAATAATAATAATAATAATAATAATAATAATAATCATAAAAAAAGAGTAAGCATGAAAAAAATTACAAAAAAATAATCAGTAAGATTATTATTATTATTATTATTATTATTGTATAAAAAATGAAAACAATAAATTATCTTTAAGAATAAAACAAAAGGCCAAAAAACTTTAACAAAAGAGAAAATAAAAACAAACAAAATAAATATCATTATGATTGAAGGCAAAATTCAAAATTATATTAGCAACATAAAAAAGTTATTTGATTCGAGGAATAAATGAAAATAGTTAAACGACAAAATTAATGCACAAAAGCAAAAGCAAAATTAGTATTATTATCATTATAAATATAATTATTATAATCATTTAGATTTAATAAAATTATTAAATTGTTCCAAAAAAAATAAAAAATGTAGCAGAAGAGCAAGTAAGAAATAATTATAAAAAACACAATCACTAAGATTATTATTGTTATTGTGCAAACAATGAAAAACCATAAAATTCTCTTGAAGAATAAAACAAAAAACCAAAAAACTTTAATCAAATAGCAAAGAAAGAACAAGAAAATAAATGACAAAACCAAAATAAATATTATTAGCATAGAAAAAATAATTTGACTTGAAGAATAAGGAACAAAGGGAGAAAAAAAAAGAAATATTAATTTTAAAATGATTATCAATATAAATTAAAATCCCAATAAAATAAAATATCATAGAAATTACAAACTAAAACTAAGAATATAAATATATAAATACAAATAAAAAAATAGGGCCAGTCTAGAAGGACCAGAAAAATTAAAAGAATCGAAATCAAACTAAAAAAAAAGAATGACTAAAATGAAAAATAAAATATATAATTAATTTCAATTGAAGGATAATAGCTAACTAATTAGTTTTGTAACATTACATGAAATATGTTGTAATTAAATATAATAAATTAATTTAGTCATTTATATTATTAAGGGTAAATTATAAAAATACTCTTTGACACCAAATAATTATATGGACCGATTAAAAGCTTAAGAATTTGACAAAAAAAAAAACTCTCTTCATATTTAAAAATATTTTCTATATATAAACTATCTTTAATATTTTTAAAATCATCTCGATAGCAACAAAGAATAACTAAGATGGGATTATTGTGATTTATATCATTATGAACCCTAATTAATGATAAAGAGTGAGGGACCGCACTAGCTAAAAATGAACAGAGGCATAGCATGATGAGTTTTTGAAAAAGAAAAGAGTGAATTTGGGCTGTTTGGGACAGCTGTTGTTGTAGTTTTTCAAAATACTTTTCGTGTCGAAATATATCAAAATGATGTTTTTTTATTTTTTTAAAATCATTTTTGACATCAGCACATTAAAATTATCTAAAAACACCAAAACATATTTTTATAAAATGAAAAAAAAAATGAATTTTTTTGAAACGCAATTTTAAAAGTTGTCCCAAACAGCTTCTTTATAAGTCAGGTATGTTGTTTGGATGTTTTTTAAAATGATTTTTATTTAGAAAAATATTAAAACAAGATTTTTTATTATTTTTTTAAAATTATTTTTGATATAGCACATTAAAATTATATAAAAAAATTAATTTAAAATAAAAAATTAAGTTTTTTTCAAAAGAATTTAAAAAATACAATGTCAAACCGACAGCTATACTGGAATAAAAAGGCGAATATTTGTTTGTGGCCTGAATAAAATGCGCCGTGGTAGCAGGCAGGCATCTTGAAAGGGAATACTATTTCCTTTATTAATTGGACGTGAAGTATATGAAATAGGAAATGTATAGAAGAATGTGTCGAATATATCGTAAAAGTAGAATGTGTTGTTTTGTTTTTTTATTAACTTAAATAGATTGGATGCGCTGTCAAATTATGTTATATTTTAGAATATATTAAATTGATTTTTTTTATATTTTTAATGTGTAATATATATATATATATATATATATATATCAATATTTTAATGCATCATAATACTAGTACGAAGAGAATACTAATGGACCATTTTGCATTGAAGGGGTGTTGTAAACGAGTGAAATGCGGGGAGAACCAAATTTTTTAAAATATAAAATAAAAATCAAGAGTGTTTTTTTTATATATATAATGTTATATATTTGGTCAAAATAATTAGTATGGACATAATTTTTGTTAAGTAATGTTAAAAAATTATTTAGAAAGCAATTTTTGTGTTTAATAATAATGTGAAGTAACATAATTTTTACAGAAAGAAAATAAAAAAATTAAAGATAACTAAATCAACATATTTCTGAGCAGACAATTGATAAAATTCATTAAAAATGAGTTATTTACTTTCTGCAGCAAACTGATTGATTGTTGGGTTTGTTTTAACAACTTGACTAATCATATAATTAGTATTATGTTTATTTTTTTTATATTAAATTAGTGAATTATTATTCTTAAAAAATTAAAAAGAATATTGACCAGTATAATTTTTCCAAACCATGAATTTGAGATATTAGATCTTAAATATTATATATAGAGATGTTGCAAAATCTCACTCTTAATAAATATAACATTCAATGATAAATTATTTGAATTATTATTTTTACTGTTATTATTATGATTGAAGGCAAAATTTTAAAAAATATTAGTTGTATGAAAAAAATATTATTTGATTTGAAGAATAAATAAAAATAATTAAGGTGATGTCGAGAGATGACTACTGGTTGGCTATTGGGGGGGAGAAAACAAGTTGCTGAAGCTGCTGGCTGGGAAGAAAAAGACTGGATTGTTGTTAATGATGGGGGAAAATCGTTGTTGAATCTGTTGGTGCTGAGGAAGAAGAGGAACTGAACCTGCTGACATTGAGGAAGAAAAAGCTATTGACCCGCTAATGGTAGGGAAGAAGAAGAACTGGACTGTGGCTT
>CM045907.1:5772847-5809413 GCA_025169955.1 Salix arbutifolia
GATGATGACAGTAGGTATGCTTGATCTCAAGCTATCGACTAGCATCTCGCCCATTGCCTTGGTCATTTCATAAGTGCTGAACCATCCATGGATTCTTGCCCTATATGACAACCAATAGTGACCTAAGAACAGTACTATTTATTCATGTTTTTGTAAGAAAATTTATGATCTGATATTTTCTGTCGACACTATGGATGCAGCTCTTAAAAATGATTCTGTTTTACTTTCTTCAATGGTCATGTATAAATATTTTGTATGCTCTGCATTGCAGGGGTGAATCTTCTCTGTCTTTTAAATAGTTTTATGCCCTGCATTTCAATGGTCATGTTATATTTTTTTCATGGGTTATTACACTTGTTATAATATTGTATATTTCAATAAATTATTAACAAATCACCTACCCATAAAAACACTTAAACTTAATTTTATATAATTTTTACCTTTTTTTTCAAGGTTGTATAGTTTTAAATTTTTGAAATTAAATTTAGAATTTCGTATTCAAAATTTTGTAAAAACTTTAAAAACTATATAATATAATTTATTTCTCAAAGTAGTTTAAATTTAAATTGTAATTATAGCTGACTTTTTAAAGAAATACCGTTGTATCAATTTTTTAAAAGCTTTTGAATAGCTTGAATGATCTTGATATGTATTGATATAGGTTAAGAGATGAGTTTCTTGATTTTTATTTCTTAATTACATGTAAAGAATTTGCGATTCAAAGTATTTAGTTGAAAAATATTTCTCTTTTTTGTTTTTTTTAATTTGGTGTTATTATGTTATTCTATGTATAAAATAAAAGATAATTTCTAGATTTTCCTCATAATTATGTATCTATAATTATTTCAACTACCAATCTACAACCATTAATTGTAGGCCAGCTCTGAATCTTCAACCACTATAATAATATATATATTTGATCCATATAAATAAGCGGCATCCTCCATTGTTAAAAAATATTGTGACTTGCCTGAATCTAATGGATATTAGGTTAGATTTACGAAATTTAACTCACCGGGGCTCGACTGCCACGAACTTATGTAGGTTTCCTAAAACCAGAGGGATTAAATCAATACCTTTTCGTTCCCAACTCTCTCATGATTTGATCTGCATTTTTGCTAATAGATTCGACAGCAACAGAAGCCAACTTGATTTCAGCATCGATATCCAGAAAGGGGACAGAGATTTCTCGAGCTTTCGAGGTGATTGTGTCTCTCCTTGTTGTTCTTCGATCCAGGCAGAAAGGCTTCTCAAAGAATACTCCTTGTCTTGTCCCGTTAACATAAGCTGTGCATGTAATATATATGGTATTTACCCCCTTGATCAAGTCATTTATAAGATTATAAAAATAATCAAATGAGACTATTGATTTCCATTTGTACGTACCAGTTGAGACATGCAAGAAAAGTCTAAGTTTCTTGCATTTCTTCCCAAATTCTAAGACACGAGCAGGCCCTTTCGTGTTTATGTTGATTGCAACATCGTACCTGCGTATTCATATTTATGTTAATATATAAAAAATAAACTAAAATCGCTATAGTAACATATGAAATTGAAAAGAACAGAAAAACTACTGAACAACTTCCATGGCTTGGAAGATATGGCCACAGATTACATGCTACTTAATGTCTTACACTTTGCTCGACACAAAATCAATAAAACTAACCTTGCATCCCAAGTTGTGTGAGCTGCTGAGTTGATAATCACATCGATTTCTTTGGCAATTTCATTAGTTGTATGAGCATCAATCCCTAAATTCTCGGAGCAAACATCCCCACACACAGGAACCAACTTGCTGATCATAAAGGCTTCGTATGAATTTCCATGGATTGCTTTAAGGCTCTTGAAAACTTCTGCATATATGATCTGAATAATACAGGGAAAGTCAAATTTCTTATCAAGACTTCTTCTATTGGAAATATATCCAGAGTTTGAGGACTGAAAGTTTAATCTGGTTAAACAAGACATGATATACAAAACATACTTCACTTTTCAATCTCTTCATTGCATCTTCCTTGTCTTTCCCCTTGATCAAGAGAAACAATCTTCCCACATCAGGAACTCCTCTCAGCATCTTTTCAACCAAAGCTAAAAAAATACAGAGACAGAGATTGAAAACACCCAACAACATGGTTATAGGTTTGAACCCAACAACATGGTTATAGGTTTGAAATATATATATATATATATATACCTTTTCCAAGAAACCCAGTTGCTCCTGTGATGAAATAGCTCTTTCCTTGAAGAAACTCGACAATGCCAATACCAGCACATGGTGGTGATGATTCTTGATCCATGGAGTGATTTATCCTCGTGGTCTTTTAGCAGTGCTGTTGCGTTTGTGTTTTTGAAGCTTGACTGAGAGAAATGTGCCCCGGTACTTATAGCAGGAATGGAGGGTGGATTGCATTCAATACACCATGTCTAGATCCAATGAATTTCCTATGGTTTGTAGAATAAGTTCATCAAGTTCCAATTTGAGACGTACCAAATGAAGAGCTGTGATTTCAGAGCCCTTTCGCTTGTGCTGGTGGGCTCTGCCACTCACAGAACATCGGTTTTTTAGCTTTAAATGAATAGATTCTCCTTGCTTTGTTTAGAACAGCACCTCAGCTAGCTAATTTTTTTAAGAAACAAATAATAATAATAATAATAATAATAAAGAAGAAGCAATACAAGCGTTTAAAAAAATAGAATACAAATTAAAGATTGATAAAACTGAAAAGAATTTAATAAAATCTAATTGAGCTATTGACATGACTGAATTTAACAAAACTAATTAATTTAATAAGATAAATAAAACAATACAATGATAGTAAATAAAATGAAAAGAAAATTGATAAAAAAAAGTTTTAAAAAACTACACTCAACCACCCGGGTTAAAATGAAAAATTTGCGATCTAATTGTTATACCAAGACAACCACTTCAAAGCAAAAAGAACAAAATTATATAATTTAATTATCAAATAATTTAATATTAAAGAAAAAAGATAACATGAATCATACTTTGTTAATAATAAAATAGATAAGTGTTACGAGTTACGCCATGAGCTAACCTAAGTTATATTTGAACTGACTAAGTTGATTAGATCATATCGAGATAAAATTTATATGATTTAAAATAAAGAGTTAGGTTAATAAAAAAAAAATCCCCCTGCAAATTTTATTAATTTTATCTTTATAGTTTTTTCATTGGTTGTCTGGGTTTTTTCTATTAGTTTCATCCTTATAAATGTTTTTCTCAATTTATTACCAAATTTATTTTACCGATTAGTCGAGTCTTTTAAATTAACCAAGTTAATTGAGTGATAATGAGGCATTTTTATATAATTTGATTTTAAACTTGAGCTCCACAAGAAATAGGGTTAAGGAGTTTCAAAATTGATATGTTGAGCCAAAGGTAATTACAATATCAAATAATTTTATATGACTTGGATATTTTTAACCATGTTCAAAACAAATTTTGATCCAACCTATGGAACTCTAAACTAGTTTAGTCTCTATAGTTTTATGGAAATTAATTAATTAGTTCTAATAATATAAAAATAATTAAATATCCCATTAATGATTAATACTGATTATCCTCAATTTATTACTCTTTTTTTTTCCTCCAAATAGCCTGTTTCCAAATCAGATTTTTGCGTCTTATATTTTCTATTTTTTTTATTTTTTATTTTATATAAGAAAAGATATTTTTCTAAAAATATGAAATGGATGGAAAAACATAAGTTGTAAATGAAGTTAAGAAAGTGAGGATTAAATATGGTTTCTCAAACGATAATAGCTAACTAATTAGTTTTGTAACATTACATGAACTATGTTGTAATTAATATAATAAATTAATTTAGTCATTTATATTATTAAGGGTAAATTATAAAAATACTCTTTGACACCAAATAATTATATGGACCGATTAAAAGCTTAAGAATTTGACAAAAAAAAAACTCTCTTCATATTTAAAAATATTTTCTATATATAAACTATCTTTAATATTTTTTAAAATCATCTCGATAGCAACAAAGAATAACTAAGATGGGATTATTGTGATTTATATCATTATGAACCCTAATTAATGATAAAGAGTGAGGGACCGCACTAGCTAAAAATGAACAGAGGCATAGCATGATGAGTTTTTGAAAAAGAAAAGAGTGAATTTGGGCTGTTTGGGACAACCGTTGTTGTAGTTTTTCAAAGTGTTTTTCGTGTCGAAATACATTAAAATGATGTTTTTTTATTTTTTTAAAATTATTTTTGACATCAGCACATTAAAATGATCTAAAAACACCAAAATATATTTTTTTAAAATGAAAAAAAAAAATGAATTTTTTTGAAACGCAATTTTAAAAGTTATCCCAAACAGCTTCTTTATAAGTCAGGTCTGTTGTTTGGATGTTTTTTAAAATGATTTTTATTTAGAAAAATAATAAAATAAGATTTTTTATTATTTTTTTAAAATTATTTTTGATATAGCACATTAAAATTATATAACAAAATTAAAAAAAATTAATTTAAAATAAAAAATTAAGTTTTTTTCAAAAGAATTTAAAAAATACAATGTCAAACCGACAGCTATACTGGAATAAAAAGGCGAATATTTGTTGGTGGCCTCTGAATAAAATGCGCCGTGGTAGCAGGCAGGCATCTTGAAAGGGAATACTATTTCCTTTATTAATTTGGACGTGAAGTATATGAAATAGGAAATGTATAGAAGAATGTGTCGAATATATCGTAAAAATAGAATGTGTTTTTAATGCATCATAATACTAGTACGAAAAGATTGTTTGAAAGTAGTTGAGGTTGTTTTTTAAAGTGTTTTTTATACAGAAATATATCAAAATATTTTTTTTTTATTTTTAAAATTATTTTTGATATTGATCTAATTTATTTTTATTTTAATTTTTTTTTCAAAAATATTTTTAAAACACAATAAAAAAACACCTACAACTAGGGTTTGGTAAAAGGAGTGGTGGTGTTTTTTTATCTGTCAATATCACATAGGGTTTGGTGAAAGCTGAAGCTACCTGTGTTTAGCATCTGCGTAAATTACAAGTCCACATTTTCAAGACTGCATCTAATTATAGACATATAATTATAAAAGTATCTTCAATGATAAAAGCTCTTTTAAAAAGCTAATCGGTGATTGTTTTTTTAAATAGAGTAAATATGATTTTTTTATACACATTTTAATGGGAAAAAAATCATTTTAATAACTTATTTGTATTTCAATATATTAATATTAATATTTTTTGCTTTTTTTTGAGAAAAACTACTGAAAAAGTTGAATTGATAAAAGAAGAAATCTTTAAATAATGTATTTCAGTGTTCTAGCTCGTGGAAATGAATTTTGTTTTTGAGAGAGAAGTAATGTTGGCTTTTTTATTTGGCTCTCTCATTGGAACTGTAATATCAAGAAAGAAAAAATGAAAAATTTAGTTTTCTTTTGAATTTTTTTATTTTGCTGGAGATGCAATGACAATCCTTATCCCTTATAATCTAGAATATGGCCATCCCTAATTTGCTTTCAACAAGCTATCAAAACATTTAAGCAATTGAATATTAATACCAACTAAAATTTGGATATGACAAGGGTGTTAAGGCTAATACCCATTGAAATGGGGCTCAAGATCAATATGGCTAAAAATCCAAAGCTAATGCTCCCTCCAACAAGCAGTTCAATCATGTTTGGGGGAAAAGTCTATTACCCATAAAATTTAAGTCTAATACCAACTAAAATGGGTTGGATATGACAAGACCAACAAGGTCAGAAATCTAAGGCTAATACCCATTGAAATGGGGCTAGTCGAGTCAGGATCAATATGGCCGAAAATCCAAGGCTAATGCTCCCTCCAACAAGCCAGTTCAATCATGTTTGGGGGAAAAGTCTATTACCCATAAAATTTAAGTCTAATACCAACTAAAATGGGGTTGGATATGACAAGACCAACAAGGTCAGAAATCTAAGGCTAATACCATGAAAGGGGCTAGTCGAGTCAGGATCAATATGCCGAAAATCCAAGGCTAATGCCCTCCAACAAGCCAGTTCAATCATGTTTGGGGGAAAAGTCTATTACCCATAAAATTTAAGTCTAATACCAACTAAAATGGGGTTGGATATGACAAGACCAACAAGGTCAGAAATCTAAGGCTAATACACATTGAAATGGGGCTAGTCGAGTCAGGATCAATATGTCCGGAAAACCAAGGCTAATGCCCCCTCCAACAAGCCAGTTCAATCATGTTTGTGGGAAAAGTCTATTACCCATAAAATTTAAGTCTAATACCAACTAAAATGGGGTTGGATATGACAAGACCAAGGCTAATACCATTGAAATGGGGCTAGTCGAGTCAGGATCAATATGGTCCGAAAATCCAAGGCTAATGCTCCCTCCAACAAGCCAGTTCAATCATGTTTGGGGAAAAGTCTATTACCCATAAAATTTAAGTCTAATACCAACTAAAATGGGGTTGGATATGACAAGACCAACAAGGTCAGAAATCTAAGGCTAATACCCATTGAAATGGGGCTAGTCGAGTCAGGATCAATATGGCCGAAAATCCAAGGCTAATGCTCCCTCCAACAAGCCAGTTCAATCATGTTTGGGGAAAAGTCTATTACCCATAAAATTTAAGTCTAATACCAACTAAAATGGGGTTGGATATGACAAGACCAACAAGGTCAGAAATCTAAGGCTAATACCCATTGAAATGGGGCTAGTCGAGTCAGGATCAATATGGCCGAAAATCCAAGGCTAATGCTCCCTCCAACAAGCCAGTTCAATCATGTTTGGGGAAAAGTCTATTACCCATAAAATTTAAGTCTAATACCAACTAAAATGGGGTTGGATATGACAAGACCAACAAGGTCAGAAATCTAAGGCTAATACCCATTGAAATGGGGCTAGTCGAGTCAGGATCAATATGGCCGAAAATCCAAGGCTAATGCGCCCTCCAACAAGCCAGTTCAATCATGTTTGGGGGAAAAGTCTATTACCCATAAAATTTAAGTCTAATACCAACTAAAATGGGGTTGGATATGACAAGACCAACAAGGTCAGAAATCTAAGGCTAATACCCATTGAAATGGGGCTAGTCGAGTCAGGATCAATATGGCCGAAAATCCAAGGCTAATGCCCTTTCCAACAAGAGAGTTCTATCATGTTTGGGGGAAAGACTATTACCCATAAAATTTAAGTCTAATACCAACTAAAATGGGGTTGGATATGACAAGACCAACAAGGTCAGAAATCTAAGGCTAATACCCATTGAAATGGGGCTAGTCGAGTCAGGATCAATATGGCCGAAAATCCAAGGCTAATGCTCCCTCCAACAAGCCAGTTCAATCATGTTTGGGGGAAAAGTCTATTACCCATAAAATTTAAGTCTAATACCAACTAAAATGGGGTTGGATATGACAAGACCAACAAGGTCAGAAATCTAAGGCTAATACCCATTGAAATGGGGCTAGTCGAGTCAGGATCAATATGCCGAAAATCCAAGGCTAACCCCTCCAACAAGCCAGTTCAATCATGTTTGGGGGAAAAGTCTATTACCCATAAAATTTAAGTCTAATACCAACTAAAATGGGGTTGGATATGACAAGACCAACAAGGTCAGAAATCTAAGGCTAATACCCATTGAAATGGGGCTAGTCGAGTCAGGATCAATATGCCGAAAATCCAAGGCTAATGCCCCTCCAACAAGCCAGTTCAATCATGTTTGGGGGAAAAGTCTATTACCCATAAAATTTAAGTCTAATACCAACTAAAATGGGGTTGGATATGACAAGACCAACAAGGTCAGAAATCTAAGGCTAATACCCATTGAAATGGGGCTAGTCGAGTCAGGATCAATATGCCGAAAATCCAAGGCTAATGCCCCTCCAACAAGCCAGTTCAATCATGTTTGGGGGAAAAGTCTATTACCCATAAAATTTAAGTCTAATACCAACTAAAATGGGGTTGGATATGACAAGACCAACAAGGTCAGAAATCTAAGGCTAATACCCATTGAAATGGGGCTAGTCGAGTCAGGATCAATATGGCCGAAAATCCAAGGCTAATGCCCCTCCAACAAGCCAGTTCAATCATGTTTGGGGGAAAAGTCTATTACCCATAAAATTTAAGTCTAATACCAACTAAAATGGGGTTGGATATGACAAGACCAAGGCTAATACCCATTGAAATGGGGCTAGTCGAGTCAGGATCAATATGTGAAAATCCAAGGCTAATGCCCTCCAACAAGCCAGTTCAATCATGTTTGGGGGAAAAGTCTATTACCCATAAAATTTAAGTCTAATACCAACTAAAATGGGGTTGGATATGACAAGACCAAGGCTAATACCCATTGAAATGGGGCTAGTCGAGTCAGGATCAATATGGCCGAAAATCCAAGGCTAATGCCCCTCCAACAAGCCAGTTCAATCATGTTTGGGGGAAAAGTCTATTACCCATAAAATTTAAGTCTAATACCAACTAAAATGGGGTTGGATATGACAAGACCAAGGCTAATACCCATTGAAATGGGGCTAGTCGAGTCAGGATCAATATGGCCGAAAATCCAAGGCTAATGCTTCCTCCAACAAGCCAGTTCAATCATGTTTGGGGGAAAAGTCTATTACCCATAAAATTTAAGTCTAATACCAACTAAAATGGGGTTGGATATGACAAGACCAACAAGGTCAGAAATCTAAGGCTAATACCCATTGAAATGGGGCTAGTCGAGTCAGGATCAATATGGCCGAAAATCCAAGGCTAATGCTTCCTCCAACAAGCCAGTTCAATCATGTTTGGGGGAAAAGTCTATTACCCATAAAATTTAAGTCTAATACCAACTAAAATGGGGTTGGATATGACAAGATCTAAGGCTAATACCCATTGAAATGGGGCTAGTCGAGTCAGGATCAATATGTCCAAAAACCAAAGGCTAATGCCCCTCCAACAAGCCAGTTCAATCATGTTTGGGGGAAAAGTCTATTACCCATAAAATTTAAGTCTAATACCAACTAAAATGGGGTTGGATATGACAAGACCAAGGCTAATACCCATTGAAATGGGGCTAGTCGAGTCAGGATCAATATGTCCGAAAATCCAAGGCTAATGCCCTCCAACAAGCCAGTTCAATCATGTTTGGGGGAAAAGTCTATTACCCATAAAATTTAAGTCTAATACCAACTAAAATGGGGTTGGATATGACAAGACCAAGGCTAATACCCATTGAAATGGGGCTAGTCGAGTCAGGATCAATATGTCCGAAAATCCAAGGCTAATGCCCCTCCAACAAGCCAGTTCAATCATGTTGGGGGAAAAGTCTATTACCCATAAAATTTAAGTCTAATACCAACTAAAATGGGGTTGGATATAGAACAAGGTCAGAAATCTAAGGCTAATACCCATTGAAATGGGGCTAGTCGAGTCAGGATCAATATGTCCGAAAATCCAAGGCTAATGCCCCTCCAACAAGCCAGTTCAATCATGTTGGGGGAAAAGTCTATTACCCATAAAATTTAAGTCTAATACCAACTAAAATGGGGTTGGATATGAACAAAGAAATCTAAGGCTAATACCCATTGAAATGGGGCTAGTCGAGTCAGGATCAATATGTCCGAAAATCCAAGGCTAATGCCCCCTCCAACAAGCCAGTTCAATCATGTTGGGGGAAAAGTCTATTACCCATAAAATTTAAGTCTAATACCAACTAAAATGGGGTTGGATATGAACAAGATAAGGCTAATACCATTGAAATGGGGCTAGTCGAGTCAGGATCAATATGTCCGAAAATCCAAGGCTAATGCCCCTCCAACAAGCCAAGTTCAATCATGTTGGGGGAAAAGTCTATTACCCATAAAATTTAAGTCTAATACCAACTAAAATGGGGTTGGATATGACAAGATAAGGCTAATACCATTGAAATGGGGCTAGTCGAGTCAGGATCAATATGTCCGAAAATCCAAGGCTAACCCCCTCCAACAAGCCAAGTTCAATCATGTTTGGGGGAAAAGTCTATTACCCATAAAATTTAAGTCTAATACCAACTAAAAAGGGTTGGATATGACAAGAACAAGGTTAGAAATCTAAGGCTAATACCCATTGAAATGGGGCTAGTCGAGTCAGGATCAATATGTCCGAAAATCCAAGGCTAATGCCCCCTCCAACAACCAAGTTCAATCATGTTTGGGGGAAAAGTCTATTACCCATAAAATTTAAGTCTAATACCAACTAAAAGGGTTGGATATGACAAGACCAAGGCTAATACCATTGAAATGGGGCTAGTCGAGTCAGGATCAATATGTCCGAAAATCCAAGGCTAACCCCCTCCAACAAGCCAAGTTCAATCATGTTGGGGGAAAAGTCTATTACCCATAAAATTAAGTCTAATACCAACTAAAAAGGGTTGGATATGAACAAGGTAGAAATCTAAGGCTAATACCATTGAAATGGGGCTCGTCGAGTCAGGATCAATTGTCCGAAAATCCAAGGCTAATGCCCCCTCCAACAAACCAAGTTCAATCATGTTGGGGGAAAAGTCTATTACCCATAAAATTAAGTCTAATACCAACTAAAAGGGCTTGGATATGAACAAGAAATAAGGCTAATACTCATTGAAATGGGGCTCGTCGAGTCAGGATCAATTGTCCGAAAATCCAAGGCTAACCCCCTCCAAAACCAAGTTCAATCATGTTGGGGGAAAAGTCTATTACCCATAAAATTGAAGTCTAATACCAACTAAAAGGGTTTGGATATGAACAAGGTAGAAATCTAAGGCTAATACTCATTGAAATGGGGCGTCGAGTCAGGATCAATTTGTCCGAAAATCCAAGGCTAACCCCCTCCAAAACCAAGTTCAATCATGTTGGGGGAAAGTCTATTACCCATAAAATTGAAGTCTAATACCAACTAAAAAGGGTTGGATATGAACAATAGAAATCTAAGGCTAATACTCATTGAAATGGGGCTCGTCGAGTCAGGATCAATTTGTCCGAAAATCCAAGGCTAACCCCCTCCAACAAGTTCAATCATGTTGGGGGAAAAGTCTATTACCCATAAAATTGAAGTCTAATACCAACTAAAAAGGGTTGGATATGAACAATAGATAAGGCTAATACTCATTGAAATGGGGCTCGTCGAGTCAGGATCAATTTGTCCGAAAATCCAAGGCTAACCCCCTCCAAAACCAAGTTCAATCATGTTGGGGGAAAAGTCTATTACCCATAAAATTGAAGTCTAATACCAACTAAAAAGGGTTGGATATGAACAAGGTAGAAATCTAAGGCTAATACTCATTGAAATGGGGCTCGTCGAGTCAGGATCAATTTGTCCGAAAATCCAAGGCTAACCCCCTCCAACAAACCAAGTTCAATCATGTTGGGGGAAAAGTCTATTACCCATAAAATTGAAGTCTAATACCAACTAAAAAGGGCTTGGATATGAACAAGATAAGGCTAATACTCATTGAAATGGGGCTCGTCGAGTCAGGATCAATTTGTCCGAAAATCCAAGGCTACACCCCCTCCAACACCAAGTTCAATCATGTTGGGGGAAAAGTCTATTACCCATAAAATTGAAGTCTAATACCAACTAAAAAGGGCTTGGATATGAACAAGGTAGAAATATAAGGCTAATACTCATTGAAATGGGGCTCGTCGAGTCAGGATCAATTTGTCCGAAAATCCAAGGCTACACCCCCTCCAAAACCAAGTTCAATCATGTTGGGGGAAAAGTCTATTACCCATAAAATTGAAGTCTAATACCAACTAAAAAGGGCTTGGATATGAACAATAGAAATATAAGGCTAATACTCATTGAAATGGGGCTCGTCGAGTCAGGATCAATTTGTCCGAAAATCCAAGGCTAACACCCCCTCCAAAAACCAAGTTCAATCATGTTGGGGGAAAAGTCTATTACCCATAAAATTGAAGTCTAATACCAACTAAAAAGGGCTTGGATATGAACAATGATAAGGCTAATACTCATTGAAATGGGGCTCGTCGAGTCAGGATCAATTTGTCCGAAAATCCAAGGCTAACACCCCCTCCAAAAACCAAGTTCAATCATGTTGGGGGAAAAGTCTATTACCCATAAAATTGAAGTCTAATACCAACTAAAAAGGGCTTGGATATGAACAAGGTTAGAAATATAAGGCTAATACTCATTGAAATGGGGCTCGTCGAGTCAGGATCAATTTGTCCGAAAATCCAAGGCTAACCCCCTCCAAAAACCAAGTTCAATCATGTTGGGGGAAAGTCTATTACCCATAAAATTGAAGTCTAATACCAACTAAAAAGGGCTTGGATATGAACAAGATAAGGCTAATACTCATTGAAATGGGGCTCGTCGAGTCAGGATCAATTTGTCCGAAAATCCAAGGCTAACACCCCCTCCAAAACCAAGTTCAATCATGTTGGGGGAAAAGTCTATTACCCATAAAATTGAAGTCTAATACCAACTAAAAAGGGCTTGGATATGAACAAGGTTTGAAATCTAAGGCTAATACTCATTAAATGGGGCTCGTCGAGTCAGGATCAATTTGTCCGAAAATCCAAGGCTAACACCCCCTCCAAAAACCAAGTTCAATCATGCTTGGGGGAAAAGTCTATTACCCATAAAATTGAAGTCTAATACCAACTAAAAAGGGCTTGGATATGAACAAGGTTTGAAATATAAGGCTAATACTCATTAAATGGGGCTCGTCGAGTCAGGATCAATTTGTCCGAAAATCCAAGGCTAACACCCCCTCCAAAAACCAAGTTCAATCATGCTTGGGGGAAAAGTCTATTACCCATAAAATTGAAGTCTAATACCAACTAAAAAGGGCTTGGATATGAACAAGGTTTGAAATCTAAGGCTAATACTCATTAAATGGGGCTCGTCGAGTCAGGATCAATTTGTCCGAAAATCCAAGGCTAACACCCCCTCCAAAAACCAAGTTCAATCATGTTGGGGGAAAAGTCTATTACCCATAAAATTGAAGTCTAATACCAACTAAAAAGGGCTTGGATATGAACAAGGTTTGAAATCTAAGGCTAATACTCATTAAATGGGGCTCGTCGAGTCAGGATCAATTTGTCCGAAAATCCAAGGCTAACACCCCCTCCAAAAACCAAGTTCAATCATGCTTGGGGGAAAAGTCTATTACCCATAAAATTGAAGTCTAATACCAACTAAAAAGGGCTTGGATATGAACAAGGTTTGAAATATAAGGCTAATACTCATTAAATGGGGCTCGTCGAGTCAGGATCAATTTGTCCGAAAATCCAAGGCTAACACCCCCTCCAAAAACCAAGTTCAATCATGCTTGGGGGAAAAGTCTATTACCCATAAAATTGAAGTCTAATACCAACTAAAAAGGGCTTGGATATGAACAAGGTTTGAAATATAAGGCTAATACTCATTAAATGGGGCTCGTCGAGTCAGGATCAATTTGTCCGAAAATCCAAGGCTAACACCCCCTCCAAAAACCAAGTTCAATCATGCTTGGGGGAAAAGTCTATTACCCATAAAATTGAAGTCTAATACCAACTAAAAAGGGCTTGGATATGAACAAGGTTTGAAATATAAGGCTAATACTCATTCAAATGGGGCTCGTCGAGTCAGGATCAATTTGTCCGAAAATCCAAGGCTAACACCCCCTCCAAAAACCAAGTTCAATCATGCTTGGGGGAAAAGTCTATTACCCATAAAATTGAAGTCTAATACCAACTAAAAAGGGCTTGGATATGAACAAGGTTTAGAAATATAAGGCTAATACTCATTAAATGGGGCTCGTCGAGTCAGGATCAATTTGTCCGAAAATCCAAGGCTAACACCCCCTCCAAAAACCAAGTTCAATCATGCTTGGGGGAAAAGTCTATTACCCATAAAATTGAAGTCTAATACCAACTAAAAAGGGCTTGGATATGAACAAGGTTTGAAATATAAGGCTAATACTCATTTAAATGGGGCTCGTCGAGTCAGGATCAATTTGTCCGAAAATCCAAGGCTAACACCCCCTCCAAAAACCAAGTTCAATCATGCTTGGGGGAAAAGTCTATTACCCATAAAATTGAAGTCTAATACCAACTAAAAAGGGCTTGGATATGAACAAGGTTTGAAATATAAGGCTAATACTCATTGAAATGGGGCTCGTCGAGTCAGGATCAATTTGTCCGAAAATCCAAGGCTAACACCCCCTCCAAAAACCAAGTTCAATCATGCTTGGGGGAAAAGTCTATTACCCATAAAATTGAAGTCTAATACCAACTAAAAAGGGCTTGGATATGAACAAGGTTTGAAATATAAGGCTAATACTCATTAAATGGGGCTCGTCGAGTCAGGATCAATTTGTCCGAAAATCCAAGGCTAACACCCCCTCCAAAAACCAAGTTCAATCATGCTTGGGGGAAAAGTCTATTACCCATAAAATTGAAGTCTAATACCAACTAAAAAGGGCTTGGATATGAACAAGGTTTGAAATCTAAGGCTAATACTCATTAAATGGGGCTCGTCGAGTCAGGATCAATTTGTCCGAAAATCCAAGGCTAACACCCCCTCCAAAAACCAAGTTCAATCATGCTTGGGGGAAAAGTCTATTACCCATAAAATTGAAGTCTAATACCAACTAAAAAGGGCTTGGATATGAACAAGGTTTGAAATATAAGGCTAATACTCATTAAATGGGGCTCGTCGAGTCAGGATCAATTTGTCCGAAAATCCAAGGCTAACACCCCCTCCAAAAACCAAGTTCAATCATGCTTGGGGGAAAAGTCTATTACCCATAAAATTGAAGTCTAATACCAACTAAAAAGGGCTTGGATATGAACAAGGTTTGAAATATAAGGCTAATACTCATTAAATGGGGCTCGTCGAGTCAGGATCAATTTGTCCGAAAATCCAAGGCTAACACCCCCTCCAAAAACCAAGTTCAATCATGCTTGGGGGAAAAGTCTATTACCCATAAAATTGAAGTCTAATACCAACTAAAAAGGGCTTGGATATGAACAAGGTTTGAAATATAAGGCTAATACTCATTAAATGGGGCTCGTCGAGTCAGGATCAATTTGTCCGAAAATCCAAGGCTAACACCCCCTCCAAAAACCAAGTTCAATCATGCTTGGGGGAAAAGTCTATTACCCATAAAATTGAAGTCTAATACCAACTAAAAAGGGCTTGGATATGAACAAGGTTTGAAATCTAAGGCTAATACTCATTTAAATGGGGCTCGTCGAGTCAGGATCAATTTGTCCGAAAATCCAAGGCTAACACCCCCTCCAAAAACCAAGTTCAATCATGCTTGGGGGAAAAGTCTATTACCCATAAAATTGAAGTCTAATACCAACTAAAAAGGGCTTGGATATGAACAAGGTTTGAAATCTAAGGCTAATACTCATTTAAATGGGGCTCGTCGAGTCAGGATCAATTTGTCCGAAAATCCAAGGCTAACACCCCCTCCAAAAACCAAGTTCAATCATGCTTGGGGGAAAAGTCTATTACCCATAAAATTGAAGTCTAATACCAACTAAAAAGGGCTTGGATATGAACAAGGTTTGAAATATAAGGCTAATACTCATTAAATGGGGCTCGTCGAGTCAGGATCAATTTGTCCGAAAATCCAAGGCTAACACCCCCTCCAAAAACCAAGTTCAATCATGCTTGGGGGAAAAGTCTATTACCCATAAAATTGAAGTCTAATACCAACTAAAAAGGGCTTGGATATGAACAAGGTTTGAAATATAAGGCTAATACTCATTAAATGGGGCTCGTCGAGTCAGGATCAATTTGTCCGAAAATCCAAGGCTAACACCCCCTCCAAAAACCAAGTTCAATCATGCTTGGGGGAAAAGTCTATTACCCATAAAATTGAAGTCTAATACCAACTAAAAAGGGCTTGGATATGAACAAGGTTTGAAATATAAGGCTAATACTCATTAAATGGGGCTCGTCGAGTCAGGATCAATTTGTCCGAAAATCCAAGGCTAACACCCCCTCCAAAAACCAAGTTCAATCATGCTTGGGGGAAAAGTCTATTACCCATAAAATTGAAGTCTAATACCAACTAAAAAGGGCTTGGATATGAACAAGGTTAGAAATATAAGGCTAATACTCATTAAATGGGGCTCGTCGAGTCAGGATCAATTTGTCCGAAAATCCAAGGCTAACACCCCCTCCAAAAACCAAGTTCAATCATGCTTGGGGGAAAAGTCTATTACCCATAAAATTGAAGTCTAATACCAACTAAAAAGGGCTTGGATATGAACAAGGTTGAAATATAAGGCTAATACTCATTAAATGGGGCTCGTCGAGTCAGGATCAATTTGTCCGAAAATCCAAGGCTAACACCCCCTCCAAAAACCAAGTTCAATCATGCTTGGGGGAAAAGTCTATTACCCATAAAATTGAAGTCTAATACCAACTAAAAAGGGCTTGGATATGAACAAGGTTTGAAATCTAAGGCTAATACTCATTAAATGGGGCTCGTCGAGTCAGGATCAATTTGTCCGAAAATCCAAGGCTAACACCCCCTCCAAAAACCAAGTTCAATCATGCTTGGGGGAAAAGTCTATTACCCATAAAATTGAAGTCTAATACCAACTAAAAAGGGCTTGGATATGAACAAGGTTTAGAAATATAAGGCTAATACTCATTTAAATGGGGCTCGTCGAGTCAGGATCAATTTGTCCGAAAATCCAAGGCTAACACCCCCTCCAAAAACCAAGTTCAATCATGCTTGGGGGAAAAGTCTATTACCCATAAAATTGAAGTCTAATACCAACTAAAAAGGGCTTGGATATGAACAAGGTTAGAAATAAGGCTAATACTCATTTAAATGGGGCTCGTCGAGTCAGGATCAATTTGTCCGAAAATCCAAGGCTAACACCCCCTCCAAAAACCAAGTTCAATCATGCTTGGGGGAAAAGTCTATTACCCATAAAATTGAAGTCTAATACCAACTAAAAAGGGCTTGGATATGAACAAGGTTTGAAATCTAAGGCTAATACTCATTAAATGGGGCTCGTCGAGTCAGGATCAATTTGTCCGAAAATCCAAGGCTAACACCCCCTCCAAAAACCAAGTTCAATCATGCTTGGGGGAAAAGTCTATTACCCATAAAATTGAAGTCTAATACCAACTAAAAAGGGCTTGGATATGAACAAGGTTTGAAATATAAGGCTAATACTCATTAAATGGGGCTCGTCGAGTCAGGATCAATTTGTCCGAAAATCCAAGGCTAACACCCCCTCCAAAAACCAAGTTCAATCATGCTTGGGGGAAAAGTCTATTACCCATAAAATTGAAGTCTAATACCAACTAAAAAGGGCTTGGATATGAACAAGGTTTGAAATATAAGGCTAATACTCATTAAATGGGGCTCGTCGAGTCAGGATCAATTTGTCCGAAAATCCAAGGCTAACACCCCCTCCAAAAACCAAGTTCAATCATGCTTGGGGGAAAAGTCTATTACCCATAAAATTGAAGTCTAATACCAACTAAAAAGGGCTTGGATATGAACAAGGTTTGAAATCTAAGGCTAATACTCATTAAATGGGGCTCGTCGAGTCAGGATCAATTTGTCCGAAAATCCAAGGCTAACACCCCCTCCAAAAACCAAGTTCAATCATGCTTGGGGGAAAAGTCTATTACCCATAAAATTGAAGTCTAATACCAACTAAAAAGGGCTTGGATATGAACAAGGTTTGAAATATAAGGCTAATACTCATTTAAATGGGGCTCGTCGAGTCAGGATCAATTTGTCCGAAAATCCAAGGCTAACACCCCCTCCAAAAACCAAGTTCAATCATGCTTGGGGGAAAAGTCTATTACCCATAAAATTGAAGTCTAATACCACTAAAAAGGCTTGGAATACAAGGTTATGAAATATAAGGCTAATACTCATTTAAATGGGGCTCGTCGAGTCAGGATCAATTTGTCCGAAAATCCAAGGCTAACACCCCCTCCAAAAACCAAGTTCAATCATGCTTGGGGGAAAAGTCTATTACCCATAAAATTGAAGTCTAATACCAACTAAAAAGGGCTTGGATATGAACAAGGTTAGAAATATAAGGCTAATACTCATTAAATGGGGCTCGTCGAGTCAGGATCAATTTGTCCGAAAATCCAAGGCTAACACCCCCTCCAAAAACCAAGTTCAATCATGCTTGGGGGAAAAGTCTATTACCCATAAAATTGAAGTCTAATACCAACTAAAAAGGGCTTGGATATGAACAAGGTTAGAAATATAAGGCTAATACTCATTAAATGGGGCTCGTCGAGTCAGGATCAATTTGTCCGAAAATCCAAGGCTAACACCCCCTCCAAAAACCAAGTTCAATCATGCTTGGGGGAAAAGTCTATTACCCATAAAATTGAAGTCTAATACCAACTAAAAAGGGCTTGGATATGAACAAGGTTGAAATATAAGGCTAATACTCATTAAATGGGGCTCGTCGAGTCAGGATCAATTTGTCCGAAAATCCAAGGCTAACACCCCCTCCAAAAACCAAGTTCAATCATGCTTGGGGGAAAAGTCTATTACCCATAAAATTGAAGTCTAATACCAACTAAAAAGGGCTTGGATATGAACAAGGTTAGAAATATAAGGCTAATACTCATTAAATGGGGCTCGTCGAGTCAGGATCAATTTGTCCGAAAATCCAAGGCTAACACCCCCTCCAAAAACCAAGTTCAATCATGCTTGGGGGAAAAGTCTATTACCCATAAAATTGAAGTCTAATACCAACTAAAAAGGGCTTGGATATGAACAAGGTTAGAAATCTAAGGCTAATACTCATTTAAATGGGGCTCGTCGAGTCAGGATCAATTTGTCCGAAAATCCAAGGCTAACACCCCCTCCAAAAACCAAGTTCAATCATGCTTGGGGGAAAAGTCTATTACCCATAAAATTGAAGTCTAATACCAACTAAAAAGGGCTTGGATATGAACAAGGTTAGAAATAAGGCTAATACTCATTTAAATGGGGCTCGTCGAGTCAGGATCAATTTGTCCGAAAATCCAAGGCTAACACCCCCTCCAAAAACCAAGTTCAATCATGCTTGGGGGAAAAGTCTATTACCCATAAAATTGAAGTCTAATACCAACTAAAAAGGGCTTGGATATGAACAAGGTTAGAAATATAAGGCTAATACTCATTTAAATGGGGCTCGTCGAGTCAGGATCAATTTGTCCGAAAATCCAAGGCTAACACCCCCTCCAAAAACCAAGTTCAATCATGCTTGGGGGAAAAGTCTATTACCCATAAAATTGAAGTCTAATACCAACTAAAAAGGGCTTGGATATGAACAAGGTTAGAAATATAAGGCTAATACTCATTTAAATGGGGCTCGTCGAGTCAGGATCAATTTGTCCGAAAATCCAAGGCTAACACCCCCTCCAAAAACCAAGTTCAATCATGCTTGGGGGAAAAGTCTATTACCCATAAAATTGAAGTCAAATACCAACTAAAAAGGGCTTGTATATGAACAAGGTTAAAATATAAGGCTAATCCTCATTTAAATGGGGCTCGTCGAGTCAGGATCAATTTGTCCAAAAATCCAAGGCTAACACCCCCTCCAAAAACCAAGTTCAATCATGCTTGGGGGAAAAGTCTATTACCCATAAAATTGAAGTCTAATACCAACTAAAAAGGGCTTGGATATGAACAAGTTTAGAAATATAAGGCTAATACTCATTTAAATGGGGCTCGTCGAGTCAGGATCAATTTGTCCGAAAATCCAAGGCTAACACCCCCTCCAAAAACCAAGTTCAATCATGCTTGGGGGAAAAGTCTATTACCCATAAAATTGAAGTCTAATACCAACTAAAAAGGGCTTGGATATGAACAAGGTTTAGAAATAAGGCTAATACTCATTAAATGGGGCTCGTCGAGTCAGGATCAATTTGTCCGAAAATCCAAGGCTAACACCCCCTCCAAAAACCAAGTTCAATCATGCTTGGGGGAAAAGTCTATTACCCATAAAATTGAAGTCTAATACCAACTAAAAAGGGCTTGGATATGAACAAGGTTAGAAATATAAGGCTAATACTCATTTAAATGGGGCTCGTCGAGTCAGGATCAATTTGTCCGAAAATCCAAGGCTAACACCCCCTCCAAAAACCAAGTTCAATCATGCTTGGGGGAAAAGTCTATTACCCATAAAATTGAAGTCTAATACCAACTAAAAAGGGCTTGGATATGAACAAGGTTAGAAATATAAGGCTAATACTCATTTAAATGGGGCTCGTCGAGTCAGGATCAATTTGTCCGAAAATCCAAGGCTAACACCCCCTCCAAAAACCAAGTTCAATCATGCTTGGGGGAAAAGTCTATTACCCATAAAATTGAAGTCTAATACCAACTAAAAAGGGCTTGGATATGAACAAGGTTGAAATTAAGGCTAATACTCATTAAATGGGGCTCGTCGAGTCAGGATCAATTTGTCCGAAAATCCAAGGCTAACACCCCCTCCAAAAACCAAGTTCAATCATGCTTGGGGGAAAAGTCTATTACCCATAAAATTGAAGTCTAATACCAACTAAAAAGGGCTTGGATATGAACAAGGTTAGAAATATAAGGCTAATACTCATTTAAATGGGGCTCGTCGAGTCAGGATCAATTTGTCCGAAAATCCAAGGCTAACACCCCCTCCAAAAACCAAGTTCAATCATGCTTGGGGGAAAAGTCTATTACCCATAAAATTGAAGTCTAATACCAACTAAAAAGGGCTTGGATATGAACAAGGTTTAGAAATATAAGGCTAATACTCATTAAATGGGGCTCGTCGAGTCAGGATCAATTTGTCCGAAAATCCAAGGCTAACACCCCCTCCAAAAACCAAGTTCAATCATGCTTGGGGGAAAAGTCTATTACCCATAAAATTGAAGTCTAATACCAACTAAAAAGGGCTTGGATATGAACAAGGTTAGAAATCTAAGGCTAATACTCATTTAAATGGGGCTCGTCGAGTCAGGATCAATTTGTCCGAAAATCCAAGGCTAACACCCCCTCCAAAAACCAAGTTCAATCATGCTTGGGGGAAAAGTCTATTACCCATAAAATTGAAGTCTAATACCAACTAAAAAGGGCTTGGATATGAACAAGGTTAGAAATCTAAGGCTAATACTCATTTAAATGGGGCTCGTCGAGTCAGGATCAATTTGTCCGAAAATCCAAGGCTAACACCCCCTCCAAAAACCAAGTTCAATCATGCTTGGGGGAAAAGTCTATTACCCATAAAATTGAAGTCTAATACCAACTAAAAAGGGCTTGGATATGAACAAGGTTAGAAATCTAAGGCTAATACTCATTTAAATGGGGCTCGTCGAGTCAGGATCAATTTGTCCGAAAATCCAAGGCTAACACCCCCTCCAAAAACCAAGTTCAATCATGCTTGGGGGAAAAGTCTATTACCCATAAAATTGAAGTCTAATACCAACTAAAAAGGGCTTGGATATGAACAAGGTTAGAAATATAAGGCTAATACTCATTTAAATGGGGCTCGTCGAGTCAGGATCAATTTGTCCGAAAATCCAAGGCTAACACCCCCTCCAAAAACCAAGTTCAATCATGCTTGGGGGAAAAGTCTATTACCCATAAAATTGAAGTCTAATACCAACTAAAAAGGGCTTGGATATGAACAAGGTTTGAAATCTAAGGCTAATACTCATTTAAATGGGGCTCGTCGAGTCAGGATCAATTTGTCCGAAAATCCAAGGCTAACACCCCCTCCAAAAACCAAGTTCAATCATGCTTGGGGGAAAAGTCTATTACCCATAAAATTGAAGTCTAATACCAACTAAAAAGGGCTTGGATATGAACAAGGTTAGAAATCTAAGGCTAATACTCATTTAAATGGGGCTCGTCGAGTCAGGATCAATTTGTCCGAAAATCCAAGGCTAACACCCCCTCCAAAAACCAAGTTCAATCATGTTTGGGGGAAAAGTCTATTACCCATAAAATTGAAGTCTAATACCAACTAAAAAGGGCTTGGATATGAACAAGGTTTAGAATATCTAAGGCTAATACTCATTTAAATGGGGCTCGTCGAGTCAGGATCAATTTGTCCGAAAATCCAAGGCTAACACCCCCTCCAAAAACCAAGTTCAATCATGCTTGGGGGAAAAGTCTATTACCCATAAAATTGAAGTCTAATACCAACTAAAAAGGGCTTGGATATGAACAAGTTTAGAAATATAAGGCTAATACTCATTTAAATGGGGCTCGTCGAGTCAGGATCAATTTGTCCGAAAATCCAAGGCTAACACCCCCTCCAAAAACCAAGTTCAATCATGCTTGGGGGAAAAGTCTATTACCCATAAAATTGAAGTCTAATACCAACTAAAAAGGGCTTGGATATGAACAAGGTTAGAAATATAAGGCTAATACTCATTTAAATGGGGCTCGTCGAGTCAGGATCAATTTGTCCGAAAATCCAAGGCTAACACCCCCTCCAAAAACCAAGTTCAATCATGCTTGGGGGAAAAGTCTATTACCCATAAAATTGAAGTCTAATACCAACTAAAAAGGGCTTGGATATGAACAAGGTTAGAAATATAAGGCTAATACTCATTTAAATGGGGCTCGTCGAGTCAGGATCAATTTGTCCGAAAATCCAAGGCTAACACCCCCTCCAAAAACCAAGTTCAATCATGCTTGGGGGAAAAGTCTATTACCCATAAAATTGAAGTCTAATACCAACTAAAAAGGGCTTGGATATGAACAAGGTTAGAAATCTAAGGCTAATACTCATTTAAATGGGGCTCGTCGAGTCAGGATCAATTTGTCCGAAAATCCAAGGCTAACACCCCCTCCAAAAACCAAGTTCAATCATGCTTGGGGGAAAAGTCTATTACCCATAAAATTGAAGTCTAATACCAACTAAAAAGGGCTTGGATATGAACAAGGTTAGAAATATAAGGCTAATACTCATTTAAATGGGGCTCGTCGAGTCAGGATCAATTTGTCCGAAAATCCAAGGCTAACACCCCCTCCAAAAACCAAGTTCAATCATGCTTGGGGGAAAAGTCTATTACCCATAAAATTGAAGTCTAATACCAACTAAAAAGGGCTTGGATATGAACAAGGTTAGAAATCTAAGGCTAATACTCATTTAAATGGGGCTCGTCGAGTCAGGATCAATTTGTCCGAAAATCCAAGGCTAACACCCCCTCCAAAAACCAAGTTCAATCATGCTTGGGGGAAAAGTCTATTACCCATAAAATTGAAGTCTAATACCAACTAAAAAGGGCTTGGATATGAACAAGGTTAGAAATCTAAGGCTAATACTCATTTAAATGGGGCTCGTCGAGTCAGGATCAATTTGTCCGAAAATCCAAGGCTAACACCCCCTCCAAAAACCAAGTTCAATCATGCTTGGGGGAAAAGTCTATTACCCATAAAATTGAAGTCTAATACCAACTAAAAAGGGCTTGGATATGAACAAGGTTAGAAATCTAAGGCTAATACTCATTTAAATGGGGCTCGTCGAGTCAGGATCAATTTGTCCGAAAATCCAAGGCTAACACCCCCTCCAAAAACCAAGTTCAATCATGCTTGGGGGAAAAGTCTATTACCCATAAAATTGAAGTCTAATACCAACTAAAAAGGGCTTGGATATGAACAAGGTTAGAAATATAAGGCTAATACTCATTTAAATGGGGCTCGTCGAGTCAGGATCAATTTGTCCGAAAATCCAAGGCTAACACCCCCTCCAAAAACCAAGTTCAATCATGCTTGGGGGAAAAGTCTATTACCCATAAAATTGAAGTCTAATACCAACTAAAAAGGGCTTGGATATGAACAAGGTTAGAAATCTAAGGCTAATACTCATTTAAATGGGGCTCGTCGAGTCAGGATCAATTTGTCCGAAAATCCAAGGCTAACACCCCCTCCAAAAACCAAGTTCAATCATGCTTGGGGGAAAAGTCTATTACCCATAAAATTGAAGTCTAATACCAACTAAAAAGGGCTTGGATATGAACAAGGTTAGAAATATAAGGCTAATACTCATTTAAATGGGGCTCGTCGAGTCAGGATCAATTTGTCCGAAAATCCAAGGCTAACACCCCCTCCAAAAACCAAGTTCAATCATGCTTGGGGGAAAAGTCTATTACCCATAAAATTGAAGTCTAATACCAACTAAAAAGGGCTTGGATATGAACAAGGTTAGAATATAAGGCTAATACTCATTTAAATGGGGCTCGTCGAGTCAGGATCAATTTGTCCGAAAATCCAAGGCTAACACCCCCTCCAAAAACCAAGTTCAATCATGCTTGGGGGAAAAGTCTATTACCCATAAAATTGAAGTCTAATACCAACTAAAAAGGGCTTGGATATGAACAAGGTTTAGAAATATAAGGCTAATACTCATTTAAATGGGGCTCGTCGAGTCAGGATCAATTTGTCCGAAAATCCAAGGCTAACACCCCCTCCAAAAACCAAGTTCAATCATGCTTGGGGGAAAAGTCTATTACCCATAAAATTGAAGTCTAATACCAACTAAAAAGGGCTTGGATATGAACAAGGTTATAAATCTAAGGCTAATACTCATTTAAATGGGGCTCGTCGAGTCAGGATCAATTTGTCCGAAAATCCAAGGCTAACACCCCCTCCAAAAACCAAGTTCAATCATGCTTGGGGGAAAAGTCTATTACCCATAAAATTGAAGTCTAATACCAACTAAAAAGGGCTTGGATATGAACAAGGTTAGAAATATAAGGCTAATACTCATTTAAATGGGGCTCGTCGAGTCAGGATCAATTTGTCCGAAAATCCAAGGCTAACACCCCCTCCAAAAACCAAGTTCAATCATGCTTGGGGGAAAAGTCTATTACCCATAAAATTGAAGTCTAATACCAACTAAAAAGGGCTTGGATATGAACAAGGTTAGAAATATAAGGCTAATACTCATTTAAATGGGGCTCGTCGAGTCAGGATCAATTTGTCCGAAAATCCAAGGCTAACACCCCCTCCAAAAACCAAGTTCAATCATGCTTGGGGGAAAAGTCTATTACCCATAAAATTGAAGTCTAATACCAACTAAAAAGGGCTTGGATATGAACAAGGTTAGAAATCTAAGGCTAATACTCATTTAAATGGGGCTCGTCGAGTCAGGATCAATTTGTCCGAAAATCCAAGGCTAACACCCCCTCCAAAAACCAAGTTCAATCATGCTTGGGGGAAAAGTCTATTACCCATAAAATTGAAGTCTAATACCAACTAAAAAGGGCTTGGATATGAACAAGGTTAGAAATCTAAGGCTAATACTCATTTAAATGGGGCTCGTCGAGTCAGGATCAATTTGTCCGAAAATCCAAGGCTAACACCCCCTCCAAAAACCAAGTTCAATCATGCTTGGGGGAAAAGTCTATTACCCATAAAATTGAAGTCTAATACCAACTAAAAAGGGCTTGGATATGAACAAGGTTAGAAATATAAGGCTAATACTCATTTAAATGGGGCTAGTCGAGTCAGGATCAATTTGTCCGAAAATCCAAGGCTAACACCCCCTCCAAAAACCAAGTTCAATCATGCTTGGGGGAAAAGTCTATTACCCATAAAATTGAAGTCTAATACCAACTAAAAAGGGCTTGGATATGAACAAGGTTAAATATAAGGCTAATACTCATTTAAATGGGGCTAGTCGAGTCAGGATCAATTTGTCCGAAAATCCAAGGCTAACACCCCCTCCAAAAACCAAGTTCAATCATGCTTGGGGGAAAAGTCTATTACCCATAAAATTGAAGTCTAATACCAACTAAAAAGGGCTTGGATATGAACAAGGTTAGAAATCAAGGCTAATACTCATTTAAATGGGGCTAGTCGAGTCAGGATCAATTTGTCCGAAAATCCAAGGCTAACACCCCCTCCAAAAACCAAGTTCAATCATGCTTGGGGGAAAAGTCTATTACCCATAAAATTGAAGTCTAATACCAACTAAAAAGGGCTTGGATATGAACAAGGTTAGAAATCTAAGGCTAATACTCATTTAAATGGGGCTAGTCGAGTCAGGATCAATTTGTCCGAAAATCCAAGGCTAACACCCCCTCCAAAAACCAAGTTCAATCATGCTTGGGGGAAAAGTCTATTACCCATAAAATTGAAGTCTAATACCAACTAAAAAGGGCTTGGATATGAACAAGGTTAGAAATCTAAGGCTAATACTCATTTAAATGGGGCTCGTCGAGTCAGGATCAATTTGTCCGAAAATCCAAGGCTAACACCCCCTCCAAAAACCAAGTTCAATCATGCTTGGGGGAAAAGTCTATTACCCATAAAATTGAAGTCTAATACCAACTAAAAAGGGCTTGGATATGAAAAAGTTTAGAAATATAAGGCTAATACTCATTTAAATGGGGCTCGTCGAGTCAGGATCAATTTGTCCGAAAATCCAAGGCTAACACCCCCTCCAAAAACCAAGTTCAATCATGCTTGGGGGAAAAGTCTATTACCCATAAAATTGAAGTCTAATACCAACTAAAAAGGGCTTGGATATGAACAAGGTTAGAAATATAAGGCTAATACTCATTTAAATGGGGCTCGTCGAGTCAGGATCAATTTGTCCGAAAATCCAAGGCTAACACCCCCTCCAAAAACCAAGTTCAATCATGCTTGGGGGAAAAGTCTATTACCCATAAAATTGAAGTCTAATACCAACTAAAAAGGGCTTGGATATGAACAAGGTTAGAAATCTAAGGCTAATACTCATTTAAATGGGGCTAGTCGAGTCAGGATCAATTTGTCCGAAAATCCAAGGCTAACACCCCCTCCAAAAACCAAGTTCAATCATGCTTGGGGGAAAAGTCTATTACCCATAAAATTGAAGTCTAATACCAACTAAAAAGGGCTTGGATATGAACAAGTTTAGAAATATAAGGCTAATACTCATTTAAATGGGGCTAGTCGAGTCAGGATCAATTTGTCCGAAAATCCAAGGCTAACACCCCCTCCAAAAACCAAGTTCAATCATGCTTGGGGGAAAAGTCTATTACCCATAAAATTGAAGTCTAATACCAACTAAAAAGGGCTTGGATATGAACAAGGTTTAAATATAAGGCTAATACTCATTTAAATGGGGCTCGTCGAGTCAGGATCAATTTGTCCGAAAATCCAAGGCTAACACCCCCTCCAAAAACCAAGTTCAATCATGCTTGGGGGAAAAGTCTATTACCCATAAAATTGAAGTCTAATACCAACTAAAAAGGGCTTGGATATGAACAAGGTTAGAAATATAAGGCTAATACTCATTTAAATGGGGCTCGTCGAGTCAGGATCAATTTGTCCGAAAATCCAAGGCTAACACCCCCTCCAAAAACCAAGTTCAATCATGCTTGGGGGAAAAGTCTATTACCCATAAAATTGAAGTCTAATACCAACTAAAAAGGGCTTGGATATGAACAAGGTTAAAATCAAGGCTAATACTCATTTAAATGGGGCTCGTCGAGTCAGGATCAATTTGTCCGAAAATCCAAGGCTAACACCCCCTCCAAAAACCAAGTTCAATCATGCTTGGGGGAAAAGTCTATTACCCATAAAATTGAAGTCTAATACCAACTAAAAAGGGCTTGGATATGAACAAGGTTAGAAATCTAAGGCTAATACTCATTTAAATGGGGCTCGTCGAGTCAGGATCAATTTGTCCGAAAATCCAAGGCTAACACCCCCTCCAAAAACCAAGTTCAATCATGCTTGGGGGAAAAGTCTATTACCCATAAAATTGAAGTCTAATACCAACTAAAAAGGGCTTGGATATGAACAAGGTTAGAAATCTAAGGCTAATACTCATTTAAATGGGGCTCGTCGAGTCAGGATCAATTTGTCCGAAAATCCAAGGCTAACACCCCCTCCAAAAACCAAGTTCAATCATGCTTGGGGGAAAAGTCTATTACCCATAAAATTGAAGTCTAATACCAACTAAAAAGGGCTTGGATATGAACAAGGTTAGAAATCTAAGGCTAATACTCATTTAAATGGGGCTCGTCGAGTCAGGATCAATTTGTCCGAAAATCCAAGGCTAACACCCCCTCCAAAAACCAAGTTCAATCATGCTTGGGGGAAAAGTCTATTACCCATAAAATTGAAGTCTAATACCAACTAAAAAGGGCTTGGATATGAACAAGGTTAGAAATATAAGGCTAATACTCATTTAAATGGGGCTCGTCGAGTCAGGATCAATTTGTCCGAAAATCCAAGGCTAACACCCCCTCCAAAAACCAAGTTCAATCATGCTTGGGGGAAAAGTCTATTACCCATAAAATTGAAGTCTAATACCAACTAAAAAGGGCTTGGATATGAACAAGGTTAGAAATCTAAGGCTAATACTCATTTAAATGGGGCTCGTCGAGTCAGGATCAATTTGTCCGAAAATCCAAGGCTAACACCCCCTCCAAAAACCAAGTTCAATCATGCTTGGGGGAAAAGTCTATTACCCATAAAATTGAAGTCTAATACCAACTAAAAAGGGCTTGGATATGAACAAGGTTAGAAATATAAGGCTAATACTCATTTAAATGGGGCTCGTCGAGTCAGGATCAATTTGTCCGAAAATCCAAGGCTAACACCCCCTCCAAAAACCAAGTTCAATCATGCTTGGGGGAAAAGTCTATTACCCATAAAATTGAAGTCTAATACCAACTAAAAAGGGCTTGGATATGAACAAGGTTAGAAATATAAGGCTAATACTCATTTAAATGGGGCTCGTCGAGTCAGGATCAATTTGTCCGAAAATCCAAGGCTAACACCCCCTCCAAAAACCAAGTTCAATCATGCTTGGGGGAAAAGTCTATTACCCATAAAATTGAAGTCTAATACCAACTAAAAAGGGCTTGGATATGAACAAGGTTATAAATATAAGGCTAATACTCATTTAAATGGGGCTCGTCGAGTCAGGATCAATTTGTCCGAAAATCCAAGGCTAACACCCCCTCCAAAAACCAAGTTCAATCATGCTTGGGGGAAAAGTCTATTACCCATAAAATTGAAGTCTAATACCAACTAAAAAGGGCTTGGATATGAACAAGGTTAGAAATATAAGGCTAATACTCATTTAAATGGGGCTCGTCGAGTCAGGATCAATTTGTCCGAAAATCCAAGGCTAACACCCCCTCCAAAAACCAAGTTCAATCATGCTTGGGGGAAAAGTCTATTACCCATAAAATTGAAGTCTAATACCAACTAAAAAGGGCTTGGATATGAACAAGGTTATAAATATAAGGCTAATACTCATTTAAATGGGGCTCGTCGAGTCAGGATCAATTTGTCCGAAAATCCAAGGCTAACACCCCCTCCAAAAACCAAGTTCAATCATGCTTGGGGGAAAAGTCTATTACCCATAAAATTGAAGTCTAATACCAACTAAAAAGGGCTTGGATATGAACAAGGTTAGAAATCTAAGGCTAATACTCATTTAAATGGGGCTCGTCGAGTCAGGATCAATTTGTCCGAAAATCCAAGGCTAACACCCCCTCCAAAAACCAAGTTCAATCATGCTTGGGGGAAAAGTCTATTACCCATAAAATTGAAGTCTAATACCAACTAAAAAGGGCTTGGATATGAACAAGGTTATAAATATAAGGCTAATACTCATTTAAATGGGGCTCGTCGAGTCAGGATCAATTTGTCCGAAAATCCAAGGCTAACACCCCCTCCAAAAACCAAGTTCAATCATGCTTGGGGGAAAAGTCTATTACCCATAAAATTGAAGTCTAATACCAACTAAAAAGGGCTTGGATATGAACAAGGTTAGAAATATAAGGCTAATACTCATTTAAATGGGGCTCGTCGAGTCAGGATCAATTTGTCCGAAAATCCAAGGCTAACACCCCCTCCAAAAACCAAGTTCAATCATGCTTGGGGGAAAAGTCTATTACCCATAAAATTGAAGTCTAATACCAACTAAAAAGGGCTTGGATATGAACAAGGTTAGAAATATAAGGCTAATACTCATTTAAATGGGGCTCGTCGAGTCAGGATCAATTTGTCCGAAAATCCAAGGCTAACACCCCCTCCAAAAACCAAGTTCAATCATGCTTGGGGGAAAAGTCTATTACCCATAAAATTGAAGTCTAATACCAACTAAAAAGGGCTTGGATATGAACAAGGTTAGAAATATAAGGCTAATACTCATTTAAATGGGGCTCGTCGAGTCAGGATCAATTTGTCCGAAAATCCAAGGCTAACACCCCCTCCAAAAACCAAGTTCAATCATGCTTGGGGGAAAAGTCTATTACCCATAAAATTGAAGTCTAATACCAACTAAAAAGGGCTTGGATATGAACAAGGTTAGAAATCTAAGGCTAATACTCATTTAAATGGGGCTCGTCGAGTCAGGATCAATTTGTCCGAAAATCCAAGGCTAACACCCCCTCCAAAAACCAAGTTCAATCATGCTTGGGGGAAAAGTCTATTACCCATAAAATTGAAGTCTAATACCAACTAAAAAGGGCTTGGATATGAACAAGGTTAGAAATATAAGGCTAATACTCATTTAAATGGGGCTCGTCGAGTCAGGATCAATTTGTCCGAAAATCCAAGGCTAACACCCCCTCCAAAAACCAAGTTCAATCATGCTTGGGGGAAAAGTCTATTACCCATAAAATTGAAGTCTAATACCAACTAAAAAGGGCTTGGATATGAACAAGGTTAGAAATAAGGCTAATACTCATTTAAATGGGGCTCGTCGAGTCAGGATCAATTTGTCCGAAAATCCAAGGCTAACACCCCCTCCAAAAACCAAGTTCAATCATGCTTGGGGGAAAAGTCTATTACCCATAAAATTGAAGTCTAATACCAACTAAAAAGGGCTTGGATATGAACAAGGTTTGAAATCTAAGGCTAATACTCATTTAAATGGGGCTCGTCGAGTCAGGATCAATTTGTCCGAAAATCCAAGGCTAACACCCCCTCCAAAAACCAAGTTCAATCATGCTTGGGGGAAAAGTCTATTACCCATAAAATTGAAGTCTAATACCAACTAAAAAGGGCTTGGATATGAACAAGGTTAGAAATATAAGGCTAATACTCATTTAAATGGGGCTCGTCGAGTCAGGATCAATTTGTCCGAAAATCCAAGGCTAACACCCCCTCCAAAAACCAAGTTCAATCATGCTTGGGGGAAAAGTCTATTACCCATAAAATTGAAGTCTAATACCAACTAAAAAGGGCTTGGATATGAACAAGGTTAGAAATATAAGGCTAATACTCATTTAAATGGGGCTCGTCGAGTCAGGATCAATTTGTCCGAAAATCCAAGGCTAACACCCCCTCCAAAAACCAAGTTCAATCATGCTTGGGGGAAAAGTCTATTACCCATAAAATTGAAGTCTAATACCAACTAAAAAGGGCTTGGATATGAACAAGGTTAGAAATATAAGGCTAATACTCATTTAAATGGGGCTCGTCGAGTCAGGATCAATTTGTCCGAAAATCCAAGGCTAACACCCCCTCCAAAAACCAAGTTCAATCATGCTTGGGGGAAAAGTCTATTACCCATAAAATTGAAGTCTAATACCAACTAAAAAGGGCTTGGATATGAACAAGGTTAGAAATATAAGGCTAATACTCATTTAAATGGGGCTCGTCGAGTCAGGATCAATTTGTCCGAAAATCCAAGGCTAACACCCCCTCCAAAAACCAAGTTCAATCATGCTTGGGGGAAAAGTCTATTACCCATAAAATTGAAGTCTAATACCAACTAAAAAGGGCTTGGATATGAACAAGGTTAGAAATCTAAGGCTAATACTCATTTAAATGGGGCTCGTCGAGTCAGGATCAATTTGTCCGAAAATCCAAGGCTAACACCCCCTCCAAAAACCAAGTTCAATCATGCTTGGGGGAAAAGTCTATTACCCATAAAATTGAAGTCTAATACCAACTAAAAAGGGCTTGGATATGAACAAGGTTAGAAATATAAGGCTAATACTCATTTAAATGGGGCTCGTCGAGTCAGGATCAATTTGTCCGAAAATCCAAGGCTAACACCCCCTCCAAAAACCAAGTTCAATCATGCTTGGGGGAAAAGTCTATTACCCATAAAATTGAAGTCTAATACCAACTAAAAAGGGCTTGGATATGAACAAGGTTTAAAATAAGGCTAATACTCATTTAAATGGGGCTCGTCGAGTCAGGATCAATTTGTCCGAAAATCCAAGGCTAACACCCCCTCCAAAAACCAAGTTCAATCATGCTTGGGGGAAAAGTCTATTACCCATAAAATTGAAGTCTAATACCAACTAAAAAGGGCTTGGATATGAACAAGGTTAGAAATATAAGGCTAATACTCATTTAAATGGGGCTCGTCGAGTCAGGATCAATTTGTCCGAAAATCCAAGGCTAACACCCCCTCCAAAAACCAAGTTCAATCATGCTTGGGGGAAAAGTCTATTACCCATAAAATTGAAGTCTAATACCAACTAAAAAGGGCTTGGATATGAACAAGGTTAGAAATATAAGGCTAATACTCATTTAAATGGGGCTCGTCGAGTCAGGATCAATTTGTCCGAAAATCCAAGGCTAACACCCCCTCCAAAAACCAAGTTCAATCATGCTTGGGGGAAAAGTCTATTACCCATAAAATTGAAGTCTAATACCAACTAAAAAGGGCTTGGATATGAACAAGGTTAGAAATATAAGGCTAATACTCATTTAAATGGGGCTCGTCGAGTCAGGATCAATTTGTCCGAAAATCCAAGGCTAACACCCCCTCCAAAAACCAAGTTCAATCATGCTTGGGGGAAAAGTCTATTACCCATAAAATTGAAGTCTAATACCAACTAAAAAGGGCTTGGATATGAACAAGGTTAGAAATATAAGGCTAATACTCATTTAAATGGGGCTCGTCGAGTCAGGATCAATTTGTCCGAAAATCCAAGGCTAACACCCCCTCCAAAAACCAAGTTCAATCATGCTTGGGGGAAAAGTCTATTACCCATAAAATTGAAGTCTAATACCAACTAAAAAGGGCTTGGATATGAACAAGGTTAGAAATATAAGGCTAATACTCATTTAAATGGGGCTCGTCGAGTCAGGATCAATTTGTCCGAAAATCCAAGGCTAACACCCCCTCCAAAAACCAAGTTCAATCATGCTTGGGGGAAAAGTCTATTACCCATAAAATTGAAGTCTAATACCAACTAAAAAGGGCTTGGATATGAACAAGGTTGAAATATAAGGCTAATACTCATTTAAATGGGGCTCGTCGAGTCAGGATCAATTTGTCCGAAAATCCAAGGCTAACACCCCCTCCAAAAACCAAGTTCAATCATGCTTGGGGGAAAAGTCTATTACCCATAAAATTGAAGTCTAATACCAACTAAAAAGGGCTTGGATATGAACAAGGTTTGAAATATAAGGCTAATACTCATTTAAATGGGGCTCGTCGAGTCAGGATCAATTTGTCCGAAAATCCAAGGCTAACACCCCCTCCAAAAACCAAGTTCAATCATGCTTGGGGGAAAAGTCTATTACCCATAAAATTGAAGTCTAATACCAACTAAAAAGGGCTTGGATATGAACAAGGTTAGAAATATAAGGCTAATACTCATTTAAATGGGGCTCGTCGAGTCAGGATCAATTTGTCCGAAAATCCAAGGCTAACACCCCCTCCAAAAACCAAGTTCAATCATGCTTGGGGGAAAAGTCTATTACCCATAAAATTGAAGTCTAATACCAACTAAAAAGGGCTTGGATATGAACAAGGTTAGAAATATAAGGCTAATACTCATTTAAATGGGGCTCGTCGAGTCAGGATCAATTTGTCCGAAAATCCAAGGCTAACACCCCCTCCAAAAACCAAGTTCAATCATGCTTGGGGGAAAAGTCTATTACCCATAAAATTGAAGTCTAATACCAACTAAAAAGGGCTTGGATATGAACAAGGTTAGAAATCTAAGGCTAATACTCATTTAAATGGGGCTCGTCGAGTCAGGATCAATTTGTCCGAAAATCCAAGGCTAACACCCCCTCCAAAAACCAAGTTCAATCATGCTTGGGGGAAAAGTCTATTACCCATAAAATTGAAGTCTAATACCAACTAAAAAGGGCTTGGATATGAACAAGGTTAGAAATATAAGGCTAATACTCATTTAAATGGGGCTCGTCGAGTCAGGATCAATTTGTCCGAAAATCCAAGGCTAACACCCCCTCCAAAAACCAAGTTCAATCATGCTTGGGGGAAAAGTCTATTACCCATAAAATTGAAGTCTAATACCAACTAAAAAGGGCTTGGATATGAACAAGGTTTGAAATATAAGGCTAATACTCATTTAAATGGGGCTCGTCGAGTCAGGATCAATTTGTCCGAAAATCCAAGGCTAACACCCCCTCCAAAAACCAAGTTCAATCATGCTTGGGGGAAAAGTCTATTACCCATAAAATTGAAGTCTAATACCAACTAAAAAGGGCTTGGATATGAACAAGGTCTGAAATATAAGGCTAATACTCATTTACCTAGGGCTCGTCGAGTCAGCATCATTTTGTCCGAAAATCCAAGGCTAACACCCCCTCCTAAAACCAAGTTCAATCATGCTTGGGGGAAAAGTCTATTACCCATAAAATTGAAGTCTAATACCAACTAAAAAGGGCTTGGATATGAACAAGGTTAGAAATATAAGGCTAATACTCATTTAAATGGGGCTCGTCGAGTCAGGATCAATTTGTCCGAAAATCCAAGGCTAACACCCCCTCCAAAAACCAAGTTCAATCATGCTTGGGGGAAAAGTCTATTACCCATAAAATTGAAGTCTAATACCAACTAAAAAGGGCTTGGATATGAACAAGGTTAGAAATATAAGGCTAATACTCATTTAAATGGGGCTCGTCGAGTCAGGATCAATTTGTCCGAAAATCCAAGGCTAACACCCCCTCCAAAAACCAAGTTCAATCATGCTTGGGGGAAAAGTCTATTACCCATAAAATTGAAGTCTAATACCAACTAAAAAGGGCTTGGATATGAACAAGGTTAGAAATATAAGGCTAATACTCATTTAAATGGGGCTCGTCGAGTCAGGATCAATTTGTCCGAAAATCCAAGGCTAACACCCCCTCCAAAAACCAAGTTCAATCATGCTTGGGGGAAAAGTCTATTACCCATAAAATTGAAGTCTAATACCAACTAAAAAGGGCTTGGATATGAACAAGGTTAGAAATAAGGCTAATACTCATTTAAATGGGGCTCGTCGAGTCAGGATCAATTTGTCCGAAAATCCAAGGCTAACACCCCCTCCAAAAACCAAGTTCAATCATGCTTGGGGGAAAAGTCTATTACCCATAAAATTGAAGTCTAATACCAACTAAAAAGGGCTTGGATATGAACAAGGTTAGAAATCTAAGGCTAATACTCATTTAAATGGGGCTCGTCGAGTCAGGATCAATTTGTCCGAAAATCCAAGGCTAACACCCCCTCCAAAAACCAAGTTCAATCATGCTTGGGGGAAAAGTCTATTACCCATAAAATTGAAGTCTAATACCAACTAAAAAGGGCTTGGATATGAACAAGGTTAGAAATATAAGGCTAATACTCATTTAAATGGGGCTCGTCGAGTCAGGATCAATTTGTCCGAAAATCCAAGGCTAACACCCCCTCCAAAAACCAAGTTCAATCATGCTTGGGGGAAAAGTCTATTACCCATAAAATTGAAGTCTAATACCAACTAAAAAGGGCTTGGATATGAACAAGGTTAGAAATATAAGGCTAATACTCATTTAAATGGGGCTCGTCGAGTCAGGATCAATTTGTCCGAAAATCCAAGGCTAACACCCCCTCCAAAAACCAAGTTCAATCATGCTTGGGGGAAAAGTCTATTACCCATAAAATTGAAGTCTAATACCAACTAAAAAGGGCTTGGATATGAACAAGGTTAGAAATATAAGGCTAATACTCATTTAAATGGGGCTCGTCGAGTCAGGATCAATTTGTCCGAAAATCCAAGGCTAACACCCCCTCCAAAAACCAAGTTCAATCATGCTTGGGGGAAAAGTCTATTACCCATAAAATTGAAGTCTAATACCAACTAAAAAGGGCTTGGATATGAACAAGGTTAGAAATCTAAGGCTAATACTCATTTAAATGGGGCTCGTCGAGTCAGGATCAATTTGTCCGAAAATCCAAGGCTAACACCCCCTCCAAAAACCAAGTTCAATCATGCTTGGGGGAAAAGTCTATTACCCATAAAATTGAAGTCTAATACCAACTAAAAAGGGCTTGGATATGAACAAGGTTAGAAATCTAAGGCTAATACTCATTTAAATGGGGCTCGTCGAGTCAGGATCAATTTGTCCGAAAATCCAAGGCTAACACCCCCTCCAAAAACCAAGTTCAATCATGCTTGGGGGAAAAGTCTATTACCCATAAAATTGAAGTCTAATACCAACTAAAAAGGGCTTGGATATGAACAAGGTTAGAAATCTAAGGCTAATACTCATTTAAATGGGGCTCGTCGAGTCAGGATCAATTTGTCCGAAAATCCAAGGCTAACACCCCCTCCAAAAACCAAGTTCAATCATGCTTGGGGGAAAAGTCTATTACCCATAAAATTGAAGTCTAATACCAACTAAAAAGGGCTTGGATATGAACAAGGTTGAAATATAAGGCTAATACTCATTTAAAT